>JAVVLW010000908.1:0-345639 GCA_034401795.1 Chaetoderma sp. LZ-2023a
CGTGTCGTAAGAGGCGACTAAAGGAAGTAAGGGTGAGGTAACCCTGACAGAAACCTTGAGTGCTGAAGGCGGAGGTTCCAGACCGCATCCACGGAACCATGGATCCATGCACTTAACGCTTATGATCATGTCGATAGTCACTTACAGGACTGGCGGTATGGTCAGCGAACGAAAAGAAGAAGAAGAAGAATGAAAGGTCTAGTAAATGTTAATTACAGTGATGATGATGATTATCATAATAATCATTAATGATAGTGATAGTTGTGATGTTACCTGTAAAATAGCTATGCAAATTTTAATAATTATAATAGTGATGATCAGGATAATAATAATAATAATAATAATAATAATAATAATAATAATAACAACTGAAGCAGGAATATACCCCCACCCCACCCACCTGACCCTTCCCTACCTGCAATGTGATGAGTAGAAAGCATATGATATAAATAGTCTATACTGCTATGCAATGCATCAACTAATTGAAAGAAACTAGGTGGAATGTTAATGTTTTGTTAGTATGTCTGTATATGGTATAAAGTTGACTGCCTGTTATACTGTTCTTTTGTCTTCTATATAGATATATTATATACTATTGTGTTATATATGTTTATGTAAGGGGGTCCACGGCACATAGGCTATGCCTCTAGTGGACTACCTGTATGCACAGTATATTGTAAATATCATTCCGCCAAATAAATGAAGATTCAATTCAATTCAATTCTATCAATTTGGTTACTTATTATGTGAATATTGTGGACTTTGCATTCAGGCGTGTAGCCAAGGGGGGGGGGGGTTCTGGGGGTTCGAACGAACCACCCCACTTAACACGAGTTCCATTTTTCATTCAGTACAAGGGCCATATTTACCTCCAGAAATGCACGAGAAGCCATCTGAGAGCACTCAAATTGGAAAATTTTCTGGGGGAGGACCCTCAGAGTCCTCACCCCCACCCACCCTTCACTTGGAACCATGTCCCACTTATCCAACATAAGAACCACCCCATCTACTATGCTGCCTACACCCCTGGCACTTCAATGAAATTTCTTGAATGCTTTGCTGAACGTTGACAAATTGAGGCATATTTATGTGCTTCATCATGCACAACTCAACTTTTGTTAACAAATTGTAAATACGTTGCCATATAGCATTATCATATAAGTGTGATATACAATTGCCATGCAAGTGCGTGCTCCAGCCAACTGGAGGAAGATCCAAAATCAGAACAGAACAGAACTGCCACGTAGAAAAGCACGGAATGGTGTACAAATCTTTGGCAAGACCTATTCTTGAATACTGCAACTTGGCATGGTCACCAAGATTTAAACGACAATCCCAGCTATTAGAAAGAGTACAGCACAACACGCAGTTGATAGATTTTAAGCTGCGGTGAAGATTTGTAACCTTTTAACCTTTGCCGACCTCATTGTGAAACTGATTTGCATGGAAACTATATGCAATCGTAGACAAAATATAAGCAACATTTTGAGCGGTCGGTCACGAATCTACAACGATTCTATCAAAATCTACTTAATTAGTTTACAATGAATGTATTTTTCATCGATTCTCACAAATTGGCTATGCTGTCAGTTGTCATAGTAACAATACTCTATTAAATGAGTAAACTTTTACTCATTATACCTTTTAATCAATCTTAAGCTGTTAAAACTAGAATGTTCCTTTACGGGTGCTTGGTCAGTGATAGCAACATACAGTTGCTAGATTTTAAGCTGTGGCGATGATTTATGTCCTTTTGACCACTGCCGACCTCATTTTAAAACTTATTTGCATATAAACCATATGCAATCGTAGACAATACTATAAGCAACATTTTGAGTAGTCGATCACCAATCTACAATGAATCTATCAAAAGATTTGACAGTTTTTAATACCCCTACCTCTTAATATGGTCTGCTTCACTGTGGGTATTAAGTCTAATATAACCCATCAAAACCATATTGAGTCCCAGTTTATCACATGTTAACATACATAATCTTAAAGAGGATATCGAAAGCTGTTAGAAAAATATAGTTTCGTCAATTAGTGGGAGGGGTGGGGGTTGGTATCCTGGTGGGCCCCTCCAGCCCACAGACTAAAAAGGCAAAGATAGGCAATATACAAGGAAATAATAGTGTGTGTGTTGACGATATCACTCTTATGGGTTATGATGCAGAGGGTTGGCAAGTCATGATTAAGATGGCTTCTGATTTCATAGCTGTGGAAAGATATAAACTACAGTACATGAAGAGTGTTGCATTAACTTTTCATACAGGTTTAAAAGAGAATAATGCATATTCCTCTAATGCTTTCACCCTAGACACAGAATATCTTAGAACAGATAGTTCCGCACACACCTTGGTGTGAAGCGAACAACATCGCTAATGGAGAATAATAGTAGCAATGTGGATGAAAACATTAAAAAGGCAAGAAGAACAGCCTATGCACTGTTCCCATCAGGTGCTCATGGCCACAATGGGCTTGCCCCTGTGACTATCATACACCTGTATTAAATATATGTGGCACTGGTCAGCAATTTATATATTGTCAGGGATCCTGCCAATAGAGGCCCAAATACACATTAAAGAACTTAACCTCTTTAACAACATATGTAACCAGCGGGAGACCAGCCCGGAGAAGACAATCGCAAGGTGTCAGGTAGCACTAACGGCACGGAAGAGTAATAGTTGGTTTCTGGACATTAAACATATTGCGCAGAAGCATGACCTCGAGGACATATTGTTATATCTAGAAACTCAGATGAAGAAAGAATTGTGGAAGAATCTCGTGAAGAAAGTGGTTCATTACGGCTGGCAGCAGCCTATAAGCACAATTGTACAGTATTATGACTCACCCCGACATCTCAATGCTGACAACTATATTCCTGGCAAGCTATCTCCACTTCTCCAGCTAGGCCATCCTCATGCAATGGAGGCTAGCCATATCCATATTACGCTGACACTCTTGACAGTCACTTATATCCTGCAGTAGCATCAGGCTCAGTTCAGTCCGGAAAAAGCTTACCCAAGCTGTTTACTATGTAAAGAAGCTCCAGAAATGGTTGAACATTTTATACTCCACTGTCCTGCATTGGAGGAGGTCAGAAGTCCAATATTACAGGAGATATTAGAGACAATACAGAATATAGCTCGTCTCAGCTCATGCATCTATGATGGCCTAGGATCTTCCATGATGCAAATTATTATGGACTGTACTGTGGTGCTGAATGACAGATCAGTTGATAGTATGATGCTCTAATCGTTGGAGTTTCATATTAGAAGGTTACTGTACCACCTGCATACAACCAGACATAGTCTGCTTCTGCAATAATATGTGTGCTCATCGCTGAAACAATGATTAAAAACTCTAGATGATATAATAATCTCCTGATATACCCACCCCCTACTGATATGGTACAAGATTTAAAATGATAGATATCTAAAGCTAATACTGTGTTTGTCTGATGTGTATAACGCCATCTTAATGCCTCTGAAATGTTTCTCTCATTCATTGCTGAAATCGCAACGGGATACCGATATACCTAATTATAGATGTAAATACTAAGACTGATCACAACATATCAATATACTCACTAAATGATTAAGGGGGGGGGGGGGGTATTGTATATGTTCCCACATTTGCTGTAACAATCCATAAGTCTTTTGGTATTGTAGTGAGTTAATCTGGCCGTTCTACACATCTCCTAAGCGCTTGGGATGCCTGGTCCAAGGGGAATGTACATCATCTCGTGTAGCTCACCTATGTCCTCTTGGTGCTAATCATTACAGCATATACAATCAATACAGTCAATAGTAGTGATATCCCGTTTTAGAATGGGGCTCCAGACTGTGTTTGCATACTCCAGTAGAGGTCTTGCCCTAGTCTTGAACAGTATGGCAAACCTTGCTTTGTCGAGGAAGCGAAAGGTGCGTCTGATAAGGCCAAATTGCCTGTTTGCTTTGTTTGCAGCTTGTTCAATATTAGTGCAGAACTTTAGGTTTTTGTCAGTGATTACACCCAGATCTTTCTCATGAGGAACCTCCTCAAGTTGTATTTTGCCTTGGCTTGAGGATGTAATTTCATATGAATAGGGATGGTGCATGGTACCTATTCTCATGACTTTGCATTTGTTGGGGTGGAAAGACAGAAGCCACATTTGGGATCAATGTTCCAGTGCTTCAATGCCCTTTTGAATTTTGTTGCATTTTTCCTTCAAGGCAACTGCCCTAAAGAGTTTTGTGTCATCAGCGAACAGTTTAATTGTGCTCTTGACCACACCTGGCACGTTATTGATGAACAAGAGAAACAAGATTGGCACAAGCGCACTCTCTTGTGGAACCCCACTACTGACTTCAGTCCATGAGGAAAAGTTATTGTTTATGATGACTCTCTGGCATCTCTTCACTTGGAAATCTGCAATCCATTTTGGAATTTTGCCATTTATGTCATAGCTACGGATTTTCGCTAGCAATCTACAGTGAGGTACAGCATCGACTGCCTTTTGGAAGCCAAAATACACCATATCTACACACATGTGCTCATCTAAAACTTTGGTCCATACTTCCATTGCAGTAGTCAGTTGCGTGACACAGTAGTGCCCCTCTATGAAACCATGTTGGTCTTTGGAGAAGAGGTCATTATCTTTCATGTGTTTAACTCGGACATGCATCTCGGACAATTTGCTCCATCACTTTGCATCAAATGGATGTTAGGCTAATGGGCCTGTAGTTACATGTGTCCTTCTTACTCCCTTTCTTGATGATTGGTGTAAAGCTAGATTCTCTCCAAGCTGATGGTTTCTTGTTTTCATCAAGGGATTTTCTGAAGATTAGGTGTAGAGGGAGCGAAAGCGGGTGAGCTAGTTCCGACAGCATTCTAAGGTGCAAGCCATCCAGCCCAGCTGCCCGATTTACATTTAGTTTCAGAAGTCGTTTCTTGATATCCTCTACACTGACGTGTATATCTGTCAGATTTTCTACTTAATGGAAGGCGCATGGTGGTATGGTGTAAGTATCTTCCTGCATAAGAAAACACTTTGAAAGTAATTGTTTAATGCGCTGACCTTCTCTTTATCTGTGGACATAATGGTTACACCCACTAGAAGATCAGATATACAACTTCTTATTTGTGTTCTACTTTGTACAGATTTGTAGAATTCCGTAGGATTGAACTTGTTTTCCTGGGATAGTTTCTTCTCAGACTCCTTCATTTCCCGTCTAGTAGCCTTACATGCCTGGTTTCTCACCATACAGTAATCGTTGTAGTCAGTATCCTTTCTTAATCTCATGTATTTTCTCCAATATAGGGTTTTTGCTTTTACTTTGCCTTGTGCCTTGCAGTTCATCCAGAATGGTTTTGGTTTGTAGTTTGGGTTAGCGTGCTTTACTAGAATAAAGTTCTGTGGACCTATTTTACATTTTGAAGTTAGTAACTGCCAGCAGGATTCCACTGTATTATTATACATTTTGGGTTCCCAGTCCACATATGCCAGTAACTTGTTGAATTGGGTATAATCACCGTTCTCCCATTTGTAGGAAGTGGTATGCATGGTGGCATTTGTGCATCTGACAAATGATCTCAAAATTGATTAAAACACGATGGCTATGTCCAATTTGGTCCTTGGCAGTGATGTTCTCTATCATCTCCTTTTCATTAGGAAGAACTAGATTTAGTGTGTTAGGGTTTTGTTGAGACCGATAGTGTGTTGGGAAAGTGATATACTGGTGAAGGTATGAATCTCTGACTATTTCGAGGAATTTTGTTGAGATAGGTTCTTCTCCAGTATTCCTTATTCCATCAGACCAGTTTATGTTCTGGTAATTAAAGTCTCCCATTATGATGATATGTGAATTATTGCAGTCCGATGCTTCCATAAGTATTTTCCTCAAAAGTGTGTTGTTGTCTTCACTGCTATTTGGTGAATGGCAAACGCAACCAAGAAGCAGACTATTATTGCAGTCCAACTCAATAGTACACCTAACAGAACCCTGGAAAGTGCTATCACTAGGTAAATGGCATTCTGTAGCACTTAGAGACACTGTGGTGTACATTTCTACTCCTCTACCATCAGTGTTTATGCTACTCCAACAGCCATAGCCATCCAGGGAGATCTCTTCCTCTTGTAAGGCAAATCTATAGCTTTTTGGTTTGACATTTGTTAATCCTATGATGTCAGGAGAATCCATGTGTACTCTTATCAACAGTTCTTCACATTTAATTAAGAGTGAATCAACATTTGCATAGAGACAGTTTAATACATTTATGTTATTGTTATTTACATTGTTATTTACATATGGTTGCGATTTACTATTTACATACCCACAGGCTCGGACTCCTCCAATGGCCTTTTTCTGGTTTCCAGGAGTTGGTTTCCTCTGAGAATCTAAATGTGGGTATCCTGACCAGCCTCCTGAAGGCTCGGTTTCGTTGAATTCTTTGTCAATTCTATTATCTGCTCTCATTGCTAGATGTCCGGTCTGGAACCACATAGATGTTTCACATTGTTCTGTTGTCCACAGTGCCCAGACACTTCCCGTTTTTTAAAACATTTAGCCAATGTCTCTTATCCGGAATTGTGACTCGTACGGGTCTGGGAATAGGATTTTCACTATTGTACACACCGAATCGGCTTTCATCTTCAATTTCAATATCTGCAGCTTCAGGGTAGTCTTTGCATAAGCTACCGATTGTAACAGGATCATTCTCCTTTCTGTCGAGTCCACTGGTCACTTCACTTTCGGGTATGCTGAAGAAGATAATATTGCTAGCTCTTGAATGTCTTGATTCAACTTCATTTAGGATATCATTGGCTACAGTGCTACCAGACTTATTGTCTGCACTATGTGTTTGGTGCTCATTAATCAATGTTGAAACATTCTTTTCGATGCTAACATCATGCTTCATGCTTAGTGTGCCAAAATTGCCTATTTTTAATTGGGCTGTTGACCACACCTTTTGGTTGTAATCAACACATGTCACCATATGCAGACGAGTCGGTCATTTTCCTCACTGTTTAGAACACTGTACAGTGCATCTGGCACATTCTGACATCTTTTGTGATACAAGGTTTGACATATATCACACTCTATACACTCCTCTGATTACAGTACAGATCTGTGACAGTCAGCACAAACATAATTATATACATCATCACTTTGCAATGGGGGCCTCTACATTATGCTTAGGTGCTGCATGGACTATCTTGTCCACTTTGGCTTTACTGGTGCTTCCCCAAAGTCATCTTTTCTCACTGTCGCTGTCTTTTGTCTGCTAATATATTCAAATAGACATGTAGTGAAGGCTAGTTTATAGGTTAGACAAAATTGATTAAGCACGTGTAATGCAGTTCTCCTTGAAAGGAGGTCAAGATGGCATACACGATATAAGATACTAAAAATTTGATACAAATAAATCTGCCATTCAATGAGTTCCAGGCAACGACCTAGACGCCGAGCAAGATTAATATGGGCATCCACACTGAAGCCATTTGTGGCAAAGGTGAAAGTGGTCAATTGGGCATGGAAAAAGGGCTGGTCGGCCAAGTGATAAACTCCACAAACTGACCATTACTAGAAAGACAGCAAAACAGAACCTTCATCGTGCACAGCACCAGAAAACTGCTGACTCACGTAATCAACTACACAGTGAAAGTATGTACGCATCAAAACATAATCAACAGTCTATGTTCAAACTAATTCGTAAACATCGTTCTGGAAGCCACGTCACAAAGGCCACTCCAGTTGTCTTTAGGCGCTCGTTAGGTAAATCAGAAATTGAAGGCTGGGCAGACTACTTTGAGGATCTTGCAACATTCAAACACCACCCTAGTTTCAGCCAGGAAGCACTGAACTCGGCAACGATGGTCCACTCATTACTCAGCAGCTTGCCAGCTGGACATCAGGTGGCAGACCCAGATGGGCTGAATGCAGAGCATGTAAGATATGCCTCAAAGGAAATTATTACTGTAATCACTCATTTTATCAACATTACATTTTGGAAGGCAAAATCCCTGATAGTATGAAGAAAGGCTTAGTCATGCCAATATTAAGAAGAGCAAACCTGCCAGTAGTCCAGATAGCTACAGGCGTATCACAGTCACATCCTTGCTGGGAAAATTCTAGAGAAGGAACTTCTCAAGCGGACAAGAGCTATCACGGATCCACTCAAAAGCAAACACCAGTTCGGTATCACTAGTGGCGGCACTTCAGTTTATGCAGTATTCCTGCTCACAGAATGCATAGCAGAAGCCAAGGATATGAAGTTTCCACTATAAATAACTTTCTTAGATGCGTCAAAAGCCTTCGATATTGTCTGCCACAAAAGTATGCTGAACTCTGCTTCTACGCATGGTGTGGTGGGCAGCTATGGGGACTATTTAATAGCATATATACAAGGATCACTTCAGAAATCAAGTGGCTTGGCTGAGTATCTAGACAGATTAATGAGGAACTTGGCATAAGACAGGGTGCCTATTCTTCTCCAGACCTGTTCACGCTGCGCAGCAACCCATTACTGAACAGGCTGATTGTTCATACAGGATCCATCCACATAAAATCCACCCGCAGGTGCAGTGATGTGTGCAGATGACCTGGCAGTTATATCAAAGAATCCCAGTGCTATGCAACCGCTACTCACCATCACAGAGATTAATGCGGCCAATGAGAGGTACTTGTTCAGTTTAACCAAAGGTGATGATGCCGAAAACATCCCATGGTTACCCATACCCAGAAGTTTCTTTCAAGCTGAATGATAGCTCATTGGAATTATCAGAGGGTGAAGTCCACCTTGGAATCCACAGAACTGTTGACACAAAAAACCTGCAGACAACCACTTCTCGTATGCAGACTGCACAGCGTACTGCACACTCATTGATGGGAGCTGGTATGCACAGTCTAAATGGAATCAACCCAAAGACATCAGGGAAAATCCGGTATATATAGCTCTCCTACATTGGAAGCTTTGATAGAGATAATACAGAGATTCGACTAATAGAAGACTACTACAGATGTTCCATGAAGCAGATACAACATCTTCCAGCGTCAACTACAAATGCAGCTATTTCTTCTTATCAGGTTATCAGACGTCAATTAGCAGTCAAAGATTACAGCTCACATAGCTGGGTGAAAATGGCTATACAGCTCCTTTCTCAGTATCAGCTTCCATCAGCATTTCAGCTACTGAAAAGTCACCCATCCAAGTACTCCTGGAAAGTTCTACCAAAACAGAAGGTGAACGATTACTAGAGGGATCACTTGGTAACCAAAACTAGGTCTAAAATAACATTATCATTCATCAATCTGAAAGCCTACACTATCAGCAGATGCTATCCTGTTTGAAAATTGGAGAATACAGATACCCTAGCAGTCCTCAAAGCACTAGTGAAAGCTAAGTTACTTACACAGAGGTATAACCTGTTTGGTGGATCTACCTGTAGCCGTTCCTTGAGTAACAACTGCCGCCCTGTGCAAATCTGCTGTAGAAACAGTTGCTCACTTCATCTTGTCCTCTCCAAGCCCCAAGGATGTTCACAATGAGATAACTCAGTAGAATAGATAATATACTCCAAACAGCTGGCACCATACCAAGGCTGAGACAGTTGACAGAGGAAAATACGATAAAACTAATCCTGGATACAACTCACTTCATTGAGATAAACAATCTGCTCAAAATCCTTCTTGAAGAAGCATTGGTCCCCATGCATGGTATTTTCAGTTGGCTGAAAGTGAGCGTGTGAGTCAGTGAGAAGAGCAGTTCATGTCCTCGTTGTCAAGTATAACATCACTCATACTCTGGTAGTCGCTCGGGGGGGGGGGGGGGGGGCAGAGAGCCTGTTTAAGGAGTACGTAGCTGTCTCTCTGACACTAACCTGACAGGGTCGGGAACATGGTAAGGAGAAGGGGACGAGGTTTGTTTGGGGAAGAGGGAGACAGCCAGAATTCTCCCAGCCATCCATTCACCACTAGTGATCACTATCGTCTTCTTCATCTATAAGGTGTTAATCAGTCGTGAAAGTCATTGGTACTAGTTTCCTAAGTCAGCTAACTTCCACTTAAAGCAGAAACGTAACTTATGTTTCTATTTTAGTTTGTTTTTTGCTGGTCGTTTTAGTGGTCTCTGCCTGGTTGATCCAATGTTCTTTGGCGTCCTCCTGAGGCGGTCCTTCTGTGGGCGCCTAAATTTAACTTTGGTATCCCGCTCGGGGCAGCAGTTTTTACATTACCTATGGCCTCTAATGGCGGCAGAAGGACACTATTAGATAATGTGAGAACCTCTATCCTCGCTAAATTGGGCGAATTTTCCCCACGGAGATGAAGACTGCTTTGAATCATGTCAAGACAGTCTTGACAGAGTCCAAGGATGACCTTACTGAGATTCAGATGTGGCTTCTGACTTGGGTGATTAAGAGGAAAGAGTTTGAGGAATCTTTTTCGAGTCTAGGTAATGCAGCGGTCTAATATGATGGCTGTCTGAGAGGGTCGGCCCAAAAACACCTCCGGCTGACCCGATGGTTATCTGCTCTGGTCACCTAATTAAAATGATAACTGCTGAGTTGCGCAACTACTTATTTAGCCAGACCACGGGCTAAGTGATCGAAAAGAAATAGGAGTCACTAGTCGACTGAGAAGATCGTGCTGCGGTGATATTTTTTCTTTTGGTTGTGCCAAAAGCATGCTAATGGCTCTTGCGATATTTGTGAGCCACAACGTCTTCTCTAAAAGAACAGGAAGGGGTTGTTTGACCCGAAAAAATGCTACGTGTGTGAGAAAAGCACAGTGTCTGAAGAGAATACGTCCGTGGGGAGCAGTCACAGTAGCACGAATGAGTTGCGGCATTACAATCATTCGCAGCAGATGCAGGGAAGTAGCACTTAAGAAAGAGTGGGAAAACAGTGAGCTGAGGAATGCGGGAAACCGGAGGCTAAGCTTTCTTTAACCAATGGTCGTCTGCTACTAAAGGAAGCTTTGTGACACGCAGCAGTCTTCACTGTCCTGGGTGCGAGCTACAGGAAAGGCGGTTAACATTCTGCCGGTAACTTTCATTTTAACGGAAGTTCCAAGTGCGGTGTGGTGGGCCTAACTTTAAGTGAATGCCCTTTGGCAGAAACTTGTGTCTTCTACCGCGGCACTATTGTATTTCTTCACACTGCCAGAAGCGCTGAGTATGCCACCCACAAATTTGGCAACAAAGGCGGACATCCTACTTGATAACATCAAAGCAACACTGCGTGTGACTCTAATATATGTCTTCAAATCGAGTGGAGCATAAGATCGTGGTCTGAATATGGCGGACAGCTAGAGGCAAAGTAATATAACCCCATCTTTAAAAATGGCAGTAAGTGTTCACCTGGCAACTATAGGCCCATCAGTCTAACCTCAATTTGTTGTAAAGTGCTGGGATCAATAGTTAGGGACAGCATAGTCGACCACATAACCATAAATAATCTGTTCGCAGATCAACAACACAACTTTAGGGCAGGGCGCTCTTGCACTACACAGCTGCTAACAGTAATAGAAATGTTGACCAAACTGCTAGATGAACAGTCTTGCATAGATGCAATCTACTTCGATTTCCAAAAAGCATTTGACACCCTGACACACTCAAGACTTCTCACCAAACTCAGGAGCTATGGAATCGTAGGTCAGGTCTCAACCTGGAATCAAGCCTTCCTTTCGTACAGACACTAGAGAGGTTGCATAAATGGAGCGTATTCACAATGGGCTGATGTCATTTGTGAAGTTTCACAAGGTGGTGTTTTAGAAACCATCCTGTTTCTTTATTTATATCAATGATCTACTGGATGTTGTTTACAGTTGCATAAAACTATTAGCCGATGATACAAAACTTTTTAGTGCAATTGCATCAGTAGATGTCTGTCATTCGCTACAAAAGGATATCATCAACCTACAACTATGGTCAGAATGCTTTTAACCCCAGAAATGCAACGTAATGAGGATCAGCACAGGCCACCCAGAATGCACCTATACAATGTCCAAATACAGAAGGCAAGCGACTCAACTGCAAGTGACAACATGTGAAAAGCTTCTTGAGCTTCATTTTGCTGGCAAGCTAACATTCCACAAACATGTCGAGATGACAGTCAACAAAGCCAACCATGTAGTAGTCAGCCGATCAGGTTCTCCTTCCATTACACTAATGGTGAAATGGTTAAACTACTTTTCAGATCACGTGTGAGGCCTCTGCTTGAATATGCTAACACACTCTGAAGCCCACAATTCAAAACCAATGCATGCCAGATAGTGAATGGCCAGAGAGGGCCACCAAGCTACTACAAGGACTGTTTGACATGATATATGAAGATAGGATCCGCAATCTAAAACTCCCCCCCCCTCACCCCCCCCCCCCTCACCCGCATATTGAAGAATTCGAGATGACATGATTGAAACTTATAGATTTCTTTGAGAACTGAGAATCAAGACTAACACTTCGATGAGAGAGAAGGTGGTAGGTTGTGTGGCCAGAGCAGTACAAGACGTGGACAACTGCTTACTGACTGTGGTTACCATACAACCGCAGCGGTGCCTTTCGGATTTCAGCCCTTAGTCTCTGGCACACAGCCGCCGCATCCGCATCTAAGTTTTTTGTATGCTCTCGGGAGGATATCACCCAAGGACAAATAAATAAATCCAAAAGAAGGAACCCTCACTTCCAACAACTTCGGAGGAGTCTTCCTGTGGATGGACCTTGCGGCCCTGATGTAAAGAACTCGTAGTATGTGGAACGAGTGGTGATTCTTGGTGGACAACTCGTCAGATCTGCTGGACCATGCCGAAAAGTGGTAATCAAACCCTGTGCGATATAGTGTGTATAACATTTAACTTTTAGACCACAGTCTAGTGGGAAGATTCACACGCATCATTATTTAACATTCAACTGTAGCCCTTCATTACTACAGGGAAGCTATCAACTACCGCTGCAATAGGGAACTTTTTGTCATAGTTTATAATTAGTATGACTATCTAGTGGACATCTGCACCCTCAATCGTTCTTCTTCATGATATTTGAGAGTGAGCCGCATCAACAGTTCGCCTTCGGATACCTGCCCAGCAGCGTCAGAATCGAGCCATCTCGTGTTGCTCATCTGGTATGTATCATCTACTGTGAGCTACGAACATTTTCTGTACCGATGACTAATAGGTACTCATCAACTGTATTTTCGTATTATTGTATTTTTTGCATTTATAGGTACTGATGACTAATAGATACTGACTGGTCGCCTGAGACCACATTTTATGGTTTATCTTTTTACTGTATACATTACCCTTGTTTCGTGCTGATGACTAACAAGCACCGCAAGGTCGTGTGACCTTAATTATAGTCAGTACCGTGCTAGTTAGTTATGTATATGGTAGCAGCCATCCTAGTTACTTGTTTTGTTTATTTTATATAAAATACTAAGACCGCAGTACACTAGGCTACACTATACAGCAACAATAAAACCACATCACCTCTTCCCCCAGCATCACTTTTTCACTGAGGTCACTGTTCAGGTTTTCGTTAAGTGAACCTGACATGAGATCGACTAAACCTGGCTATTCTAGCTTGATAGGATAGGTTTAGAAGTAGTTAGGAATGGTCGCTCATTATGAGTCATTTGTGTAAGCCTCTTTTCTGGATGTAACGGATATGTAACACCGCACACTGCCTACATGCTATAAATTGGCCATATACCTTAGGGCCTCCTTATTAATATATGAGCGATTGTTTCTTCCTACGTTCCTCCAACCATAAGGCTTATAATTGTCTGGACCTCCTTTCGACACATTGGTGCAATCCGACTGTGGAAACTATTGGGGTTTCCGAGTGGTGAAGACTAAAGTGTTGATTCCGCACACACGCAAATCTTCGGATACCAGTTAGCATAAATATCTATGCCATAGAAGGAAGCACTGCAAAAACATTATATTATTTTTACCGGCCAGCAGTGCATCTCTGGCCATTCTTAACATAACCCTAACAATAGGTAAAATGTTAGTCCCCGGGAGCAGATCCTACATGATCTGTCCCCAACACATCGGGTGACAGACGGGATATGGATCTCCCTCTAACTCTTCACAGTGACTGGGTGTGGTCTTGGAACCCACCACGCCCTCATGGGAATGTCACTATAGTTGAATATCCGTCTCCTTATCCCCACCATAAAAGTATATTCACTTTTCAAATGCTTTTGTAAATATGTCTTATCCTAGTGATGTTGTATATGGTTGCGGTACGATAAGTAATGGGATCGTTATATGACTCAGGAACTGCCGCACCATGACATGTCTGCTCGCTGTTTTTCTAAGGGGGATGCTCTGTATTGTGACCATATGGAAACCAAACATTTCCGTCAATCAGGCATGTATTAAAAAGATAGGTAGAACTACTTGTGACTTGTGGCCATAGCTTGGAACATGGACCTAACAACTAAATGTTAGTTTAGGGTGTAGCAGAAGGACCGCATAAATAAAGCAGCAACTACCAATGCAGTATCTTTAATCTACATAAGATGACGGTGTCTGAATTCTCCGGAAATCATCCACCCCCATCATCACGTAATTCAGCGTGCATCACAATAGCATACAGTTTCACTAGGTTAAACTGCATTACACACTTAGCATATGTTTGAACAAGAGAGTGTCCCTTTTTGCCAGCTCTCTTCAGCTGCTTTGACGTTGAAGGCATTTTCCTGTGATGGAGGCCCACGTGAGCCACTTTCATCTCGCAACAATAATATTTTGTTATGGGTATAATGGTTTATATTAAACCACATAAGTGACTGCGCTAGAACTCTCCCTTGCAGGGTTAACTCGCGGATTTGAAGATCAGCTAGGTACCTCTGACAAGCCCACATTAAGCAAGACACCAACTTAGTTCCATGTACTATATTTTCTCTCTCATACTAGCAAACGAGTCGTATTGTTTGTTTTAGTTATATCATTTTATTAATTATGTCTAACTCCCAAATTGAGTAATGGACCATCATACCGGTGACACGAACAGCCTGGATGAGACGGTATGGTTTAATCTTGGCGGCAATGGTCGCACGGCCTCACTGGAACATTATCCTTCCATGGCTCTAGAAATTGGTACATTCCGGAGAGTCGCAAAACACGATCTGTAACCCCGAGAACTGACGCTAACCAGTTAGTCTGCGCATCGTGCACATGCGGTGCAGTGGAACAGAATATTCAGATGGGCCGCCGCATACCCACCCCGGAGGCTACAGCTCACAAAATCACATACATGCTCCAATCTGTGAAAGCAAAGTTTAGCAACTACACAATGAATGCTACATGTTCAGCCTCTTGGATAGAGGATGGGACAATAATCCCATTCGTTACATAATGGCCAATAAATAAATCCATCAAAGAACAGTATTTTGCACCAATCAAAAAGCAGTTGTGAAAGAATTCATTCTCTCATCCTGGAACAACATCTCGCAAAACAAACACATCATCACTCAGCTCATAATAAACTGCCAGAAAATTATCAGATACTTACTCCTTACCAAGAAATGATCATTTGACATGCATATTAGAATCGTTAAGCTGTACTCTCGTTCACACTCTACACAGGAAGAAACTGCAATATGTATCATCATCATCATCATCATCATCATCATCATCATTTTATGAGGCATAAACCATTGGCTTGTTATTGCCTCAGTGTTTTAGTTGTAGTATGGCTTGCTCAGTCCAATTCGAAAGTTCTTTCTTTGAAGTCGATATCTAGTTTGCTCTTGAATGATTTGACTGTTATTGATTAATTAAATCTCCACAAAACTGTTAGATTTAAGAGTTTAACCATTACCACTCCGATGCCAATATTCTATCTTTTGCTGTGTAAATAACAAAGAAACCGGTGTACACTCTTTAACAATTTGGCTGATGATCATTATGTTCGACAGCAACACCCACCATCAAATTTATCAAAAGATGAACACCAGATCATCATTTAATTTAATCTGAAAATTTAAAATTCCGACATCGGAGTGGCAAGGGTTAACAATGATTTGTAGAAATGCTGTGGTTCAGAAAGGTGTTCCTCGCATCACCTGTGGTGTGTGGCCTACACTCATGGCTACATCCTGCTGCGCTTAGCATTTGGTTACATGATGACTTGTGGAAGCCGTAGTTGGTCTTATTGCTGTTGTTTTCATTTTCTGCGTGTATCGCTATCCGAATCTCATTCTGTATGCTAGTGTGTCTTCATGCTACCACAAAATGTGGACGTGGAAAGCAGAGACTTACCGATAATTGAAATCACCATAGAGGATGTTATTGTCAATACACAGGCTACTCCATGATAAGTCCACTGTATTGGAAGAATTGCAGTATGACTTTGTGAACTGGTATATGTATGCCTGTTCAGTCGAATTCAATATCAATATCAATATCAAAAATCTTGGGACATAAGCCAAGGCTTCTTATTGCCCCAGTAGTATCAGTTGTATCTTACCATATTTACTTCCGGCTTCCATCAAGGGAAAGGGATTATTTACACTATACAGAAAAGAAAACAATCTGTTTACATGTGAACAATTGTTTTACTTTATAGAATTGAAAAAATAAGTTGTGTCTGGTTTTAGGTTAGTTACTTAGCCCTTGCATAAGTTAGTTTATGTATCTAGATATTTGATTATGGGCAATATTTTAGCGTTGCTATTGCTTATTTATGGGGGTCATGATTGAAGAGTAAGCTGTGCTAGGCTTTGGTGGAGAAGAGCATGACCCAGACCGTTAGCTGCGGTGTGCCACCCACAATACTGGAACATTGATCTAAACATTACATGCGGTGTGCTGCCTACATTTAGAACAGTTTGCACTCCACCCTGCGTAGCTATTTTCTAGATGACTTGTGTACTGTGTTTTGTGTGGCTGATGTATGCATTGCCATTTTGCAAGGTTTGGTTTAGTTTGGCTGTGGTCAAATGATCTTTCTTTGAAGTAGATATCTAGTTTGCTCTTGAATAATTCAACTGCTGTTGCTTCGACTATTGTAGATGGCAGTGAATTCCACTGTGGTACCACTCTGTTAGAGAAAAAGTGCTTGCGAATATCTTTGTTGCTGAATTTTATGTTGACCTTAGACCTATGCACTCTGGTCTGTGTAATACTGGATGGCTCGAAAAAGTAGTCCTTATCAATATTATATAGATCCATGATGAGCTTGAATGTTTCAATTAAATCTCCTCGAAACCGTCTATATTTCAGTGACATTAGATTTAGGGCTTCAAGTCTTTTTGTGTAGCTATGCTCTCTGATTTGCAGGACGAGTTTTGTTGCTCGGCGTTGAACTCTTTCTAATAGCTATGATTGCCTTTTCAATCTTGGTGGCCATGCTGAGTTGCAGTATTCTAGGATAGGTCTCACTAGAGACATATACAAGAGAGTTAATGTAGATGGGTTTATATTGGTAAAGGTTCTTTTGATTAGTCCTATTGAGCTGTTTGCCTTGTATACAATGTTACCTATATGTATATCAAAAGTGAGGTTTCTATCAATATGCACTCCAAGGGTTTTACTCGACCTCTGATGTTGTTACAGGGTGCATATCGGGTGTATCTGTCATATAGTATGTAGTTTGTGGGTTATTCCTGCCAAAATGTAGAACATGTGTTCTGTCTGTGTTGAAGGACAGCTGCCATGTCTGTGATCACTCACATACTTTGTCTATGTTGTCTTGAATCTTACTGGTAGCTGGGTTGTCATATATTTTTGTGTCATCTGCAAATATTTTGCAGTTGCAGGTTAGTATGTCTGATAGATCGTTTATGTATATCAGAAAGTCCCAGGACACTTCTTTATGGCACGCCATTTGTCACGTCTATCCATTTTGATGTTGCATCGTTGATCCTTACTCTCAGTCTTCTATTACATAGAGTATAGGTAGTTTCCTATCCATTTTGTTAGATTGTCCCCTATACCATAGCTTCTGAGTTTTGTTTGGAGTCGTTGGTGGGGTACAGTATCGAATGTTTTTTAGAAGTCTAGGTATACTGCATCTACAGGTTCGTTTGAATTATGTTTGGTTGTCATATCTTCGAGGTACGCTAGTAGTTGAGTTTTACATGATCTCTTATGTCGGAGTCCATGCTGGCATTTGGTAAATAGATTGGCTGTTTCCAGAAAGTCTACTATGCTGTCCCTTATGAATGACTCCAGGACCTTACACAAGGTAGACTGATTGGTGGTCGTTTTTTTATCCTTTTTTGTGTATGCAGCATACATTTGGCATTTTCCATATCTCGGGTAATACGCCTTCTTCTAGAGACTTGTTAAAAATTATGCATAGTGGTTTACTAATTTCTTTAGCAGCTTCCTTTAATATTCTCACTGGGATTTCATCAGGGCCATTGCTTTTATTGGGGTTGAGTGCTTCCAATTTGTTTTCGATGGTGGTAGGTGTTATTATTATGTCATTTAATACAGTACCATTGCTTCAGGAGCTAATGATTAGTGTAGAATGAAGATCTTCTGAAGTGAACATACTTGAGAAAACGTTGCTAAGAATCTTAGATTTTTCTTTATCATCTGTAGTCATAGTTCCGTTAGCTGGGTTTTGTAGCTTGCTAATTGATTCACGTAGAACAGATTTACTCTTGACATAGTTCCAAAAAGCTTTTGGATTTCTCTTGCTTTCACTTGCCACTTTACGTTCCAAAGGCTGTTGTACTTTTCTAATGCATACCGTCGTTTTGTTTCTAACGATTTTGTAAAGGATAATCAGTGGTTTTCTTTGTTTTACTGTTGTTATTGTTGTATGCCCGATTTTTATATATGAGTAATTGTGGTCTTGTATGGTCAAGACAGAGGTGGTTCTTCTTACCATGTTGTTTTGACGTAGGAATGTACTGCTCCTTCATTGTGATTATTTTTCTGTGTACGAAGTTCCAAGCTTCTGGTGCATTAAGTTGATTCAGATGATTCCAGTTAGCCATCCCTAAGCATGCTCTCATTTCATTCTACCATCCTTTGTTCAACAGTAGCTTTGGCATAGCTGCTTGTTTACTTGTGTTTAAGATGTCGGGATGCAGTGAGATTTGTAGAACATCATGGTCACTTTTGCCTAGTGGAGGTAAGTGTGTTATTTCATGAATAATATTTTGGTTGTTCGCTAATGCTAGGTCTAAAATAATTGATGTATGATTTATTCTATGTCATGTCGCATTTGTAACTAGTTGCTGTAGGAAATTTTCCCTGGTAGTGCTAAGATATGCCTCTTCTTCCTCATTTGATGAACGTCCCGTGCTCCATTTAATCGAAGGAAAGGTGAAATCCCCCACAATAAGAATGTGGTCAGCAATAGCCTTTTCAACCTTTTTAACAGTATATTATTGTTTGGGCCATCTGAGTTAGGGCTTTTGTAGATGCAACTAACAAGAATTCTTTCCTTTTGTTGTGTCATCCATGTACACCATACTGATTCGTTAAATGGGTATACTCCTCTTGATGGATTGCTGTTCAGCGAGAGGTTTTACTCATCAATCTGCAGTTCACTAATGTGTATGGTTGTGTTTTTCGGTAGCACTTCAGTAATTAGTATGATGGCAGGTCGAATATTGTGTACAAGGTTCTAGAGCTTAGCCTTTTTGTTAATGCGACTATCTGCATTTGTGTAAATACATGTGCCAGTTATTGCTTTGGAATGTGTACATATTTGATAATCCTTGGATTTTGGTCTTGTGCTGGTATCTGTATACTCACCATGTAGTATTTGCTTGGATAGAGTGCCTGAGTTGGTAGGGTTTGGGTTTATCCCATGCATTGTTGGGGTAGCCGCTTTCCGATGTTCCATCCATGGTAAAGATTTTGGCCATTTGCTCTTTCTAGTTTATTTTGGGGAATATTTAATGTTATATTTAGGTAATTTGTGATGTTCTCTGAGAGAATACTCATGCCAGTCGTGTTAGAGTGAACGTCGTCCCAAAATAAATCATTGTATACATTCCCGTCTTGATCAGAGAAGAGCTGGCTATGATCAATGAATTTTATACCTACCCATGAAGACAGTGTGTGTAGCATATTGGTGAAGTCGGTTGTTGACCTGTTGTCTCTGTTACTATTCGGCTGTGGTAGCAGAGAGGAGACAAAGATCTGTGTGCTTGGTGATATAGATTTGGCCTTCTCAGTTAGTTTGTCATAGTCCTCTATCATGCCATTTGTGTTCCATCTGCTGATATCATGTGTGCCCACGTGGATTACTAAGGCGCCATACATTCCAGGAATTAGCAGGTATTGGAGAAGTTTTGTGATCTCGTTTATTCTTGCACCGCTATATGATCTGATGGTGACACTGATATTAGGTGTTGACATGTAACATGTGTTCAGTCTTTTATATGTAGAACTGCCAATGAGCAAGACATTTTTGCACGACCTATGTTCAGGATGTTTTTGGCCATTGACTGTTGCATGGGTTTGCCTACGTTCATATGGATTTTGCGTGTTGTTATTTTGATTGGTTGATCCATTTTGACTGCGTCTCTGTAATTTCCTGGGTTGATGCATGTTTCTCGTTGGTGTAATTTGTCATTTTATGCCTTATCGTGTTGTTTTGTACTGGCGGAATAGTGGTCTGAGCTGGACTGGTTGGTATGGTAGTCAGAAATTGGTGAATCGTGACATCATTATGTGTGCAATTGTGTTTGTCCATCCTATTTCGATTGTTTTCAGGAACTCCCTGTTTTCTGAGACCATTTCCTGTTTGAGCACCATGACCACTCGGTGCTTGGGTTGCCGGATTTACCTTTTTCAGATCATTTATTTGCTTTTGTAGGTGTGCGTAGCTTTCCTTGACCTCTTTCACTTCTGATATGATTTTATTCAGCATTTGCCTGTTGTTTCCTAAATGGATGTGTTGTAGCTCACGGACTATCGTCAGGTCGCTCCGGTACAAAGTACCCGCCCGTCGCGCCACACGTGCATGACGAACAAGGGGGCTGGTTAGCTCCAAGTCTCGGGGTTCCGGATCCTGTGGGATGTCGCTCCACAAAATACATAGACCGGCTCCTAAGGCCGGTGGAACTCAATTGTTCCGGTGGGGTCATGCGACCATTACCGCTGAGATTGAACTGCACGGTGTCAGCCCAACTATTTGTGTCACCGGTGTGTCTTTCCATATTGATTTAACTCGGCCATTTATGAACCGATTTTAAAATGATTTGCAGTTTTAAAAAGCTTGTCGAATTCTGGTCCTGATTGGTACCAAGAAGGACGAAAATGGATAGATTAAACGGATTTACAAGTACCTACTCGGTACACTAGAAGTACACACTCGCCTCTATTCTTGGCATGCATGTCGGTAATGATGTGCCCGAGCGCGTCATTTTTACGACGTAATGCCTCTCACATAGGTGCATACACGCTTACTGCTCTACCCAGGGGGTGCGCTTTTGGAAACGAAGCCAGGACGGGCGGCCTGTACCCAGCTTGGCTGGGGCAGCCGGTACCCATCCGGTCGATCGACACTACATGTGTGTTGAACCTGGTGGTGATCTCTTTGCATTGGTAGAAGTCCTTGCGCTAGTTTCTTTTGGTGTCACAGCTGCCATATCACCAGCAGTGTTGGTTGTAGTGTTTGTGTGCCACAGCTTCCAATTCACTAGCAGTGGTGTCTGTGTATTTACTCGCGTCTGCTGGTGGTACAGTTTCCTTATCACTAGCATTTCCTATGGCAGTGTCTGTGTGGTTATTTGTTGGCTTCAATGCTGTGCTAATGTCTGACATACTTGGTGATGCTGTGGCGGTGTTGATACTTGAACTTGGTATAGAACGTTGTGTGTCCAGGTGCCATGCTCGAAATTGCACAATCGGAGCATGTGTATCTACGTTTTGACGCTGTTAGAACTGTGAGCATGTAAGGCAGTCGTGATGTACAGATGTAATGTTTCCAGCCTTTTCAATGGTAGCAGTGTATCATGTAGAGGTTTTCCTCTGCCTTACAGCTGCATTTATGCCGCTTTCCTGTGAGAGCGCAAACCTCTGCACAGTCAGTATTCCCAACTGTGTTCGAGACCCTCCATAGTTTGGGCTTTCCAGGCACCTTGCAATCCTCACACATGATGATGTTGTATTGAGCTGGTATTGAAAGTTCACCGAGTCCAAGTTTTTGGGCAATACTCAACTGTGTTCTGATCAATTATTTATGGCTTAGCTGGATGGTGTTGTGTATTGATTTTGTTATGGAAAGAGTTGTTCTGGGTTGAGTTGGTAGTTGGTAGTTAGCGTTCGGTATAAACGAAAACTGGTAACGTGTTGGAAATCAACTCTGAGTAACTCTAAGTTATTAGGTTGATGTATTTATGAATATATCTGTTTCTACCGCTAGGATAGATAGATACGAATTGAAAAAGATCAGAATTAGATCATAAGATAATAAATATGAGAACTACTTGGGCTGGACCCAAGTGACCTCCCCTTCCTATTCTCTATCGACACAACGCAGTCTGTGAATATTGCCATAACCATACCATAACCATAAGTTGGTAATGGACGCAGGATTTCTCCTATATGTCCAGATCTTCATACTCTTCTGCCTCGAAGCATTGATTTGTGCCTTATAGTTGTAGAGGATGCCTTGGCATTGCCAGTGCTTGTCTATCCACTTCTCGTTTTTACAGTCTGTTCAGCTATTCTGATTGCAAAGCTTTGCTGCTGCAGTCTCGTCTTTGCTCTTTTCTTGAGCACCTTACGCTGTGCCTTCTTGTTGCCTAGTCTCTCAGTGGGATGTCTGGGCTTACTTCAGGGTCATATTTATCATGGAAAATCTTATACGTCTCTATCATGTCACCTCACAATCTCCGATAGGTCAGTGTTGGTAACTTCAGGGTCCTCAGGCAGCCTTCATACTCTAAATCTTTCAGCCCCGGAACCAATTTTGTTGCTCTTCTTTGCACATTTTCTATCATGGTTACCTCTGCTTTCCGGAATGGATGCCACACGATGCTTGCATATTCTAGATGGTGGTCTTACTAATGCTTTACAAAGCCATTTGAAGGTTTCATGGTCAATGTATATAAAAGATCTATGGATAATCCCCATCAGCTGTGTCGCCTTGTTTACTTTCTTCATTATATGCTCCTCAATTGATAGTTTGGAGTCATTGGTGACACCGAGATCTTTTTCTTTGTTGACTTTCTTTAGCTCGTGCTGTGGCTCTTCAGCCATCCTTCCCCTCATAAAGTAGTGCCTTTGGTTCTCGAATGGTCTTCCCACCGTCATCAGTTTGCATTTATCAGGTGAAATCTCACTAGCCAGTCATCTGACTAATCTTGCACTCTATAGGAGATCTTCTTGTATATTTACTTGGTCTGCCTCACCCCTTATCTGGCGGAACACTTTTGTGGCATCTGTGTACAAGAATGCATCTGCACATAATTTCTCTCAGAGGTCATTATGTACAGCATGAACAGCACCGGGCCAAGGAAGCTACCCTGTGGGATCCCACGAAGAATGTCTGATCACGATGGCATTGTGTTGTTTACCACTGTTCGCTGCTTACGGATGAGCAGAAATGACTGTATCCATTTGTGTACATTACCAGTTATCCCGTAACTAACAAGTTTATCCAGAAGACGTTTTTGTGGGACTGTATCGAATGCTTTCATAAAATCCAAGTAGATCACGTCGATGTTGCATCCCTCGTCCAGGTACTCTGACCAATTCTCCAAGACCTTCAATAGTTGCAAGGATGTTTATCCTCCGGAGATAAACCCATACTGTCTGTCACTGAACAGGTGATTTCTCTTCATGTAATCTATGATCTTGTCTCTGATGATAGCCTCCAGTACCTTACATAGAATGCATGTAAAACCGACTGGTCTATAGTTGCTGGCCAGCTTTCTGCTGCCCTTCTTGAAGATTGCTGTCATCGTAGCTGTTTTCCACTCTGCTTGGATCTCTCCGTTGCTTAGCGATGTATTAAGAATCATTTGTAGGGGTCCACTCATTACTGTAGCTTGCGGGGGTATGTGCCGGTCCGCAGATAGATATCCGCCCATCGCACCGCAAGTGCACGATGATCGGGATGGTTGCGGGCCTCCATCAGAGGAATTCTCGCTGTTGCAAGAGGCAAGTGCTTCGCGTGGGCCTCTGTCACAGGAAAATGCCTTGAATGCCGAAGCGGAGGAAACGAGTTGGCAAAAAGGGCCACTCTTTGATTCAACAGAAAAATGCTAAGTGAAGATCCTAGTGAAACCATAATTAAAGTGATGTATACTGGTTTATGTGAAGACAGAACGAGTGATTTCCGAAGAATTCCCATGTCATCATCTTATGTAGTTCCAAGATGCTGTATTGGTAGATGCCACTTTATTTATGCAGGCCCTCTGCTACAGTCTAACCTACCAATTAGTTGTTAGAAATGAAAACTAGCTTTGGCTGCAAGTGGCAGGGATTCCTACCTATCATTAGATACAGCTGTCCAATGGGCGCAGATGCTTAGCTTCCTGTATGTCACTTTGAAAGAGCATCTACCTCAACGTACATATTACATCGCAACGCATCCAAATTTGATGAAAATTCGGCTACCTTGAACCACATAAAACATCACCTGGACAATGGCAACATTTCACATAAGCAAGTTTGATCACTGACATATCATTAAGGCGGGGATAGAGAGGCGAATATCCATTGCGAGCATCCTTCCTATGAGGGCGTGGCGGATTCCAAGATCCTTCCCAGACACTGCAACGAGTTGGATGGAGATGTGCGTCTCGTCCATCACTGAGTCCTATGGATTTAACTTTTGACCTGTCATTAGGATTATGATCCAATGTGCCCAGACATGCATTGCGGGCCGGTAAATAAACTATCAAACTCACATTTATAACTATATGTTTTCACAGTGCTTTCCTTTGTTGGCGGGGTTATCCAGCTAACAAGTATCCGAAGATATGGGGGAGATGTATGTAAATCAGCACTTTAACCATCACCGCTCGGAACCTCCAATAGTTTCCCAGGGTCGGATCCGATCAATGTGCTGATGGGACATCCAAACAATTGGGAGCCATGCGGCTAGTGGGTCGTGGAAAGAGACAATAACTGGTATATATGAGGCCCTATAGGTATTTGGCCAATTTTACACAATCTTGCTGGAGTGTGGGGCTATCTTACCGCAACAATCGGAAAAGAGGCGTACACTATATGTCTCCTAACGAAGAGATTATCCCTAACCACTTTAACCTATCCTATCGAGCTGAATAGCAAGGTTTAGTCGGTGGCATGACGGGCTCAAATAATTAGAACACGGACAGCGACCTCAGTGTAAAATTGATGATGGTGGGAAAAAGTGATGCAGATATAATGTTGCTGTTTAGTATTTCCTAGCGTACTGCGGTCCAAGTTTTCTACAATTAAACAAAACATATCAACAGAATGGCTAGCTGCCATATATATATAGCTAACCAATGCAATGAACAATGACAATTTATTCAATAATTAATGAGGTAGTAATTATCAGGTTGATAGACCTAAACGACGAGCTTAGTTGAATCACCTACAGTAAATAAGGATAATATGAACAGTAATAAAGAAATTATAACTTGTGGTCTTAGGACCGGGAAGGTACCTATTAGTCATCAGTACCACATACAGAAATGATATTAATTAAATATACTATGTATAGCTAGTTGAGTACCTAATAGTGACTTGCACGGAACAGGCTACTATGTGTTAATGAAATTGAGGTGCCAACATATTCGTAGCATGAGTTTTCATGTTATCTGAGGCTGGACGAGTTTCCGCATGCAGATCTCCACAGCCGATTTCTGCAGGCAGGTCTCTGTATGCTGACTCCAGGGTAGATATGGTGCAAGCTCAGGACAGTGAAACAGAGCAGTGAAATAACATCTATTAGATGGTCTCTGTAGCTAAATCACAATTTATGCGGAAGTGAGAAAGTTCTCCATCCAGCGACGGAACTAGTAAAGTTGAAATTTTGCCCGTAAGTAAGGAGGGCTTATAAAGTTTAAGCAGTTACCTAAACTGGCACACGGTGCGGGATGCGTCGCATAGCTCTTGTGGCGCACCTGGCAAAGTTCCACCAGACTGTGGCCAAAAGTTAATTAAACACACACGACATGCATTGCAGAATTTAATGTCCACTTTTCAAGTAGTTGGCTGATCTGGCGAGTCATCCACCAAGAATCACCGTAGCTCTACATCATGTAGGATTACATCCTGGGCTGCAAGGGCCCTTTCCACAGGTGTTCCCTTTAGAAAAATTCGGAAGTGGGAACCATTACTTTAATTAATTATTTTGCTCCCGGATGGCCATCCGAGAGCATCCATAATTGCGTAATGCGGATAGTCCGAGAACAGCTTTTACGTGCGGGTGAGCTGAAAGCCGCAAGGAACTATGGTGATGTGCTTTATCTTCCATCGGTGTTCCGGTCCACTCGTCTAGTCCGCACCTCCGGTCGGTTCTCAGCAGGTCAGTCTCCATGCCGACGATGCTTTTTCACCCCTTTTATACTCGCTGTGACGTCAGAGCGGGGCGCCTCAACCAATCATCGGCCGCACGCCAGCCAATCAGTGTGCTGGTATCTAGTGATGTATCTACCACGTGTACAAATCACTCTGTATTTAGTAATATATACACGCGATTACAACGTTATAGCAATATTCTAAATATAATTTAGCGGGGAGCTTCGACGATAACTCAGCCATTTCTGGGTTGATTTTAAAATGGTTTACAGTTCCCGAAAGCTCGTTTAATTCTGGTCCTAGTCGGTAGCGAGAACAACGAGATCGGATGAATTATAAACATTTACGAGTAACTACTTGGTACACTATAGGCATGCACTCGCTTCCAATTCCGGGACGTGTTGTCAGGGAATCGCTGATGCGTGCATGCGCACCACATGTTTTATCAGACTTAGTCGATTTTGACGAGAAACCTCTCTCATAGGGCTTATGTATGCGTACTATCCTACCCAGGGGTGGGGAGCGTGCTTGGAGTGAATCGGGAGTGGCTGTTCCATACCCAGCTTTGCTGGGATGATCAGTACCCATCTGGTCGGTCCCTGATACACCCGCACCCCCTCCTAGTTTGACACCCGTGGCATACGATCACGCATGGCAGATCGAGTGCACGGCAGCTTGCGAGGTGGGAATTAAAGACTTCCTGAGTAGGTGCGTAGGAGAGTGACACAAAAGACGCGTGTTCATAAGACAGAGTACATAGGGTGCGAAAGAGTTTGGGAGGGAGGCATACCATTGATTTTGATTTTGACCTGGAATTATTTTTCCAGGTCCTTTCTTTTTTTTGGTGTTTTAATGTTATGGTGCATGCTTTATTAAATTATCCAGACAATGATTTCTAAACAATAGCTCGCATGGGTGTTCTCTTTGGTGCGGATAATTATTTTCCTGCAGAGAGCACCCAAGCTCCAACCAATTACAATACAGTAGAATGTATATAGGTTATCTAACCATGTAACTATACCCGACAAGAGTATCACAGATTGGTTTAATTACATTGTGCATCCCAGGTAAATAAAGGGATGCACATATATATATATATATATATATATATATATATATATATATATATATATATATATATATATATATATATATATATATATATATATATATATATATATATATATATATATATATATATATATATATGGTGACATGTGAAGTGGCGGTGGTGAGATGACAGCTGACATCACTGTCATTGTTGACGTGGTCGGTGTTGTTCGTGCTGCTGGCGGGCTGAGTGTGGTGAATTGAATTAATGGTCACTGGAATGGTGATGCCTTGGCGGATGCTGCTGCTGATGCTTTTGCAAATGCAGTGCTGGCAGATAGTTTCCAGATCTTTGTGAATTTAAGAAGTTTGCTTGTGGTTGTCCTTGGCACAGCGCAAATTTGTTGCGAATGAGCTATGCGTTTCTTCCCGGCGTAAGGACGTTCTGGTGTTGTTATCTTCCGTATTGCTGGATCCGTTGGTGTGCTGCTGCGCAGGTGTGAAGTGATGCTGGTTCGCGATGCGGTGGTCGGGATTGCTTCCATAAGGTGGATCTCCTCGTCAATGATAAGGCTAGAAGGAGATATAGATCTATCCGAAATGTCCTGTAACACTTGGTCTGGCGTGGTCGTCATAATAACTACTGAAATGGGATGGCCGATTACGGATGCGGATGCTGATGCTGGTGACGTGCATGATGCGGATGGTGGCGTTGCTGCGGGTGCTGCCAGAGTGGAAACTGCAGGTGGTACTGGTACTGTTGCTGCAGGTGCTGCCAGTGCTGATGGTGCTGCTGGTTTCGTCGTGATGGTGGCTGTGGTGACGTAGTGGCTCAATGCGTGCTGTGTCGTGGATGTGGTGGTTGCTGTTGTTGGTCTGTAGTGCGGGAAGTCTGATTGTTGCTGTTTCGTATGTTTCGTTTTGGCCATCTTCTTCGTAGGAAGCACATTAATGGGAAGTCTAGTTTCGAAATGAGCGGCTAGCACTTCAACGTTTTCACTTTGTTCACCAGGCTGTAATGTAACTACGAGCACATGATGTTTATCCATCAACGCGTGGGTCACACCGTAACAGGTATCGGTATAAAGGTATTTGCAGTCCGTACAAAAAACTCTCTGCATAAGATGGTCACGATTGACAGATAGCGTCAAGTCTGAATTGTAGGAGAAGGGGTGCTTACATGGCTGTCCGTTGAACTGAAATGCTGAACACAGATATTTCTTTCTGGATGGTGCTGGCGCCGACTCTTCCAAACTGTCGG
Source organism: Chaetoderma sp. LZ-2023a (assembly GCA_034401795.1). Classification (NCBI taxonomy): domain Eukaryota; kingdom Metazoa; phylum Mollusca; class Caudofoveata; order Chaetodermatida; family Chaetodermatidae; genus Chaetoderma; species Chaetoderma sp. LZ-2023a. The sequence continues at coordinate 28,732 of JAVVLW010000908.1, forward strand.
ACAAGGCAAGGTCCTCGGTAAGTGACATCTTATTTCCGCATATTTATGGCGGTGCGGACTGCCTAACCTAATCTAATTTTTCCTAGCTCTTCATAACTTTCCTGGCCAAGTAATATGTAATAGAAGTGATAAATCAATAATACGAAAACAACAGAATTTGGTTTGCGACATGAAAGTAACCTAATGCTTGTTCTTCCCTTGTGTCGATTTTTTATGGGAAGACGAAGTTTCAGTGCACGACCTCCTCCTTTTATACTTTTTGGTGACGTCACAGGAGGGCGGATGACCATATCCGAAAGTTCTAGGGTGATTCGGCCACGCCTATAAGGAAAGTTTTGATTTATTAAAACCTGGAGTCATATGAATTATTCCTCCCATGTAAAGGGAGTATTTATAATTATAGGAAGAAATGTGTATCACTTTCGTCCCTACTCGACGGGAAAACAAGTCTCTGATCAACGTAAAAACTCGGAACTACTTATTCCTGTGGAAGCTCATCTTTTAATTAGTGTGAAGCGGTTTTACAGATTGGATGCTTATAAACTTGCCTGTTTTAATTTCAGGGTGGAGTGCCAGATGGGGTGTGTGAGAGCACGATGACGTCAGCGGCAATTGCCCCGACTCACCCATGGTAGATATGCGTTTTGGGTGGCTCTTGTGTTTAAAGTCTTTGATCCAATTTACTGGAAATAGAAGTGAAAGTCACGTGGTTTCTTGTTGTGAAAGCACGTGGTTGATCGGAAATTTAGGAAATATTTACGTAATGGCGGAGTGTTGATGCTGATGAATATTCGTTATTGATGCGAGAGACGGAAATATATGTTTTAACTCTGTTCCTCAGAACAGCATTCCTGTATGTGCGTGATCTTGTACATGCACCTGTGTCTTGTCTGTAAGAATGTATTCCAGCCCGTGTTGATCTTGTGCGGGAATAGATAGGTAAGAGAACATTTGAAATTATCCTTGATATTATACTGTCGAAGTTTTGATGCCGCTTCATCGGCCCATGTGCTAATGATCTGTATACATGGTATAACGATGGTGTTCTTAATCAAAATTAGGACAGTATAGTCTATAATTATTGTCTGGTATAAACAAATGTATTACTTGCGGAAATTAAGTATATTAACTCCGCCAAGCTGGACTGTGTTTTCCAGGTGGGTGGACTGCCAAGCATCCTCCTCTGTAGGTAGGACAAGTCCCATCCCTACCTATACCAAACTTAATTTATTATAATACAGCTCGGAAAATGCGTGCCACAGTTTACAATAACAATGCCGTCGTATGGACATTGTGAATGCAGTCATCCTGAGTGTCTATGTTTCTGTCGTGTTGGTGATTTTCATTGATACGCGTGGCTGTTTATCTGCAGTTGATTCTTGCGCTGTTGTGAAGGGTGACGTGATTATATGAGCGGGGCAGGTCTCTGAAGTGCGGTGTCAACTTTATCGGACATGATGTATTTCACTCTGTAATGGCCGAGCCCATGGGCGGGACAGAGTTACTTTAGAGCGCGGATGACGAAGAAGGGTGCTGTCGTAAATTTGACCAATCCATTGTCAAATTCAACTTTTTGGTAGGAAATTCCTGCTCGTGATGGACGACAGGCTGTAGGCATCTTGCTCTCTTAATAATATTGACCGTGTAAATGAAGTATTATGTTTTTAGCTATTTCCGCATTACGATTTCGAGGGGAGTATGTGTGTGTGCGTGCGTGCGTGCGTGCGTGCGTGCGTGCGTGCGTGGGTGGGGGAGGGGTGGGGGGAATCCTCCGTAGCACATACTGTAGATGGCTGTGGTGTTGCCCCTTCTTTCCGTATGATCAGTTTTCCATAAACCGGATAAAAAGGTGATTGCGAAAAATGTTGTCTGGCGTTGCTGGCGATAATGTTCAGTTGTAGGGAGGTCGGGGGTGCTGTGTGATGCTAGTGTAATGCGGATTGGGCATATCCAGTTTTCCTCGCCAGTGAAGCTGAGTCTGTTGCGGATGCGGAAATGTTGTGAATGCGGAAAGTGATGAACTCCCCGCATTAGTGCGGGAAGGAATGTTACGGAAAAATATGTCCCTAACTTTTTCGATTTTAAAACGTTAGGTGATTTCTATTCTTCGTTGTTGCTAATGTTGATTGTCTCTGTTATATCCTCTCTATAACCGGATATGTATGTAGTATTTGCACAATGGTGAATTGACGTATCCAGCCTTGCGGGCAAGTGTGTTCTGTGTGCTCCTGGATTTCTGTGTCTGATGTGGTGTTCGGACTGGTCACAGTGGCGTAGGCGGGCGGTTTTGTAAGGGTTCTCCTTGGAAGGGGGAGTGTTCATCTCCCATTACACGATGGTTGGTACTCTGTCGTAGTTTTTAAGTACTTAGAAAATTTGAGCCGAGAGTCTGCTGAACAGGCTGTTTCCCTGCCCACCGCCTGCGGGTGTGGGGGTGGGGTGGGGTTTGGTTGCTGCGGTGTGGGATGCCATCTCCTCTGTAACAGCGGACTCTCTCATAGCTGAATAGCCAGGTTTAGTCAGTAGCATGACGGGCTCAAACAATTAGAGCACGGACAGCGACCTCAGTGTAAAATTGATGATGGTGGGAAAAAGTGATGCGGATATAATGTTGCTGTTTAGTATTTCCTAGTGTACTGCGGTCCAAGTTTTCTACAATTAAACAAAACATATCAACAGAATGGCTACCTGCCATATATATATATATATATATATATATATATATATATATATATATATATATATATATATATATATATATATATATATATATATATATATATATATATATATATATATATATATATATATATATATATATATATATATATATATATATATATATATATATATATATATATATATATATATATATATATATATATATATATATATATATATATATATATATATATATATATATATATATATATATATATATATAACCAACCAATGCAATGAACAATGACAATTTATATAATAATTAATGAGGTAGTAATTATCAGGTTGATAGACCTAAACGGTGCGGTTAGTTGAAGCACCTACAGTAAATAAGGATAATATGAACAGTAATAAAGAAATTATAGCTTGTGACCTTAGGAGTGGGAAGGTACCTATTAGGCATCAGTACCATATATACGGAAATGATAATAATTAAATATACTATGTATAGCTAGTTGAGTACCTAATAGTGACTTGCAAGGAACAGGCTACTATTTGTTACTGAAATTGAGGCGGCAACATATTCGTAGCGCAAGTTGACACGTTCTCTGAGGCTGGACGAGTTTCCGCATGCAGATCTCCACAGCTGATTTCTGCAGGCAAGTCTTCACACGCTGGCTCCAGGGTAGATACGGTACGAGCTAAGGACAGTGAAACACAGCAGTGAAATAACATCTATTAGATAGGCTCTGTAACTAAATCACAATTTATGCGGAAGTGAGAAAGTTCTCCGTCCGGCGACGGAAGTAGTAAAGTTGAAGTTTTGCCCATAAGTAAGGAGGGCTTATAAAGTTTAAGCAGTTACCTAAACCGGCACATGCTGCAGGATGCGTCGCATAGCTCTTGCGGCGCACCTACCTAAGTTCCACCAGACTGCGGTCAAACGTTAATTAAACACAGACAACATGCAGTGTGGAATTTAGTGTCCACTTTTCGTCGTGGTTGGCAGATCTGGCGAGTCGTCCACCAAGAATCACCGTAGCTCTACATCATGTAGGATTACATCCTGGGCCGCAAGAGCCCTTTCCGCAGGTGTTCCCTTTAGAAAATTTTGGAAGCGGGAACCATTACTTTAATTAATTATTTTGCTCCCGGATGGCCGTCCGAGAGCATCCAAAATTGTGTAATGCGGAAAGTCCAGGAACTGCTTTTACGTGCAGGTGAGCTGAAAGCTGGAACCACGGTGATGTGCTGTATCGTCCGTCGGTGTTCCAGTCCATGCGTCTAGTCTGCACCTCCAGTCGGTTCTCGGCAGGTCGGTCTCCACGCCGACGATGCTCTCGATTCTCGATTTTTCACCCATTTCGTACTCGCTGTGACATCGAAGCTGGGTGCCTCAGCCAATCAGCAGCCGAGCGCCAGCCAATCAGCATGCTAGTATCTAGTGACCTATCGACCACGTGTACAAATCGCTCCATATTTAGTTTAATATATACATGCGATTACGACGTTATAGCAATATGCTAAGTAAACTTTGTTCAATCCCGGTCCTAAGCGGTACCAAGAACAACGAGAACAGATGAATTATAAACATTTACGAGTACCTACTCGGGACACTATGTGCATGCACTCGCTTCCAATTCCGAGATTTTGACGAGAAACCTCTCTCATAGGGCTTATGTACGCATACTATCCTACCCAGGGTGTGTGCTTGGGGCGAATGCGGAGTGGCCATTCCATACCCAGCTTTGCTGGGATGGTCAATAACCGTCCGGTCAGTCCATGCTACAGTACTCCTGCCAATTGTTTTAATATTCTTGGGTAAACTCTATCTGGCCCTTGAGACTTATCCACTTTTAGATTCAGAAGCTTCTTCATCACTGTTTCTTTGTTTGTTTTAATCTGCTCTAAGGGTTGGTCGTATTCTTGAGTTAGTACTGCTGGTCCCTGTCTCTCCGGCTCAATAGTAAAAAACACTTGGAAAGAATTTCACCAAAACGTTACATTTCTCCTTGACAGTTTTTGTTAAGACCTCTTCTCCAGATTCCGTTATCATTACCAGGTCTGCAATTGTGGTTGAAGTCTTCAGTTGTCTTTTTACATACTTCCAAAAGTGCTTTGGGTTAGATTTAGCGCTTTTTGTTATATCCTTCTCCTGGTCTCTCTGGATTTTAATTGCTAAAGCTCTCACTCTGTTATGTTCTTGCGTGTATGCTCGATACTTCTCTGGGCCTCTGCCAGCATCTCTGTTTCTTTCTCATTACCTTTATGGTTGTCTTGTCCAGTGTTGTACTTGTTTTTACCGTTTGTGTTTGTGGAGTGACTATCTTGTTTGGTATAAACGCCTGTTCAGTATCTCGTAAGATATTTATAAATATGCCCCACTGCTGCTGGACATCATTTTCACATGCTGCCAATTTCTCTTCCCAGTCTATATCTAATGCTTCTCTCATACCTGAATAGTTTCCCTTATCATGGAAGAACGTCCTGAATGTTTGGCTGTACCCATTCCTGTAGCATTTAAATGTGAAGTTCAATACAGAATGGGCGCTGGATCCTAATGGTGGGTCATACTCGATGCTTTCTACCACACACACACGCACGCACGCACGCACGCACGCACGCACGCACGCACGCACGCACGCACGCACGCACGCACGCACGCACGCACGCACGCACGCACGCACACACACCTCATTTGTCAATACTAGGTCTAATTGATGCGGCTCATTAGCCCCTCTTCCTCTAGTTGGTTCTGTATCATGTTGATACAGGTAATTATCCCCACTACCTCTACAAACTGGTACTCATTTGTATCTATCTTGTCGCCAGGTGACTTCCATCCGTCCCAATCTATCTCTGGGTAATTAAAGTCACCAACTATTAGGAGATGTGAAGAGTTTCTTGAAGCCACCTCTGCTATTAATTTTCTGTCGGGCTTGGGCTTTTACACACACATCCCAACCATAGTTCTTTGTTCTCCCTCAGTCTGATGGCAACCCATGCTGATTCTTGGAAGTCTGTGGCAACAGTTGTCCATCTTGCTTCCAGGTCAAATTTAGTGTAAATAACTATGCCTCTGCCAATGTTTGTGCTCATGTTTGTTAAAAAACATTTCGTAGCCATCTAATTTTAAGTCAGGCGCCGTAAGCATGAATCGTGTTCTCTTGGGCTTCACCTCTGTGACTGCAATTATGTCTGGTGCTGCTAGTGAATGTTCTACTCTAAATCTTAGTTCTGCCATCTTTGTGGTTATGACATCTACGTTTGTGTACCAAACTGTCAGATCAGTATTCTCTCATGTCTCCACGCTCCTTGCTTGTTCTATGTGTTGTGAGTCACCTCTCAATCTAAGTACTGGTATTTTTACTCTATTGACACTTTAATCTCTATTAAAATTTGGATATTCAGGCCCCTCTTCTGTGTTATCTTGCACCACTGATTTCTCACCATTTTGTGCCAGTGGATTTGTGCCACTGCCATCTGATCTCACAACTCTATTTACTTTTTCCATTCTATTTACATTCAGACTTTCTGACCATTTCGCTGTGCCATCTTGTTCTACTAAAATTGCATCAACTTGCGCCACTGGCTTTTCTCCCAAGCTCAGTCTAAAAACTGGTCTCTGTACCATGTCTGCTCTATATATGGTTTCTTTTATATTTACAGTATTTGGGCATACCGACTCATTCGCTACGGCGACTTGCATCACTGATTTTTAGCCGTACTGCTCCATTGGTTTTGCACCGTTCATTTAAAAATCTGATCTCTCTCCTCTATTTACAGTATCACTTCTATTTACAGTTGGACATTCTGACCATTTCGCTGCATTAACTTGGTACGCTGAATTTGCATCATCTTGCCTGTCTAGCTTTACACCCTCTCCTAGTCTCAGCATCTCTGCTATTTCTGCTCTGTTTGCAATTTCACATTATTCCCCTTCTGTTGCCCCATTTTGCATGACTGATTTCTGTTTTAATCCCTGACAATTTACAGTTTTTTCAACTACCGTATTCGATGCATCTACTGCCTTTTAGTTTTTTGGTATCTTCTTAATTATTTTATTACCTGGCAGTCTTCTCACACAGTAACTATACCTTCCAGACTTGTTTGCCTCCTCTTTCAACTTAGCCTCTCTGAACAGCACCCTTATCTCCTCTCACTGTGCTTGTGTGAGGTCATGATCTATGCTGAAATGTTTAAATGGTTCTTCTGCATATCTTAGCTCATTCACACTTCGGAAGATACTAAGTTCGGAGCTGGTGGAATCTAACGTAACTAGCAGTGGCCTTGGTTTATCATCTTCCTTTGGTTTCCCGAGCCTGACTACTTTAACCATATTGTTCTCTCCAAAGTTCACCAGTTCTAGCTGGCCTGAGCATAGGTCTATGACTAATTTGATGTCATCAACCTATCTGTCTTTTGGGTCCTGTCTGTTGCTCTCCTCTGCCCTATGGATAATCATATTGAGTTTTCTTGATTCTTCTTTGATGAATGATTTTATCCTTTTCTCGCTACTATTTTCGCCATCTTTTGCACTTGCAACCTCATTGGCTGTGTCTATCTTATTCATCTTGCTCTCGACCTCTGTCAGCTTTGAGTCCAGCTTTACCCACTTCTTATTATCAACTACATTGCTTTTTGATGTTGATGCTTCTGCCACCTTGCTTTCCCATGCTTTCAGTCTTTTCTCTTTTCCCTCGATTTCATTCTGTAGTCTCGCAACCTCTTTACTAACTCTGTCATTTATAGCCTTGTCATTATCTTCTATCAGAAAATGACTTTATCAATTGTTGTTCTACACGCAATCCAAATAATATAGCATATAAATTTCTTGAAAAAAACTCAAGAAATGTTTTTAAAACAACATATTGACCAACCCACCCGATTCAGAGAAGGACATACTCCATCTATACTAGATCTTATATTTACCAATGAAGAACACATGGCTGAACATATTGAATATCTACCAGGTTTAGGAAAGAGTGACCACATTGCTCTCTTGTTCACATTTGTTTGTTCATCCATTCCACCACAAATACAAAATGATATCGCCGGAGGATACAATATATGGAAAGCTGATTTTGCATCAGTTAATCAAGAGCTTTCAAAGATTGACTGGGATTCACAAATAGATATCAATGATATAGATACAGCCTGGAACTCGTTTGCAAACATTATAAATTCTCTAACTGACAAGTATGTACCCCCAAAAAATCAGGACCGTCAAACACCAGTAAACCAAAGTGGATATCTAAGGGAGTACTAAAATCCACCAGGGAAAAACATAGGCTCTGAAAAACCTACAAAACTAGTATACAGAGGGATGACTACAATCAGTATCTAAAACAGCGTAATGCAACCAGTATTTTATGTAAAAAAACACATACAGATTATGAGAAAGGTCTTGTAAAAGAATTAAAAAATAAACCATAAAGATTCTATAGCTACATTCGGGATTGTCAGAAGACCAAGATCGTAATACCAAACCTGCAGAAAGAAGGCGTAACCTTCACTACAGATGATACAGAAAATGCAAATCTCTTAAATAATTTTTTCAAATCATTTTTTGTAAGAGATGAAAATGATAACATGCCTCAGTTTCCAGCCAGACTTAATAAACAAAGTACATCACAACTATATCTATTTCAAGCAGTGATATCATTAAAAAGCTAGAGAAACTAAAACCAGATAGTGCCCCCGGCCCAGATAATATTCGCCCAAACCCCCTAAAAGAGTGTACCAGCAATTTAGTGGAACCATTACACATACTATTCAAGCTTTCAATAGCAATAGGAAAAATGCAATAATAACGCCTATCTTCAAAAAATTCAATAAAAAACTTGCAGAAAACTACTGGCCAATTTCACTTACATGTGTACTATGCAAGATATTAGAATCAACCATCAAAGACAAACTTGTACAACACTTCGAGTCCAACAACCTTTTAACGATACACCAGCATGGATTCGTCCAAGGGCGAAGCTGCTTGACAAACCTGCTAGAAACTCTAGAAAGCTGGGCATAGTCCCTTGACAGTAACAATAATGTAGACATAATTTACCTAGACTGTCAAAAAGCATTCGACACTGTACCACACAAAAGATTACTTCACAAACTAGAGACATACAGAGTCACTGGCCCCATATTGACCTGGATACAAGGATTTATCCAAGATCGACAAATGATGGTTCACATCCGAGGAAACTACTCCGACTGGACAAGTGTTGACAGTGGAGTTCCACAGGGCTCCGTCCTGGGTCCACTGTTCTTCCTGGTATCTGTAAATGACATTCCAGACGATATTCAAAGCAACATCAAAATGTTTGCAGATGACACAAAACTCTGGACCCACATTAAAGACGACTCAGATAGTAAAAAATTACAAAACGACCTAAACTATCTCAGTGGATGGTCGGACCAGTGGCTTTTAAATTTCAATGCCAGTAAATGCAAGAAAATACACGTAGAAACAAAAGCGAAACACATACACTGCAGATTACAATGCATGAAAAAGATTTAGGAATCTGGATAAAAAATGACCGTAAACCAACTATGCAGACTTTAAAAGCAGCAAATAAAGCCATGTATATCATGAGACAAATCAAACGAGCATTCAACCACCTCGACTGAGAAACTTTTCTTAATTTATACAAAACCTACGTCCGCCCACATCTAGAATATTGTGTACAAGCCTGGTCACCATACCTTGTCAAAGACATCAACCAACCACTTAGAACAAGTACAGCACCGATGCACCAAATTAGTAGTAGGATTATGAAACAAAACTTATGAAGAATGACTCGAAATACTTGGTCTACCAACTCTAAAACAACGTCGAGTTAGGGGCGACCTAATAGAAACATACAACATTATTACACAAAAAGAAATCATTGATCCAGAACAAATTTTTTTCATTGGTAGAACGATCTGGACAGTGAGGTCATTGCCTAAAGTTCTTCAAACCTCGATGTCGAACACAAATCAGGCAAAATCTTTTCAGTTACAGAATTGTGAACGAATGGAATAACCTACCAGAAAATGTGATCAAATCAAAAACCGTAAATGCCTTTTAAATCTGCAATAGACACCATTTGGAAGCAACCCAGCAGTAGGATAGGGTATCATATTTCAAAATGGATATAAAATAGGCAAAATGCTTAGCTTCGTCCATCTCTGTAACTCTATAACTTTCTCCCTCACATTCTCGATACGTCTCTCCAGCTTCATAGACACCTTATTTATCATATGTACTCGCCCCTCTATTGCAGTATTTACAGTACCAGTGGATCTGGTTGGACAGACTCTTACTGAAACTTTCATTAATTTGTGCTGGAATGGTTTGACATTTTTGGCCTGTGTGGTACCAACTCGCGCATATATTGCATTCAATGGCTGTGCTTCATCGCCAACCTCACATTACAATAATAATCTACATATAGTTTTGCTCTCAGTGTCATCGCCCGTTTGCCCATTCCTGGAAACATATGATACTTCATTTCTTACCTTGTGGACTTTAGTCAAGTCATCTTCTGCAATCGTGTCAGTATTTTTCTTATCTTTAGCAGAATCACCTCTTTGCTGTTGTTATTTACACTAGTTGCCGACATTGAAAGATCTTGCTTCTGGTTTTTCTTGCCGAATGTTGTAGCATATGAGTTTCGTTTATGATGTCACCACCATTGACTTCATATAGTAACTAAGAACGCTTGATTACTGAAATTGCAGTATATAAAATGTATGGGGTTTTTTTCTGTAGCATTACTGTTATCTTATGATTTCCGACACTCTAAAAGTAATCTGTAAGGTAGATCACTAGTTTTACTGGAAAAATTTGAGAGCTCCAAAAGTCAACTTCGAGGTCCACGCATGCACATTATATACTATCGTATTGCATTGGGCATTGTGTAATGGTGAACAGCCATGTTACTTTGCTCGTCAGGTGAGGATGAATGTGGATTACGTGCAGGGATGAATGTAGACGTGAAACCTTAAGTGAATTACCCGAGTGATCTTTCTTATTGTGTGTACACATTTCTAGCAATAATGTCATCAGTAATCGGCTGAGCTGTACTGCTAGATCTTGTTATGGACATTTAACCAACTGAAATATGGTAAATTATTTACCTAAATCCTTTACCTAATTATTACCTAACCGGATCAGTCCATTAATAAGCTATCTCGGAGTTACGGCGTCGCAAAGAATTATGGGTAATGTCAAAGGTCAAATCTCTCAAGTCTGACAGCTCTGCGGTTATGAATGCTATGCTACAAACTTTCCTCCTCATACCTGCGTATGTTATGGTGTTCTTATGTGTGAACTTCTTAGCGACAGCTGGATATGGAGTCATATCAAGATATTTATGTGGCAGAATTAGAAAATCAAATAATATTTACGCAACTGGAGGCTGAAAACAATGCGGTCAAGCGCATTTGCGCCGGTGCCAATTCGGCCCATTATTTCACTGTTACGATTATAAGTGGATTCACACTAGTGTATTTTGCATAAATTCAATACATAAATGTAGTTATTATATGTATTTTAGAAGTACAATTACAATATGCTTATTTTTAAGTGTATGTAATATCTGACAGTGTAGACCTACACACGTACACCAGCTTCCTAGTTAGGCCTATATAGTTTGTGTGTATGGTACTACACATACTTGGGTCTTACAATTTCATTGTTCTAATATTCCCAATTTAACACTATATAATCCTCTAGTCTCCTAAAGGCACTATTAGGCTACCTAATGTAATCATTCAATGTAAATATGTGCGCATAGATTGCGCTATTCATTAATAAAGGAATTCTCCTAAACAGAGTATAATTATGTTTATAATATTATCCATAAACAAACATCAGTCAAACAAACCACTCAGGCATGCAGCCAGGGCAGGACTGGCAGCCAGTGCAGGCAATCAGGCAGCCAAGGCAGGGCAAGCAATCAGGCAGCAAGGGCAGGGCAGGCAGGCAATCAAGCAGCCAGGGGAGGGCAGGCAGGCAATCAGGCAGCCAGGGGAGGGCAGGCAGGCAGCCAGCCAGCCAGTGCGGGCAGTCAGTCAGGACATGACAGGTAATCAGACTGCCAGATCAGGGCAGGCAGGCAGCAAGGGCATGGTATGGCAACCATGCAATCAGGCAGCCAGGGGAGGACAGGCAGCCAGGGCAGACAGTCAGTCAGGCCATGACAGGCAGCCAGTGCATGGCAGGCAGTCAGGGCAGGCAGCCAGGGCATGACAACAAATCAGACAACCAGCGCAGGGAGCCAGTGTAGGACAGGCAGGCAGTCAGTCAGGGCATGACAGGTGGCCAGAGCAGTCAGGGCATGGCATGCATGCAGCCAGGACTGGGCTGGGCTGGGCTGGGCTGGGATGGGCTGGGCTGGGCTGGGCTGTGCAGGGCAGGGAAAGGCAGGGCAGGGCAGGGCAGGGCATGGCAGGGCAGGACAGGGCAGGACCGGGCAATTAGGCAGTTATCAAGGCAAATAGCCAATCAGGAAAACAGCCAGTCAGGGCAGGGCAGACAGGCAACCAGGCAGCCATGGCAGGCAATCAGCCAGGGTGGCAGCCAGACAACCAGGCATGTGGCAGCCCCAGCGGCAGGCAGACATCTGCCTATGGCCCCATCCACCACTGACCCACCCACCCACTCGGTCAGCCAGTTAGTTGGTCAGTTGACCAGCCAGTTGGTCAATCGGCCTGTCACTCACTCACTCACTCACTCACTCACTCACTCACTCACTCACTCACTCACTCACTCACTCACCCACTCACCCACTCACCCACTCACCCACTCACTCACCCACACAGTTTATCAGTCACTCACTTGTGAGTCTGTGGGTCGGTCGGTGGGTTGGGTTGGTCGGTCGGTCGGTCGGTCGGTCAGTCGGTCAGTCGGTCGGTCGGTCGGTCGGTCGGTCGGTCGGTCGGTCGGTCGGTCGGTCGGTCGGTCGGTCAGTCAGTCGGTCAGTCGGTCGGTCGGTCGGTCGGTCGGTCGGTCGGTCGGTCGGTCGGTCGGCCGGCCGGTCGGTCAGTCGGTCTGTCGGTCGGTCGGTCGGTCAGTCAGTCAGTTGGTCGGTCGGTTGGTCAGTCAGGCGGTTGGTCAGTCGTTCAGTCAGTTGATGAGTTGGTCAGTCTGTAAGTCGGTCAGTCGGTCGGTCGATCAGTCAGCTGGCTGGCCAGCCAGCCAGCATGCCAGCCAACCAGCCAGTCATGTACTCTGTCAGTTGGTTGATCACTCACTCATGCGGTTAGTTGGTAGCCCAAACGGCCCCATACACAAGATACTAGGGCTACGCCACTGCAGTGGTGCATATATATACCTACTGGATTGGCCGAACAATCGCATGGCTGGCTGTAATTGAATTGAATTGAATCCAACTATTGATAGATTCATTTCTTTATTATTTAATCATTGATTGACTGAATGAATATTCTGATTGCTCTAGTGGCTGACTTGTTGATCATTTGATTGCTAGATTGTGTAGGTGCATGGCATGGGTGATCAGTAATCGCATTGTTCTGACAAATAATTTGATTGACAATGTGGCATGAGGCAGTGTCGGGAAGGTGTGAGTTAGATCTTCCCAATGAAAATCTTTGAAGATTAAGCTCGATCTGAGAATCTTTCCACTACTTTAATTGTAGAGTTTAGACATGGTTGCTCTTAAAATAAAACAATGCACCACAACATACCATACTTCACCCTGATTTTGTTTACAGATTTGGATTTTTCAAACAAAAAAAATCACCGGATTGCCATTGCTGGAGGAGGGTATAGTCCATGGGTGGGGTGGGTTGGTATCACGAATGTAAATCTAAAACCTACTTGTTTTCAGAACCTTACAAGTTTGTTTATTGGATTGAACACAGATACCATACAAGGACAAGTTGGCTTTTAAATTTTTGAGATGCTTGCCATATATATAGGTGTATGGGGAGGGGTGGGGGCACTAGCGACCCTTCAGATTTGTCCTCTCAGTGTATCCTCCATAACGCCCCTTAGGTGTTGGTCACACTCATATAGTTTAGCACCATCCACACCCACCTACCCACCAACCCCCAAACCCCAATCCCCGCCAAAGTATGTTCCTACACCCCTATGAATGTAAGCCCTATATATGATATGTGGTATAAATTTCCAAAGGGTTAGCAATCAACTGCTATTGGGGGAAATGGGTTAAAACATAAGCCGAACATGAGTCTTTTTAAAGATTTAATAACAAATATTTACATTCTTGACACCGCGGCCATGGCTATTTTGGGGGTATCTGTGTGTGTTTGTATGTGTGTGCATGCGTGCGTGCGTGCGTGCGTGCGTGCGTGCGTGCGTGCGTGCGTGCGTGCGTGCGTGCGTGCGTGCGTGCGTGCGTGCGTGCGTGCGTGCGTGCGTGCGTGCGTGCGTGCGTGCGTGCGTGCGTGCGTATGTGCGTGCATGCGTGCGTGCGTGCGTGTGTGTGTATATGTGTGTGTGTGTGTGCGTGCGTGCGTGCGTGCGTGCGTGCGTGCGTGCGTGCGTGCGTGCGTGCGTGCGTGCGTGTGTGTGGTTGGGGTGGGGGATGGTGGAGGCGTTGACGTGCTAACTGCTGAGGCAGCTAATTATATATAAATACATAATAATTACAAACTGTTAATTTTGTAGGTTTTAATCAATATGGGTATGAAATTTAAAAAATGTATATATAATACCCGGCGACAGTCGCGGGAATCAAACATAGCAATACTATATATTATATAGGTTAACTATGTAGGGCATATACGAAAATACCCAGCAGACACATGACATTGTTTCAACATTGAATTCATGCTGAAATCACGTCATGACATGATTTCAACGTGGATTCAAAGTTGAAACAATGTCATGTGCCTGCTGGTTAGGGTATTTCATGTGATTCGTGTTAGCGATATGAAATTTCATTTATAAACACGCAGTGATTACTACGTAAGAATATTATTTTTATGAAGCGAGATGTTTGCAAATGGTTTATTTAGCTGAAAACACCGTAAAAGCTGTGATTATTGCTAAGCGAAGGCATGCAAAGTGGTTTGTTTATGTGCTTTGACCTTTGACCTGACGTTTTCTGCACATGCGCATTCGGAACTCCGAGATAGCTTATTACATATTACATACACACACACACGCACACACACACGCAACCGATCATTAAATCTGATAAATATGTACCCCCCCTACGAAAGGAGGAATATACAGAACAAGAAGAAGTAAAAGAATTTGACAGACGGAACTGTGTGAATGTACTAAGGTCTAAGTAACTGTAGAATATCCATACACCTCTATACACTAGGTAAGAATAACGCGAGGAATGTTGATATTTTCTTTGTGCAGTTCTATAGACCGTGAGTTTGAGACAATTATAAAAAAGATACCGGTTTTCGAGCCCAATCGCACAAAAAATTATCTGACTCCGCCCTATGCCGTTTCTGATATGCCGAGATTCAAGATTCAAGATTATTTATTCAATAATTCCAAGATAAACGAATTCACAAATCATACCAGGTTGTCCGCCTAAGGCAGTGCCTATTGTTATGGCGGACACCTTATACACACATATATACAGGGATCTCAGTCCATAATGACCGCGAGCTAAAATGACCGCGGTAGGGACGAAAATGACCGCTGATTAGCAATTTCCTCAGCTGGCTGGGATGGAGCTATGAGATATGCTGCAACAACATCTTCATTGAATGGATGAATTCCAGATTTTTTGAATGATGACTGTAGATTTGTTGGGCAGAGACTTTGTCCATACACATGGCAGGCGATTTTACATACATCGTAGCGAGTAATCTTACGACATGCATGATTCCTCATAAATGAATGCACCTCTAAATTATATTTTTGCTGGAATGGCCCAAAACATGCAATATCCAGAGGTTGAAGAAGATGACTGCTGTGTGGTGGTAAGACAAACAGAATGATGGTCTGTTGTCTTGCCCATTCAATGATTTCAACACTGACATGACTTGTGTGACCATCATAAACAATTAGAAGTGGATGCTCACTATTGCCTCTAGTGGCAAACTTGAGGAAGTGCTCCTTGAGATAATTATCAAATATTTTGGCATTTGACCAGCCAGATTCGCTGACAACTCCTACTGCACCTGCTGTAGCACCATCCATTAAGTCAGGATTCATCCTTTTTCCAGGGAAAATGAAATACGGTGGGATGTGATTCCCGAGGGCATTTCCACTTCCAATGATGGTTATGGTGTTGGACTTCCCACATGTGACTGCTTGCGATTTAAGATTCTGTTGACTAACGATATGGGGAGGTTTATGATCAATCGTAATGCCCTTTTCGTCAATATTATAGATGTTCTGTGGATGATCTAGTAGGTCATATTTTGTGAGGATTTCCTTCAATGCTACAAAGTAGGCATTGATAACCTGTGGTGTTACACTCTTAGCACGGTTGAATTCAAGAGACTGCGCCCGTATCACCTTAAGTTCCGGCCATCTACTGATGAATTTGTAGAACCAACTCTTGTTTAAGTGAGATCCAACTTGTCGCTTGTTGAGTTTAATTGCAAAATCTGTTGCTAAATTTAAAACCTCTGGTATGCTATAACCATATCCAATTTTGGCGAGTAACTTAATATGTTTTACCAGCTGCTCCTCCTCATCTAAACTGAACAAGGGAGCTCTCCCAGCTTTTACTATGTCAATTGATATTTTCCCTGTAACTCTATCTCTTAGTGTCTGATATGGAACGCGAAAGAGATTAGCCGCTCTATTTACAGAAATATTACCCTCTTTCACTGCCTTATAGGCACTAGTCATCACTGAAGGTGAATAATTGCACTTGTACTTTCGAGCGTGATCTCGATTTCTTGGATGTAGCTGAAAAAAATGTAACCATATACCGTAATTTGTCAAATAATTATGATAATTTCAACTTACGTTTATTTAGTGGTAACTGAACATAAACAAGAGAAAATCAGTCTGAGGTGACACACCCACCCACATGAGTAAGCCTGCATCTCCAACATGAGCAGGGGCAGATACAGGAGGTAATTTGCCGGCGGGGGCACCCAAAATTTCAAGTGATTTAACTCATGAGAATGGGCTCACTCAGCCACCAGCAGGTAAGTAAAGAAAAATTTACAGCCCTGACAAGGGGGGGGGCCCCTATGCCCACCTCCCCCAAGTGCTCCCCCCTGGATCCACCACTGATGAGGTATTTACCGATACCGTTAGTACAGTAACAGTGAATGCAAATTAGTCCTGCACGGCTGATGCAGAAGCTTTTAACAATAGGCATATTTTGGGTGGTGTACAATCATCCTGTCACATTTCAAACAATTCTTTCAAACTTTAGGAGTTGCAGCGGCACAATTCTCGGGATGAAGGTGTGGATGGACGGAACAAAAACCAGAATACCACTCTATAATATAATAAATAACATAGAAAACTTTACACGTGGTAAAATTGTAGTCAGAGTCCAAACAATGGTCTCCTACAACTACTACTACTACTACTACTACTACTACTACTACTACTACCACCAGCAGCTACAGAATCAAATAATAATAATAAAAATAATAATTATTATTATTATTATTATTATTGTATTCTCCTGATACAGTAGAAAACATGCAAGTGGACTTTAAATTAATTTTGACATTTCTGTAAATCATTGATAAACAACCGTCCCCTCTTCTTGAGCCTCGCCAATAAAATTTAGAGGTGTCCTGTCAATCAAATTGCTGTGAAGCAGCGATGGAATGTAAACAAAGCAGACGGTAACTTTAGATTTTGAAAATTTATCATTTAAGATGGTAAATAGGCGTAACTAAATGATCTAAGAAAGTGCATTAAGGAATCTGTAAATTTTTACCGCTAGTATTAGTAATTATATGATTACATACCTGTTTTGAACGCATTTTTGCAAAAAAATTGTGTCAAAGGGTTGAGAACTGTCAAACTAAACTTGACTATTGCGCAGATGCCGTACACGCGCAGTGACGTCATAGAATGAGTGCGATAAGGACAAATTCACGAAGTTCGGTACTCACGAATTTAAGCAACTCGACCATATATATAAATTAGACAAGACAGTACTTACACAAACAATTATAAATTCAGACATTACATTTACTACTGCCTTATTAACCCTTTGGCACTTGATCCACATAAACAGTTTAAATTTTAAAGAGGAAATATGTCAATTCGCGGGTCAAGAGGAGCGAGAGTCAGAGGGCTATATCTTGATTCTGACCTCTTCCATAGGTTTACTATGGGCTGTCAGTTTGCCACAAAATCTGGTTAAAACACAATAAATAAAATTATTAATTAAATTTATTAGCCTGTCGGTCTGATCTCAGTTGTCCGTAAGCTGTTACATAAGGTTACATACATAGGCCTTAGGTTGATTTCTGGTACAGGTCCTGTAAGGCCCTCTTCACCAGTCTCCAGTTCTTCCTTGTTTGTTCCCTTTCTTGTATTTCTTCCTCTTCCAATTGATGCTTTGAACACAGGCATTTGAGGCTTACCCTCCTGTATACCGTTAAATTCTGTGTATATTGCGCACTTTTTTGCTCAAATTACATGTTATAAAAAGCTCCTGCGCACTATATACAAGGATAAATATTTGTCCCATTTTTTTTCTCAGAATTTTTCGTCAGAATCACAAAATTCAGAGCTGAAAATGTGATTTTATGGATCGGGAATAACGATCGCATTCTAACATGTCTATAATGGTACTAATAGATCGTTGAAATGCTTTACTACTGTCTAAATACTGTGTTATACCTTTATTAAATATCATAGTGTTGTAAAATGATCAAATAAACCATCATTCAACCTTTTTACAACGCCATTGTTTCCTGTAATTTGTTCTAAGTTATATATATATGGGGAGGTTACTCTTGTCTTCCCAAGTTGAACATAGAGATGTTTAAAATCCATAGATTGCTACACAGATACGGACATAAATGTATTAAAAAAATAATGATAGGGCCGATGTTTTTCAAGGCGATCTAGCATTTACATAGATATAGAAAGGAATGTTTTCTATGTGCTAAACGGCACAATGTTTTGACCAATCGGCGGGAAGGATGATTATGATTGACAGGGTAAGGTTAAAGGTCACAGCTGCGTCGCCGTATGTGATTGAACACAATCTCATGGGCTCGCCGTTGATATAATTATCAAAATAATTACCGGCACTGTTAGTGAGCCAAAATGGATTTGAGTAGGTTTTTTTTTATTAAAATAGATTTTATTCTCTCAAGTATCAGCGCACAACTCATATTTTATGAATTGAAATAAAATAAATATGCAATTTTTATGTTCTAATGACCATTTATGTTAATGAGCACTGCTCAAATCAAATTCGGATTCTAACCTGTTCTGATGGAAATTATATTTGTATTTTTATATCGTTTTATATCGTTCAATAAAGTTTAATACAAAATATTTGCTAAAAGTGTATGCAAATGATATTCCCGTGATTAAACAACAGAGTAACGCACGCCACAAATGGGATTTTATAAGGAAAGCGTATTCGACACGCAGTAAGTCATTGATTTTTTTGTTACCAGTTTTCGTTCACATGTCTCTCAAGCTTACTGCGCACTATACACGGAAAGAAGGTTTTTTCAGGCCAATTTTGGTCAAATTTAGGGGTGCGCACTATCCACGATAGCGCAATATACACGGGAATTAACGGTATATATAATACACAAGGTGGTCAACGGAGATCATGGAAATACAGTATGTATGAACAAAAACAAAGCAAAAATCTTAGTTGTTATTACACCACAAAACATCCATTACCGTTCAATCACTACTTGCTAAATCAATTATCTGCATTTAGCTATCAGAATAAGATTTTTATGCCTGCATACACACCTCCCCATGCCTATTCCTATTAATATGGACCTTCAACCAGGCTACTGGTTAAGTCCATCTCCAGCATACTGACAGCTATAGACTGGCACCAGTCTATACTCACCCCATAGTGACGCTCGTCACTAAGCGCGCTTGCGCATGCGCACTGGAGCCCAAATAGGAAACAGATTCACTTTTCAATTATTCTGCTTGCAGAACTGCTTAAAATATTTGTCTAAGTTTTTTGTGCTTTGCACTGTGTCAGCCTCAGCCTTTACACTTGAAGGACTGCCTCACGCTAAGATATGCCTATTATGAAGTCTCTCCTCCCAAAATTATGTTTTTGGAACTATTTCGTGGTTATATTGAACTTTATAACTATGTATATAGATGTTACCAGTTTTCCTGGGTTTCGTTGTCGTGGTAACAACTTTAACATGCCTAAGTCATCATCATATAAAACACTCTATTACTCCAGTGAACCCTTAATCACTCAGTTAAAAGAAAAAAAAGTGCGTTCTCATTTCGTGGTAACTTAGTTACAATGCCTATATCATCATCATCATATTAATTCTCTAGCATTCAACCAAGAGCCCGTATCAATTTACCTCTAGTGCATTATAAGGATTATCATTTATCCCTATGCAAGTTTGTTTTCTTGTCGGTAGGGATTTTGATTTCTAATTTGAACTTTCCCGCCTTTTTAGAAGTGCGTTTTATATTTCTAGTCTTCATTTACAATTTTCTAAGCGGTATGCTTGATTTTTACGCTTTTTTCGATTTTAGGAGTCCGCTACGGATATTTTCTGCTATTAAGGAAGCTAAGAAACAGGATGTTTCTTCAAGTTCTGACGATAGCCCGAAGGCTAGCGGGCGTTCCCGCAAATGGGGGAAACCGATCCCTCTAACCTCCATGCAGGTTAAGAAATCTAAGCAGAAATCTAGAGCGACTAATCTCTCGAAGGTGGGCTCGTGTAGTGCACCAGGTCAACCCCACATAAGACTTGAGGGTGACGGGCATAACCCACAAGCCGTGGTGGCAGAGGCTGAGGCTGATGTCCATAAGGCTGGTACTTATGCTAATGCCAATTTTTCGATAAGAAAAAGAAATCTAAGCAGAAGTGTAGAGCGACTAAGCTCTCGAAGGTGGGCTCGTGTAATGCACCGGGTCAAATCCACCTAAGACTTGAGGGTGACGGGAATATCCCACAAGCAGTGGTGGCGGAGGCTGAGGCTGACGTCCATAAGGCTGGACTTTATGCAAATGCCAATTTTTCTATTGTACCGGTCATCAAGGTTCTTTCTAGATCGCCCATTGCCAAGAATTCGATTTCTAGTCTTGCTAGTTCTTCCGGTTCCATTGTGGTGGACTCGGGTCCTCTGGACTCGGGTTTAATTCCTTTTTCCGTTTTAACATCCGGTTTAGCAAGACATCCGGTTCTTTCTTCTCTGCCGTCCGTTTCCGGTAGGACTTCCGGTTTGGCAGGAAATCCAGGTAGTCAAGATCTGGTTATTACTTCTGTTCCATCCGTTTCCGGTATGTCTTCCGTTTTTGTAGGACATCCGGGTCTTCAAGATCCGGTTCCTAGTTCCATTTCCGGTTTTAGCAGCGCTTCCGGTGATGCCGGATATCCGGGGTCTGTGGACTCATTATTTTTCGTCTTCCGGTAGAAGCGCTTCCGCTTCCGGTTTGGATTCCTGTCTGTACACTTCCGCTTCTGTTTTTAGAGGTGTACTTCCGGGTCGTTTTCTGGATCTACCTCCGTTCTTTCCGTATCCGGTCTGACTTCCTTTGTTTATTCTGGTTTTTTACTGTACATCTGGGTTCAGTTTCCGGTTGTCTTCCGGTTTGCGCATTTCCGTTTCCTATTTTTTCACTTCCGGATTCGTACATCCGGCGATAGGGTCATTACCGGTTTCATGGTGTTCTATGATTAACTTCCGGTTCTGTTTTCCTTTTTAGCTCACCTGGCCAGAATGGCCAAGTGAGCTTATGCCATGGCGGTCATCCGTCTGTCCGTCCGTCAACTTTTTCCTTTAAACGACTTCCTCTCAAGAACCACTAGGCCGATATAAGTTATCTTTGGCAGGAAGTATCCTTAGGACATAGGGATCCAAGTTTGTTCAAACGAAGCCGATCAGCCAATTTGGATTTCGGCCGATTTTAGGAAATGTCTTTAAAAATCTTCTCCGAAACCGCTTGGTGGATTGAAGCAAATCCCATGAAATATGATCTAGGGCAAGAGCTGAACCAAGTTTGTTCAAGGGAACTTGATTGGCCAAATGGTTCAGCAGCCATTTTGGTTGAGCTAGTTTTAGCGAAAACGACTTCTCCAGAACCGCTGAAGGGATCAGGCCGAAATTTGGAAGATATGATTAGGGACTAAAGGCCATTAAAGTTTGTTCAAGGGAAGTTAATCCGTCAAAAAACATGGTGCAGTCGGCCAATCAAAATACAGCATGTTTGGCGGCCATATTGGAATTTTTTATTTGATGGATTTTGGGGCTGAAATTGGTTTTATATAGGTTTTTTTGGTATTCTGATCACAAATTTGCAATTTTCAAAGCTGTCGGATAAACGGTTTGGTGGCCAGCTTGGATCATTTTCCTGCCAAAAGCTCCCATACTAAAGCAATGGGAAATTTAAAATGTCTACTGTTCGAGAACTTATGGGACGATTTCAATTATATTTGGCAGGAAGCATCCTTAGGTTGTAGAGATTCAAATTTGTTCAAACGAAGCCGATCGGCCAATTTGGCCGGTGGCCATCTTGATTTTTGGCCGATTTTTTGAAACGTCTTTAAAAATCTCCGAAACCGCTTGGTGGATTGAAACAAACCCCATGAAATATGATCTAGGGCAAGAGCTGAACCAAGTTTGTTCAAGGGAACTTGATTGGTCAAATGGTTCGGCGGGCATTTTGGTTGACCTAGTTTTAGCCAAAACAGCTCCAGAACCGCCGAAGGGATCGAAATTTGGCAGATCTAATTAGGGATTAAGGGCCATTAAAGTTTATTCAAGGGAAGTTGATCCGTTAAAAAAACATGGCCGCAGTGGGCCAATCAAAATACAGCATGTTTGGCGGCCATATTGGATTTTTTTATTTGATGGATTTTGAAGCAAAAATTTGTTTAGTACAGGGTTATGAGTATACTGATTTCAACCATGCCATTTCTGAATCTATCAGATAAACGGCTTGGCGGCATGTAGTAAAATTGGCATTTAGTACAGGTGGTCTTTATAGCATGTTTAACTGCATTCTAAAACCCTTGTAATCATTTGACAGAGTGACCAAACTCACTTAGCAGCAGTTGTTCACTAGTTCAAAATAATAATTTGACTGAAAGTCATTGCTGCCGTAGAATGCAACAACTTTATGTCAAATAAATATCAAAATATTCAAAGTCATATATGTCAGCATACACAATACATATCTTAGATATTTAGCCAGCATAGGAAAACATTTAATCTTGTAATTTAAAACCACAACTCTAATTCTCAGGATTGAAATGAAATTAATACCCTGTGAGGTAGTGAGCTGATGAAGTGTACCATATTCACATACTGATTCTAAAAGATTTATTTAATTAATTCATCATTAACCCTTTAACACTCATATCAGCCAAAAACGGCTTCTGCAGTGGTCGTGAGAAATGTCCATTTGCCGACTAAAAGAAGACGGTTTTTGAAAATTTACCACTGGAATGACTGGCCAGTCATTCCAGTGGTAAATTCTCAAAAATAGTCTTCTCTTGGTCTGCAAGTGGACATTTTCTTTGAGAAAATTTAAATTGTCTTGAATAAATTTGAGGGTTAAAGGGTTAAAGCCAATTAATTCTAGCAATGAATTTAGTTGAGTATTGCGTTATTCACAAATTTTGTTGGACAGCATGTAGCATGGTGACAGACATTTTGAAAATGTTTTTGCTGATGATGTCTGTTACTGTCAAGTGCAGCAACAGTTTTCAGCATGACTATTCAACCCTTGTCACACCAATGTCTAGAGATAAATTGTTACAAAGCCAGTATTAGAAAGGCTGGTGTACAGTTTGTAAACACCATTGCTGAAGACCATTGCTGTCATAGACAGTGCTGTTGCTGTTATACAATTGACAGCAACAGCTTACACAACAGCTGTTAAGCAACAGCTTAGCGCATTATTTCCAGTTAAATGCGTTAATAAGATTCGCTTCTTATCAATTTATTATTATTAGCTCACCTGGCTATCGATATCAGAGGACACAATATCTTACCTATTTTGCTAGGTTAGGAAAACGGTTGACCCTTTAGCCATCATATCAGCCAAAAACGGCTTCGGCCGTGGTCTTGAGAAATGTCCATTTGCAGACCAAATGAAGACTATTTTTGAAAATTTTACCATTGGAATGACAGACTCTTTTTAACGAGCCAGTCATTCCAGTGGTAAATTTTCAAAAATAGTCTTGGTCTGCGAATAGACATTTTCTATGAGAAAATTGAACTTTTCTTAAATTCAATGGTTAAATGGTTAATTAATGTGCAATTGGAGTCTTATTTCCACCATCCATTGACATATGACAGCTTTTATTACCATAATAGATAAAAACTAAATTAACAGGTTAACCTTTTCCCTGCAACTGCTGCCTAAATATTTAAGATATGTATTGTGTACTCTGATACCTATACTGTTAAAATATTTTGAAATGTATTTGATTCATTGAAAGTTGTTGCTGCCTAAGTCAGCTATGACTTAGTCAAATTATTTTTTAAATAAACTGCAGCATCGCGAACTTGGCCATTCAGCAAGATGTACATGTGTTAAAATGATGGTTTGGAATATACTCAGTTGAACCTGCTATAAAGACCATCTGTATTAACCCTTCTTAAAGAAAGCCAATGTTGCCTAAGGCACAATGGCTTCGCGTCAAATTAATTTCAAAATATTCAACAAAATAAGTTTTATATCATAAAGAATATACTTTTTCCGGGATTTATGGGTGAAAGGGTTAAGAGACCACCTGCGTTAAAGACTATTTTCTTCATTTGCTAAATGCAATTAAGCAATGTATTTGAAACTTTATTAGCCCTTTAATGGTCAAACCAGCGAAAACCTGCCTCTGCAGTGGCCTTGAGGAATGCTGATTTGCAGGCCAACATGAGTATTTTTGAAAATTTGCCACTGGAATGACTGGCTCGATAATCGAGCCAGTCATTCCAGTGATACATTTTCAAAATGCTCCATATCTTGGCCTGCAAATAGACATAACCTGAAAGTTTTGTTTTACTGAAAAATCATGACCATTAAAGGGTTAAGAAACCAGTTACCATAAGAGGCTGTCTTCTGATTCTCGCTTGAGTGGTTTGTTAATACAAGTTTGACTGCATGTCATCAATTTATGTTGTTAGTACTGATGTCTTCTATTTTTGCTTAAATATTGTTCAAAAGCACCTTTGCAAAATCAACCATTTGACTGAAAGTCATTGGAAGTGGCACTGATTGATGTAAAACTCCATAAAGATTAGTTGAGTTGTAAATGTTCCAGGTGAGCGACACAGGCCCCTTGGGCTTCTTGTTTGGATTTCCGGTGATAGCTCTTACTGAGATTCCAGGTTAGTTTTATTTCAGTAAGTGCTTTTAAAAACCGGAATGTTTAATTGCTGAAATATTAATTCCGAGACATTGCCAGTCTTGAAGTCTCTCTCGAAATTGTAGATATTCAGCATTTATTCTTTTATCAGTGAAACATTTCAACGTAATTAAAGACTCTTCCGACTGGTTGCCGGATGGATTTTTTGTTGCAGTCGATAAGTCAGTCTGTATTCTACGCATGTCTAGATGTCGCAATTAAAATTAGTTTTTAATTTCATCCAACTTTAGATGGCCAGTTGTCTTCCGGCCGTTCAGCCTTTTTTCGCGCTCTTTTTTCCTCTTATGTCGGCAGGTTGACATATTTATTTTATCCAAAGGGAGCTATTTTCTTGAAGAAAATCCCCGTTTCTAGCGTAATTCTTAGTCTAATTCTGACAGGCGCTGAAAGGAATAGTTTCAGTAGTGGATTTATAGGGAAGAGAATGGCTCTAAGATTAATGATCTAGAGCTAGAAAATGCTGAAAATAGGGAAATAAGATTATGGTAAAGGAAGAAGGAATAAAAGCCGAGCTTTTTCTTCTGCGTTGTTACAGTCATGGTTTAGGCGAGTCTTTTTGCATAGATTTTATATCGCCTCTGTTTTTCAGCGTTTTGTTTTGTGTTTTCGTCCCGTAGTGTTTAATCATAATCAAGTATTAGTGTTTTGTGTATTTAACATCCAGATGTTCCTGGGATTCATTCTCATTCTATCAATCATTCCTTTTATTAGCATATCAATCTCAATGACATCCGTCTTTACATGATGATAATATTGGTTCTAAGTTTTTAATAATAATGAGTAAGATAAGTATAGGTCTCTTCCTTCATCCTCTGCTCCTTCTCCTGCTAAAGTTTTCTACTAGTCATGTTCTCTTTCCTCTCTCTCTCTCTCTTTCTGTCTTTCTTCTTTTTTCCCTCCTCTGGGGTTTTTCCTGTATTTCATCGTCTACCTATCCTATCCAGGGATCTTCTGGTCCTGTTCTTTCCTCTTCATCTTCCATTCTTCTTTATTCCTCTCTTCCTCATTCTTCTTCTTCCTCTTTTGATCATCTTGATCTGATTGTTTCAGTCGTTCTCTCTTTTGAACTTGAGTTTCTAATTGTTGATTAAGGTCTGTTTTTTCCCATTGTTTTCTGTTTTTAGGGATTCGTCCCTTGTTCGTTCTTTCATGTCAGCTTTTTTCTCTTCTTTCCATGTCCTCTGGTCAGGATGTTGTATCTGTTCACATTCCTTCTGATCAATCTTTTTCCTTTTCTGATTCTTTACGTTTTCTAACCGTCTAGCTTCCAAGAGGCCTTGCTCTCCTCTTTCCATTTGAACTGTTGATTCTATGGCCTCTGGTGACTCTTCTCATCTCTTTTCTTCCTCATCTCCTAATCCTTCTTCTTATTCTTCTATTCCCTAGTCGGTCAGGGCTGAGGAGATTTTGTCCAGTCAGGGTCTCTTCGGATGACTGGTCCCTGTCTCTCTGGTGGATTGCTTAGACTCTTTCTCTTCTTTTTAAAGACGAGTTTTTTTATAGACCTTCCTTCTTTTGTGTCGGCTCTTTCCTCTTTTCATTCCTTTTTTCTTGTGTCCTCTGGTCTTTTCAATTGACAATTTGGTCATTATCATGTTAGTTTTCTTTGTGAATTATGTTAATTCTAAGGAATTTATACATACATGAGAGCGTTCAGCCTAGGGTAGGTTTTCCTACCCTGTCATTAAATCTTAGTAAAATGAACTCTGAAACATTTATATCTGCATTAATTTTAATTTAACAAGGGGGTATGTCATGATTAAATCTCATGATTCTTACTCCCAAGTCAAGATGGAGACCATCTCCCAGATCTTTTCCAGTCTAGATCAGGGTATGTGGTCGTTTCCATGGACCAAAATGACGCCTTCTTTCATGTTTTCATTTACCCTTCCTTCAGTAAATTCCTGAGTTTTGCTTACTAGGATCAAGTTTGGCAGTTTCGCGTCATGTCTTTTGGCCTGACCACGGCTCCTTTTCTTTTTCTCGCAAAGTCTCAGCCGTGGCGGAAATTTTCACCGTCCTATCCATCTCCACGTTTATATAGACGATTGGTTAGTAAAGTAAGTCTTCTTCAATTCTCTCAGGAATTCTTGCAGAGGTTTGCAGTCTGGCATGCAACCTAGGGTGGATTTTAAATCTAAAGAAATCAAGCCTAGTTCCATCTCATATCCTTACACATCTAGGCGTTTCTTTCGACCTGGCCCAGGGTCTAGTCTTCTCCTCAGATCCAAGGATAGAGGCTTTATCAGTGGCAATGGAAATCCTGTCTTCTTTCATGGTAAGAGCAAGATTCTTTTTAAGAGTGATAGGACTGATGGTCAGTGTAGAAAAGTAATTCTTTGGGCGGCGCTGATGAGAAGACCTTTCCAAATGTATTTAATGTCCCTTTGGAAGCTGTCAGTCCACTCTATTTAACATCAGATTCCCATCAGAGAACATTTGATCCCTCATCTAGATTTTTGGAGGGATCGTTCTCTGCTTCTGATGGGTGTTCCACTGGTAAAGTCCTCCCCTCAGGCGATTATCTTCACAGACACTTCCTAGGATGGTTGGGGAGCAGTCTGGGACTCCCTGTCAGTTTCTGGCCTTTGGTCCCTGGAGGAGTCGATAGCCCATATCAACATTCTGGAGTTGTGGGCTGTCAAGAAGGCTCTCCTTTCATAGTCAGATCTTGTGATAGGTCTCAAAGTCTCGATTCGGTCGGACAATTCGACAGTGGTGTCTTATATCAACAGGCAGGGAGGTACAAGGTCGTCTCTCCTTTGTCTAGATGTGTGGAATCTTCTCTTGTGGTGCCGCAAGAGGCAGATTTTTCTAGTGTACTCCCATGTCCCAGGCAGTCTGAATTTTCTGGCGGACCAACTGTCACGTCCCAGCAAGTTCGCCCACACAGAGTGGCAGTTAAAGAAGTCGGTTCAGAGCATTTTTCAGTCTTATGGATCATCCTCTAGTAGATCTGTTCGCGACCTTTCTGAATGCTCAGATCTCCTCTTACATGTCTCCTTTTCCGGACAGTCAAGCCCTGGCGGTGGATTCTCTGTCTCAGTCCTGGACAGGAATGTTCGCCTATGCCTTCCCTCCAACAATTTGATTCCGTTAGTCTTGAAGAAGGTCAAGGACCAAGATTGCGAGGTTCTTCTGATAGCTCCCTTTTGGCCCAAGAGTATTTGGTTTATAGACCTTCTAGATCTTCTTGTAGACTTCCCTCATCTTCTTCCAGTATCCCAGGAGGTCTTTGTGTGCATCCAAATCCAGAAATTTTCAATCTGTGCGTTTGGAGAATCTCGAGTCTGAGGTCCTTGAGAATAAGGCTTCTTCAAGATCTCAGGAAATTATTGACTCTGCCAGAAGGGAATCGACCTGTCGATTTTACAAGGGTCGTCTTAAAATTTTTTGGTGACTGGTTTTCAGACCAAGGTTTCGTGCCCGATTCTGTTTCTATACCACAAGTATTAGATTTTTTATCCTATCTGTTTGATTCTTTACATTTGTCAGCTAATAGGGTCAAGGGATATAGATTTTCTCTGGCGTCTTCCCTTCCTTGTCTTCTGAATGCTGATGTCAAGGATACTAAGACTCTTAATAGTTTTATTAGAGGTCTAGGTAATATTCGTCCTCCGATTGCTAAGCCTTTACCTTCCTGGAATTTGGCTTTGGTTCTTCAAGTTTTGGCGGTCACCATTTTGAATCTATTTCTTCTATCAGTATTAAGCTTTTAACTCTCAAAACTGTTTTTTCTTGTTGCTGCTGCCTCTGCTAGAAGGCATTCAGAGATTCATGCTCTTTCTGCTGAAAAGGATAGATTTATAGTTTCAGGAGACGGTTTGGTTTTATATCCCGGAAGGGACTTTTTATCTAAACTCAGTCTAACCGCCTTCCTGCTAGTCTGATCATTTTAAAATCTTTATCGTCTTTTTCGCTATCCGATAAATTTTGGTGTCCTGTTAGGGCATTAAGAACCTACAAACAGCGAACCGATTTTAAAAGAGTCGATCCATCCCATTTATGGGTTTCCTACGTGGAAGAGTTATCTAAGCCGGTCTCAAAATCTACAATTGCCAAATGGAATTGTGAGACAATTAAGCTTTGTTATGAGATGGCCTCACCGGATCAAATTAATCTCTCCCAGATTAAAGCCCATGCGTTAGAGGTATGGCTACTTCTTTTGCGCTTGACGGTTAGTCTTTAGATGAGGTCATGCAGGTGGCAGGATGGAAATCTGAATCCACTTTTACATCCTTTTATCTCAAAGACCAGAGTGCAGCAGCCTCCTTTCGTAACATTACTATTTTAACTAAAAAAGCCGAAGACCATTTACCAAGCCCTTTCCACCATTTTCGTTAGGACTGTGTGTCTGTGAGAAATGGTGAGTTCTTTTGGTTTTTATTTATTTCTTTAAGTTCAAGTTTTCCTAATTGTTAATCACGGTGTGATTGAGTTAAATGCACTATTATGTTATGTTATTAACATTTGGATAAGATTGGTTCGATTTTTATCCTTGTTTGTTGATTCTCAGATCTCCTCCCACCTAATGTTTAAATGGGGCACTGACCAAATCTACGGGTTTAGCAAGTAGTGATTGAACGGAAATGGATGTTTTTGTGGTGTAATAACAACCCCCCACAGACCCCCCTTGTGGGTTGGTCTGTTGTTTTATTAACCACTATAAAAACATACTTACCGTTCAATCACTACGACCCGGCCTCAGACACCCCGCGTGGTAAGATTTGAGAATTGGCCTTTAATATGTAGCACTTAAATTTAGAAAAGTGAATCTGTTTCCTATTTGGGCTCCAGTGCGCATGCGCAAGCGCGCTTAGTGACGAGCATCACTATTTGGTGAGTATAGACTGGTGCCAGTCTATAGCTGTCAGTATGCTGGAGATGGACTTAACCAGTAGCCTGGTTGAGGGTACATATTAATAGGAATAGGCATGGGGAGGTGTGTATGTAGGCATAAAAATCTTATTCTGATAGCTAAATGCAGATAATTGATTTAGCAAGTAGTGATTGAACGGTAAGTATGTTTTTATAGTGGTTAATAAAACAACAGACCAACCCACAAAGGGGGGGGGGTGTCTGTGGGGGGGGGGGGGTGGGTTCTAAGCCTCTCCGTTTGAGATGATAGCGGCGTGTCGTGTCCGTTATATATGTCTAACATGTTGACATTGGTTTTGCATCACTCCTATGAATTTTGTTAACCGTATTACGATTTTTTGAAATTTACTGTCAAATCCAGTCATATCTCATAAAATTATAATGGTATTTCATTGGATGTTCAGTTTTGTCTGATGTAGTGTTGCTTTAGCAGTTAGAAGACTATGTTCCTTATGCATAGGCTTGCACCTTATACATATGCCATTAGATGATATTTACTGATGCTTGTCAATGTTTTCCTAAGATAATCAACGATGAGGCTAAATATATAAACTTTCTACATGTCAGTATTTCCCAATATTTCCTGGTATTTCCCAGTATTTCCCCTGCCCTGGGAAATACTAGTATTTCCCGGGAAATTGCCAACCCTGTCTAGTACATGTGTGTGTCACTTCCTCTCCATCTTGTTGGTTCTGTTATGTGTTGATATAGGTAGTTAGCCAGAATATTAGATATGATAAATTTAAAATCCAGTTTATCTGTGCTCCTCTCCTCTGCAGTTCTAGCTTTCCCAGTTTATATCCGGGAAATTTAAATGTCCCATAAGTAGTAGGTGAGAATATCCCCTAGTTGTGATTTTGTACATTAATTTTGTCAGTTTATCATTATTATTTTCAGTTTCGCTATCTGATCTGCACATAACCCCAACTAGGAGGTTGTCTTGGTGATCAAGTTTTTATTTCTACAAACATACATTCTTCAAACTGAGTCTTCATGGAGACTTCTTTGTCCGGTAGTAGTTTATTTGTATAGAGCAACAATCCTCTTCCTAGATCATTCTCAATATTCTTTGAGAATATGTTATATTCTTTCCCCTCATCAAGTGGGTATTCTACAGTTTGCACTCTATTTTTGCAGTTTTTGAGCTTCACCTCTGTGATACCAATCACTTCAAGAGATATACTTACCTCCCTAACACTATGATATTTCCTAAATATCGACCTTCACTCAATAACCCCATATTAAAAATGATAGGTGCCCTTATTGGGCAGGTAGACATGTGACAGTCAGTCGGATGCCGGCCTCAACCTTGCGCATGCACAGATTGTCACTGCCTCTTTCTTGCCAATTGGCCTGAATCACATGCTTGTGTTTTTGATCCACTTGCTTTTACTCAATTCTCCTATCTAAAGTTGTTTTAGAGTGCTAGAGATAATGTCTGATCAGTTTAATTCATCTGAGGCCATGCCAGGACCGAGTTATCAGGTGAACTCTAGGACAATTATGTCTTAATTACGTCTTAAATACGTGGTGTCACCTATTTCCGTGATGTAGTATAGACGTTATAGGCGCCCAGAAAACTGGTAACTTTATTATCTGGCGCCATAAAATGCTTATATCTCTTTCTGCTTGTGTCCACATGTTTCTGTAAGAAGGTTTGTGCACATTTAAAAAGGTTTGTCTCCACTATTTCCATATGAATGTTAGGAAAAAAGACTACCCAGAGTAATATAGCCTCTCATAAGAGAGAGCTTGTCATTCTGCCCTCCGGTCCCACCCTTCCCTTTATAAGTAAGTGAGTGGTGATGAAGAGGTTGTCTGGTGGAGCTTCCAAGAGATTGACATGGTGGTATGCCTTTGCTAAAGACACAGGTACATACATAGGCGAAACCAAAAGGCCTCTCAGCACCAGAGTCAAAGAACATCTTAAAATCAATTCCATCTCAGCTGTGGCAGAACATACAGAATCCACTGGCCATGTCATCCCCGCCAGCAGTGCCTCGGTTATCAACATTGAGACCAACTTATTCAAACGGAAGGTTAAAGAGGCCATAGAAATCTACAAGCATCAACCAACCATGAACAGAGACGAGGTCTACCATATACCAGCAGTCTACCAGTCCATGCTGTCACGTGACTCCACAAGATCTGACCAGAGTGACTTTGCCAGCGACCATCAGTTAGTGCTGAAGAAGTGACTGAGATGGTCACGAAAGCTACACTCAAACAATTTCTACATCCCGGAGAGGTAACTAATTTCTCCTTATTATGAATCATCCTGGGATCGGGACCAACTTTTTCGGAAATACATGTACTCTAGTTATGCTTTATGGCACTGTAAAATATTTGAAAATATTTGTGATTATTTGCTGCCAATATTTTGTCAGTCTTCTTCTTTTCGTTCGCTGATCATACCGCCAGTCCTGTAAGTGACTATCGACATGATCATAAGCGTTAAGTGCGTGGATCCATGGTTTATTAGAGTGCGCCGTGCGGCCTGGAACCTCCGTCATCAGCACTCGAGGTTTCTGTCAGGGTTACCTCACCCTTACCTCCTTTAGTCGCCTCTTACGACACGCAGAGGATACGGAAGGTGTATTCTAAGCCCCACCTACAGGGTTAAATGGTTTTGTCAGTCATACTGTTTATCTTTATCATTATCATGAGCTATTACTGTGTTCACATTACTGTTTAGTGTGCTCTTGTATTAATACAATTCGTCTTACACCTGGGTGTTGTTCGTCTGTTTCTTTTATGGAAATTTTGATGTCATAATCAACCTTATAATAATAATAATAATAATAATAATTATTATTATTATTATTATTATTATTATTTTTTAGTGCTGAAACGGGTACAGAGATTTTGTAACCGAATACCCGTTTGTGCTAACCGGTTAGTATTCGGTTACCCGTCCAAAAGACTGCTTGAGTGAAAAAAAATGGCTTCTTGTTTCGCTAGACTTAAGATTTATTCGGCGATATTACCTAAATATCCTTTCCGAGAACAAAATAAATAGATGTTTTTGTGACTGTAATGTGTGCTAAACTATTCCACAATATGGATATACCTAATAATGGAGGTTGATCGGTAAGAAAATTATATTAACGAGTCGACAAACTGAAGCGAAAGATCGCTTTGTAATAGTGCAAGTTTCTGGAATCTTCCATACATAACATATAATGGCACGTAGACATTCAATCAACTGAGTCTCGCAATTTGATTGGATGATTCAGAAAATCTTGTCAATCTGTCAGCAAAAGCCAGTAAAAATAAAGGAGCGGAATAGCTAGAAGAAACACGAAACAAATTTTCTGTTCAGTTGTATCTGAAGAAAATGTACTTTTCATTCTGATTGGATAATTTCCCTCGTCACAGCCAATGAAAATAATGGAATGGAACGACCGGAAGAAACACATTGAACACGCTCAAGTGTCAAAATATTATGACGTAAAACATCTATTGCGTGTTAACTTTGATTGAATAGGAATTACTTCATTTCGGTAAATAATCCGTTATATAATATGATTTTTGGTCTCTGTTGATTAAATCCACTTACTAGCATCCATACAAATCGCCCACTTGTTTGAAATCAATGATCTCATTCATTTTGGCGGTTCGACTTTAGACATTCCAGTGAAGTGTTAAATTCGTCCGAATTTCATAAAGTCTAGTCGTGCCTTCAACAATTTTCTAAAAATCTTCAGTGACCTCACACATTTTGGATTCTGTGGTACATGTACCCATGGGATATTAACACATAATGTCCAAATACTTTTAAAAAACGTGAACATGTGAATGATTTGCTGTCACTGTCAGAATGAAGCAGACCACAGGCCTTTGAATTTTCGTCCAATCATCTCACTACCACATATCCCTCCTACTATATATATAATATACTAATATATATATATATATATGTATATATATATATATATATATATATATATATATATATATATATATATATATATATATATATATATATATATATATATATATACATATATATATATATATACATATATATATATATATATATATATATATATATATATATATATATATATATATATATATATATAGCAGGGGTGTATGTGGTAGTAGGATGGATGGACGAAAACTCAAAGGCCTGTGCTCAGACAATCTCACAACAGGCTCCATATGGGTTGAGGGAGGCTAATATATAATGATATAAACTTATCTATCTCTGTGGGATATTGAATTTGTTTGAGCATAACTTTCATGAACATCTCGGCCACTTCTTTAACAACAACCCTGGTAAGTTGTAACCGAGATGGTCAAAGAGCTATATTCGAACAAACTCAACCTCCTGGTGAAGTAACTCACTTTTCTTTATTAGGAAATTAATAATTCTGGGAATGGGACCAACATTTTTGGAAATATGACCAAATTTTGGCAAAATCACAATGTGCTTTTACCTTTTAAGCAAAACAAACCAATTAATTATATGACAATTTATTACTCAATAATTCACTATTTCACATATATGTGAAGCATAACACGTTTATTATCAATGGATGGATCCGATCTTGGAAAATCTGTCAGTCAAGTATATGACGTCAATACTTAATTATGTCATATGTAGCCATGTAGGGGGATGTCACAATGCAATTGAATGCATAGTGACATATCTAGCTCCATCATAAACATTGCAATGTCCCTCAAGTGTATATATATGAATTCTTAAAATTGTATGTCTTAGACTCTTTACTATTCAATAAACAGGCTGACGTCGGTTGAATATTTTGAAACTAATTTGTCTGGGGGGCTGTTGCTGCCATAGGTAGCATCAGCCGCCAGTCAAATTTGTTTCAAAATATTCAACAGCTTACTTATATAGTTAGCTTGAAATTGAGATTCTGGGAATTCATCGTTCAATGTATATAAATCGATCACAACATGTGCAAAACCTGGACAGAGCTTAGCTACAAATGGGCAGTGAATAGCTAGAGATGGATCCCTTATCAATTATCATTCAACTCATAAATATCATTATGATGGCTGATCATTAAGTTCCATCAATGTGCATTGTGACACACAGTGCCACAACACAATCATCACACATAAGCAAGAGATCCGAAATCAGTCAATTGACCCTTTCAACAAAATCAAACAGTCCTGGGTTCATAGTTTTCATTTGAATAATTTCATACTTTTCCTGACTTTCCATGCTTGTGTATACAAGCATGGAAAGTCAGGAAAAGTATGAAATTATTCAAATTATAGGAATCCATTTTCCGCCCTGAAAGAATATGGAAAATTAGATTTTCTGCTAATGTCCTTTTGCAGACCAAGAGAAGACAATTTGATGGACTCGATAAGCGAGCCAGTTATTCTAGTGGTAAATTTTCAAAAATAATCTCAAGATGGCTATTTTTTAATGAGCAAAGTTCCTCTGGAAGAGTAGGTAATGGAGGCAGTTTAAGTACATTTATTGAAACATCTGTTGTTTCACTTTCAACGCTTGGAGCTGACGTCGATGCTGTTAACTCAGATGGAAAAGAACTTACTCTGTGCTTGTCACGGAAGTTTTCTCGTAGGAAGATTAGTTCGTTTACAGTATCAGGATCGAGTGAGGCTCTCTTCTTCGTCCCAATGTTTCTTGCTGCTGAAAATATACGCTCAGATGGAACTGATGTTCTGGGAATGGCGAGAAATCTGGCAAGTGTGCTCAAAGATGGGAATCGACCAGCATTTAGTTTCCACCAACTGAGTGGACTCATATCCACAATGGTACGTTCATTGCGGTATGATAAGAGTTCGGCATCTTTGTCACATTGAGAAACATTCTCGGAACAGTCGTACAGATCGGCCATAAGGAAAGCCATTGTTTGGTTTGCTTGCTCCAGTTTAGAACGCTTAGGTTGAGACCCCACTAAGTCTGTGGCATGGGCAATTTCTGTAGATTTCTGGTCAGTGTCACCTGTGATCATAGTAGTGTCTGTCCCATCATTCATCCGCTCAGCAGTGGCGGCAGTGCTGTCATCATTTGGTTGAGCGTGCAATAGAGTTTTGACATATGTCCACACAGCCGTTTGATCACCCTCTGGCAAGAACTTCCTTGATTTGTACCATGGGTCCAGAGCTGCTGCAATAATGTATGGTTGTTTGTGAAGATCACTGTCAGGTTTGTATCTCTTGGTGAGATCATTCCTGACAGTTCTCTTGAAATCTGAGATGACTTTGATATCGGTGGTATCATCTGAGAGGTGGTTTTGAACCAGACCTGAGACTATAGGGTATATCATGCTCAAAGTTGGGAAATCTTCTTAGCAGACAACTGCTGTGGCCAGTTGCAGTGGTTTCAGAACAGGTGTTATCTCTTCTATTGTTCGCCATATGTCATCACTTAGTTCCAGTACTCGGGCATCACCTTGCTTCGTTACTTTTTCATCATGGAGGACAGCAAAAATCGCCAATCGCTGCTCCAAGAGACGTTGAAACATGAAATATGTTGAGTTCCACCTGGTGGCAACATCTTGCAGCAGTGCATGTTCTACAATCCCCATCTGTTTCTGTTTAGTTTTCAATGCACTTATTGCCAAGGGGGATTTTCTGAAATGTGTGGCAACACATCTACCGGCTTTAGAGATTGGGCCTAGATTAAGTCCAGCGTTTACACTTAACTGTAGGGTGTGTCCAAAACATCTTATGTGTGGCCACTTTAATATTTGCATACACAGGACAATGTTAGACGCATTGTCAGTTGTTACACCAGAAATATTCCCCTCGGATATTTTATATTTCTGTACATGTTCTTGGAGCACATTGGAAAGATGGTCCCCTGTGTGGCGATCATGTATTTCACTGGTACACAAAACGTTGTGGCAAAACAACCAGTTCTTATCAATATAATGAACTGTGATTGTGATATACCCTTCTGCGGGACAACTTGTCCAAGCATTTGTTGTTAGGGCTACAGCTGTTTGTTCATTCAGTTCATGTTGGGGTGTGCTATGGAGGGACTCGTAGTAATATTTTGTGCAGTTTCTAATCGTAGTGTGGCTTGGTACCTGGTAAGAGGGATCTAGTTTGGATACCAAATTACGAAACCCTGCACCATTCACTATGCTCAGTGGCCTTATGTCTGTAGCACAAAATTCGACAATGCTCTTGGTAATGTCTTGCCACTTCCCATTTGGCATAGGCCTATTAAGGTTCCCAAATGTGAGCTGTGATTGTACTTTGGAAGTACCAGTACTGGTAGTTGTAGCCTTATAATTGTCTGCCGTGTCTGATTCTAATGTAGTTGGATGGTGAAATTTTAGATGATTTTTCATACTCGACGATCCAGCATACGCGATTTTTGTCTGACATATAGTACATTGTTTTTTTATTATCCTCAGTTAATTTGAAATGATTCTATGACTATCCATTTTAATGCTAGCTGACGATATTGCATAGTTTGTTTACATCTGCATTAGGGTACATGTTGTATAACCGGGTACCCGGTTATGGATTTTATAACCGGGTACTCGCTAATTCGTAACCCTTGGCGAGTACTCGGTTACCCATTTTAGCACATTATTATTATTATTATTATTATTATTATTATTATTATTATTAATATCCTCTTTGAGGCTGGTTGTTCATTTTTTTTCACTGTCCTGTTTAGGCCTATAGGTGAATTCTTTCTCCTTTATGAGTTATTTAATTTATTTAATTATAAAAGAAGCTTTAACTCGTCGTCTTGTCCCTTTTTTCAGAAGCCTTCTTGTGTCAGTTGTAACCGCTCAATCAAGTCCCAAGTTTGCTCCTCACTTGTGTGTAAAATGTTCACCTTGCGGTCCATTATTAAAATGTGATGTCTGTAAACAGTGGGGGGGGGGGGGGGCAGGGGGGGGGTTTGCGACTTATTCTCTGATTTCTTGTTGTTACAGGCGAAGGATAAGACGTCAGAGGAGGAGAAGTGTGTGAAGAGGAGTGTAAGTGGCAAGGATAAGAGAAAGGCCTCTGTTTCTTCAGAAATGGAGACTTTCAGGTTGGAAATGATGGAGCAGATGAAAAAGACAATAAGAGATTTGGTACCAGAGCTGCTTCGCAGCATGCTCCCTGGGCTGAGTACTTTATTGTCTTCTTCATCTGCCCCTGAGCAGAAAATCCCCACCGCTGATTCTGGTGTCCGTCATGGTCCGTGGTCCGAAAATGTTTCAGAATCAGTGGTGGCTTCAGTAGATCTTGGGAAGCCCGCCACCTGGCCAATGGATCCTGAAGCAGGTCTGTATGATCATGGCAGCAGACTTGCCGCACCGTTAGATCTTGGATCGGGGCCGCTGGACACAGGCTCGCACTTAGAGTGTCCGCGCCCGAAAGGTACCGCCACCTCTTACGGTACCTTCCCTGGCCAGCCCGTGTTAGTGAGGGTTCTGTTCAAGGACCATGTCTGCTTTAGATGTACAAATTGTAATCTTGATAATAGGTGTAACATTTGTGCAGTGTGGTCATCCGATATGATGGTCAAGTTCCTTGCCCAGAAGGACTTGGCAGGGTCTGACGCGGGGTCAGGGGGTCCAAAAGTAAATTGTAGAGCATCCGTTTCGGCCCCTGGCACCTCTGGCATGATTTGGATCTGCTATGCAAGGCTTCTTGCATAGCATCCTTCCTATGCTGGTGTCGTCCCTGCTACCGAAAGTTGTAGGGCAGTCTCTTCCTGTGCTTGGTATGGACCCCGGACCCTGTCGTTTGACAGTTGTTTGATGCTATTTATAGCAAACAGCTCCTGACCAAGAGCCAGCTCCCTGCAGCCTCCAGGGAGGTGCGGACAAGGTGTCGTATCCCACGGGGGGAATACGACAAATATGGTATTGTACCAGCGGTCACTGAGGGTGATCGCTGGGTGCTGGGAGTCCAGAGTGCTGGAGTGGGTGGCCCCGCCCCGTCGCTGGTGGACAAGTCCCAGGTGCACCATGATGAAGTCCTGTCCCTGTGCGATGAGGGGGTGAGGGCAGCAATGAGTGCTGTCAATCACTCTTATCTCCTTCTTCAGTCGGTGTGGGTTGAAGCGGGGGCAGGCCACCCTGTGCCACCTGTGGCGCTATCGTGCATGAATGACGGCCTGGTGCTGTCCATGGATGCATTGCCAAGGGTGCAGGCGCAAGTGACAAAGTCTAGGAGGCAGATGGTCCTTGACCATATGCGTCCGGCTACCGCCGTTAGGGAGCGTCTTCTTGGGACGCCCCTTACTGACCCTAGCATCTTTGGTGGCCAAGCGCGGGCCATCTTAGAAGACACTGTCAGCATCGCGTAGAATCGGTTAGCGGAGAATCTGCAGCTGGAACTGGTGCGACAGGCGCACGCACTAGGGGCTGTAGACAAGCCGCTAACCGGGCAACCTTCTAAGAAGCAGAAGAAGCATAAAACCAAGGTGAAATCCAAGCCTAGTGCTGCTTCTGCTTCTACTGGGTCTTCTCAGTCGCCTCCGGCGAAGAAGACCAAGAAGGTGTGGAGGCTCCTACCCACCCCAATGTTGCCACTGACCACCCGAAAGGCGGGAAGGGGAAGGGTAAGTCCTCAAAGGGCGGAAAGGGTGCCAGTTAGACCGGTCAAGCCAAGACCAAAATGGTTCTCTCTCTCATCAAGAGAGGTGGGGGTGAGGAGCGGATCGCGAGCCAGACCATCGCTTTAGGCGTCAGTGCGTCTATAGTGGAAGGCTCATGCGTTTCGTCGAGGTATACCCACTTTACCGATCAGTATATTTCGGTTAGAAAATGGACTGATGCCATTAGCGCTTGAAAATCAGAGGGGGTTCTCTTATATTTCGGTCTACATCTCCGTAGCTACTAAGTTTACAAACTTCTAATTACCATGCATGATTAGAGAAAATAATTCTCTATCGAAGCGTGTAGGTTATATGAATGCGACGACGCTGTGTTTTCCACAGTAGGCCCACATGTTGCGACACCCGTGAGTCGCAACCAGCTGCAGGTTTTTACTATTGTAGGAACTCTGACTCTCACCCGGCATATCAGAAATGACATAGGGCGGAGTCAGAGAACTCAGACTAAATAAATTAATAATAGGATGGGGCAACCAAACTCAAGAATCCGGGTTCCTTTATTTCAATACAGATATATAATCTAACAGTATACAACAGGCATCCACCAAAGTGAAGGCCTATGATGTGTTGGACCCTTCACACTGTCACCTTAAATATGTCAGACAGATGACATCATAAGTATTAGAGAACAACTATACTGGTGTACTGTTCAGGGTATATCTGTATGTAGGGTCAGTGATCCAAACTCTGTGGTATACCAAACTCTGTGGCAAGGCTTCGTTTTCAAGCTGTAGTGACATATCACACATACTGGATGCATGTACCATGTAGAGACTCCTTCTTGTACAAGCTAAATACCATACCCATTACAGATTCTACAGGAGCAACTACAATCGATCTTGTATTAACGAATGAGGAAGACATGGTTACAGATGTTCAACACCTATCCCCACTAGGCAAGAGTCACAACAAAGCCTTGTTCTTTATGCTTAGCTGCTATAGACCAGCGAGTGTATCCAAAGCGAGCAAGTTCAACTACTGCTGTAACTTAGTGAATGCCCTGATGCAAATGCAATTGAAAATCACTAAGGGCATGTTGATCTCAACAGTCAGATGCCCTCGTGAGTATGCCAATTTTTTGTGCTTAGGAAATATATCAGTGCCTTGAATATTTATAAATCCATAATTTGCTGATTTTTATCTCATGTCATTGTGTAATAGAAATGCAATCTCAGAATGATGGTTACTGAATCTTGGTAAATGGCATCTTCATGCAATATTTTATAAGTATGTGTACCGATTTATTATACGACATAGAATGCGGGCAGCCTAAGTTCAATGAGGCCACTGTTTTAATTTTTAGCATACCATGATGGCATTCATCTCTAAATGTTAAGTTATGGCACTGGTCAACTACAGCAAAGGTGACTATGATAGTCTAAGATGTCAATTAGAAGTGATTAACTGGTTATTAGAACTCGAAAACTTGAACACTGAGCATACATATTAAGTCCATTATTAAGTCAAAGATATTAGTCTCAGTGAAGAACTGCATCCCCTGCAAAACTGCAAAGAAGCCATCCAATTGTCCAACAAAGAAAAGTCTCTGGTTAACTACCAGTATTCATGAGAAACTTTGTGAAGAGACATGCCTTTGATCAATTCAGAAAGACGCGTTTAGAATCAGACTACAATGAGTACTCAAACTGGCGAGACCAAATGGAGTGGGAGATAAAGAAGGCCAAGAGACTTCGAACGTGAGGTTGCCAAAAGTTCTAAGCGCAACCCCAAAGCATTCTATAGTCACATCAAGTCCAGACTGAAAACAACCTCAGGTATTGCTGATCTGAAGCGCAGTGATGGGTCATTAACCAAAACAGACGTAGAAAAGGCAGAAGAACGTAATAGCTTCCTCACAAGTGTGTTCACACATGAAGATACCACTCATCTACCGCAACTTACAAATATAGCAAAGAGCAACACGCTGGAGAAATTCGTCATTCAGGAAGCTGATGTGCTCAAGAAATTAAATAACCGAAGTGTATCTAAGTTAGGCTTGCGCGATTTTTGCTTTGAAACATCGCGATCGATTTTATTTCAAAAATGGCTATTTTCGATTAAATCGTAGGTCCAAAAGTATAAACCTGGGTAACGTGACAAGTCACGAAAACTGGAGCTTTCTAGAAACGGTTGAAATAAATCATGCAAAAATAACATGAAATTAGAACACAATTTTGTGCGACAAATTCTTACCATCGTATGTCTATGCTTAATGTGTACCTTATATCCATCATCGCCGGAGTGAAATTATTAATTGGGACCGCCTAAATATTGCGTCTAATTTAATAAACATCGTTTATTTCATAAAAATTTGACATAAAATGTCATCGAGAAAAAATATAAATCGCGTCATGTATCAGATTCCATTTATAGCATCCCTTTGTAGAATGAGTTTAGGTCAATGTCCGAGTAGCCCGAAGACGCTAATGTTAGGACCCAGGGAGATACTGTGCAATCCACATACATATAAGATGGTAACTTTTAGTAGCTACAAGAATAATGGCATAAACTCATCCTATAGTGCAGTTTATTGTTGCTTTCAGAATGTACGATTTACATTTAAGAGTAATCAACAGAACGCACAGTTCAAAATACAACAATCTGGAATGCTGTTGCTTTATTTTCTTTAATTAGATATGATAACCGAATCAGAAAGGAAAAATTATTACTGCCTGAAATTGCTAACTCTAGAATTAAAAAGAATTATGTTCACTGAATATTGCTTAACACTCTGCAACTAAGTATATACTTGGTATTTCACCACAGACTCAGGGTCTGCAGTGAAAGAAAGAAAATTATATGGCGATTCGACAGAGTAACTAGCTTGTTTTCTCAATGACAAAGGTGTTACCTTGCTATTGTTAGCTTGTTTATCGTATCGCTTTGTGTTGTGATTCGTCATTATTCGACACGTGCGTGGCACGGCGGGATATAAACACAATGAACACAGGTGTGAATCGATTATAATTGTACTCAAGTACTGATCAAATGCGATGGAAAAGTACACACTAAAGATTTTAAACAAACATGACATTTTTTACGCTTTCCGATCTTTTCTCAATTACATCGTAAAAATCATGATTTTAAAAAGAAATCAAACTTCACAATTAAATCGAAAAACCAGGCAAGCCTAATCTACGTCTCAGGGTCCAGATGAGCTGCACTCAAAGAATCCAGCCGTGTTATTGCGAAACCACTGACATTGCTGTTCAACAGGTCACTGTCGGAAAGAATGCTACCGAAAGACTAGAAGAATGGACAAATTACACCTATCTTCAAGAAATGTTGTAAGTCATCTGCTGGTAACTACAAACCTGTAAGTCCAACATCCGTTATTTGCAAAATCATGGAGCACTTTATCAGAGATGAGATAATTAAACACCTGATACATTACATCACTGACTGCTAGCTACTAGAGTCTGTGTACCAAATTCATTGATGAAGGAAGAGCAGTAGATGTTGTTTACCTAGACTTTGCGAAGGCTTTCGATACATGTACTGTTCTGCATCAATGACTATTAGGAAAACTGCAGAGCTATGGGGTAGATGGTGATGTTCTAGGATGGATTGGAGCATTCCTGTGCAACAGAAGGCAATGGGTAGCTGTTGATGGCTCATATTCCAAATGGGCGGCAGTTCTTAGCCGCATACCACAAGGCAGCATCCTGGGAACAGTTCTCTTCACCTCTTACATCAATGATATGCCAGATGTAGATGATCAAGTTGTTTGCAGATGACACAAAGCTCTTCTCCCGATGAGCTCACAAGAACACCAAAAGAAACTACAAGAAGACTTGGATAAGCTGACTGATTGGTCCATCACATGGCAGCTGCATTTCAATGCATCAAAATGCAAGGTAATGCATTTGTGCAGGTCAAACAACAAGTTAAAATCTTACATTTTATGAAAAAATTGTCAAAACAGTAGTCTTCATTAACTGCTTGGCAGATTTCAACCTAATTTGGCTGGGAGAACCCTATTGCTTGCAGTTTCTGAATATGTTTACAGAATTTTGATTGGTCAATTTATTTGTGTGAAAATCTGTGATTGTATGAAAAATTTACTGGAAATTGTCAAAACTCTACTCATTAACCGTTTGGCAGATTTCAACTTACTTTGGCTGGAATGACTTTATGGGGCTATGCTTCAGAAGTTGCATGTATATACAGAATTTTAATTGGTCACGTTATTTTGGTGAAATTCTAGGATTTTATGAAGCAAATTTTGTCGCACGTTTGATTTAGCATTTTATGTTGATCACTTACATTGTTGGGATGGTTGGGTCTTGCCAGAATGTATCGGTATTGTGTTCGGAATTAGTATTCAAACTGTTTATAATCGCATTTCCGTACACCTATTACTATCTGGCAATTAGACTGGAGGCGGTTTTAGTGGTCAGCGATACCAATTTTCGTTCTTTTAGCGTTGTTACCAATTCTCATTCGAAGTTAATTTTGTAGGTCTTTTCAGATATCAATATTAATGGTCGGGATTCCTATTTTAGAGAATGTCTTCCAATTCTCTCAGGCTGTATGCTTCATTTTAAAATTAAAATCGTTTTTGGAAGTCTGTAAAATTGGTGGAGAAAGTCAAATGCTCTTCTGCGAAGTGCGATCGTTACCACTCTTCAGAGTTTACTGGGCATATGTGCCTTAAATGTATGGCATGTATGCCTTTAGCGATGTGCGGTATGTGCTAGGGATGGTTTGTGGCTTCGGTTATTCGCACGGCTAAGACAGAAAATTTGGAATCTGAGGATAACCAGGAGGTTAGCGGACATGTTCGCAAGTGGGGGAAACCAGTTTCCCTCACATCGAGGCAAGAGGTGCGAGCACCTAAACCCATGAAGAAGGGTTCCAGAAAGAGAACCAATAAGTCACCGGTTCAAACCCACCTAAATCTGGGGCAGGGCATAACCCCCAAGTAGTGGTGTCGGAGACAGAAGTCTACGGCTCATCATCATATGCCCAGATGAAGTCTCGCTGATTCCAGTGTCTCATAATGTTCAACGCTCGCCTGTTCAGGATTAATTTTTTTGCCTGAAAATTTGGTAACTTCTGGTTTGTGCTATTATGGTTCAGCTTTGCATTTTTTCCTGTTCCCTTTCTACTTCCGGTTTTTACTGTACATCCGGGTCTGTATGATCCTGTTCAGTTTCTGGTTGTCTACTTCTGGTTTATCCATTTCCATTTCCTACTCTACGTCCGGTTCACATATTTCCGGTTCCAAAATTTTCCCCGCTTCCGGTTTTTGTACATCCGGGGATAGGGTTATTTCCGGTT
Source organism: Chaetoderma sp. LZ-2023a (assembly GCA_034401795.1). Lineage (NCBI taxonomy): Eukaryota > Metazoa > Mollusca > Caudofoveata > Chaetodermatida > Chaetodermatidae > Chaetoderma > Chaetoderma sp. LZ-2023a. Next base: position 73,616 of record JAVVLW010000908.1, read on the forward strand.
TCAGGGATCTTCCTGGTGTTCTATGTTCAGCTTCCACTTCCATTTTTTTCTCTGACTGTGGAGTGATTGATAAATTCCCTAATCTGTTAGTTCTACCAGGATTCCTGTGCTGGTACTTTTATTTTTCAGACTGGTCCAGTCTTCTCTTTGGATGGCGGGTGTTTATAGGCATAGTCATCCCCAGGCCATTCATTTATTAAGATGCCTCTAAGGAGGGGGCAGAAGCAAGTTTGGATTTTTAGCCCACCTGCCCAGAATTGGCAAGTGAGCTTATCCCATGACAACCGTCCGTGGTCTGTCCAGCGTCCGTCCGTCCATCAACGTTTTATGCTCCCCGAAATTTTTTTTGCGTGAGCATATAGTCACCGCTTTGTCCGTCCGTCCGTTCACCATATATAAGTTTGTCCGGGGCATAGTTTCAAGACTTTTTCAAATATGGTCACCAAACTTGGTATGTGGATGCATCTTAGGGAGAAGGTGTGCGAAGTATGAAAAGTAGGTCAAAAGTATGTCATGCTGACCTACTTTTCATGGTCGACTGAATATCACAGAAAATGTTTGTCCGTGCCATAGTTTCAAGACTTTTGCACATGTGCTCACCAAACTTGATATGTTGATGCATCTTATGGAGAAGGTGTGCAAAGTGTCAAAAGTAAGTCAAACATAGGTTATGCTGACCTACTTTTCATGGTCGATTGAATATCACAGAAAATGTTTGTCCGGGCTATAGTTTCAAGACTTTTGCGCATGTGCTCACCAAACTTGGTATGTGGATGCATCTTAAGGAGAAGGTGTGCACAGTATGAAAAGTAGATCATGCTGACCTACTTTTCATGGTCGACTGAATATCACAGAAAATGTTTCTCTGGGCCATAGTTTCAAGATTTTTTCACATATGGTCACCAAACTTAGTATTGATTATTACAGAAAATATCTCTGTTCATTTTGAACATAGTTTTTTTATGTATTTTTCATATGGTGCCAAGCAAAGTCTAAGTGTGTTTATTTGGAGAAACTTAGATTTTGCTTTTATTCATTCATCTTCTCTGCAGACTATGCCTTCGGGGAGCATACATCAATTTATTGATTTGCCTTGTTTCTTTAAGCGACTTCTCAAGAACCACTGGGCCGATTTCATGTATATTTGGCAGGAAGTATCCTTAGGGTATAGTGATCCAAGTTTGTTCAAACGAAGCCGATCGGCCAATTTGGCCGGTGGCCATCTTTGATTTTGGCTGATTTTTAAGAAATGTCTTTAAAAATCTTCTGCGAAACCGCTTAGTGGATTGAAGCAAACCCCATGAAATATGATCTAGGGCAAGAGCTGAACCAAGTTTCTTCAAGGGAATTTGATTGGGCAAATGGTTCGGCGGCCATTTTGGTTAACTTAGTTTTAGCGAAAATGACTTCCCCAGAACCGCTCAAGGGATCGGGCCGAAATTTGGCAGATATGATTATGGACTAAGGGCCATTAAAGTTTGTTCAAGGAAAGTTGATCCGTCAAAAAACATGGCCGCAGTGGGCCAATCAAAATACAACATGTTTGTCGGCTATATTGGATTTTTTTAGTTGATGGATTTTGAGGCTGAAATTGGTTTTATATATGTTTTTGGGCATTCTGATCACAAATTTGCAATTTTCAAAAATATCGGATAAACGGTTTGGCGGCCATCGTGGATCGTTTTCCCTCCAAAAGCTCCCATACTAAAGCAATGGGAAATTTAAGATGTCTTTTTCTCGAGAACTACTAGGCCGATTTCAACTATATTTGGCAGGAAGCATCCTTAGGGTGTAGAGATTCAAATTTGTTAAAACAAAGCCGATCGACCAATTTGGCCGTGGCCATCTTGAATTTTGGCTGATTTTTAGAAACGTCTCTAAAAATCTTCTCAGAAACCACTTGGTGGATTGAAACAAACCCCATGAAATATGATCTCTAAGACAAGAACTGAACAAAGTTTGCTCAAGGGAACTTGATTGTTCCTATGGTTTGGCGGCCATCTTGGGTGACCTAATTTTAGCGAAAACGACTTCTCCAGAACCGCTGAAGGGATCGGGCCGAAATTTGGCAGATATGGTTAGAGAGTAAGGGCCATTAAACTCTGTTCAAGGGAAGTTGATCTGTCAAAAAAGATGGCCACCGCGAGCCAATCAAAATATAGTGTGTTTGGTGGCCATCTTGGATCATTTTCCCGGCAAATGCTCCTATACTAAAGCAATGGGAAATTTAAAATGTCTTCTAGAACTACTGGACCGATTTCAATTATATTTGGCACGAAGCATCCTTAGGTTGTAGAAATTCAAGTTTGTTCAAACGAAGCCAATCAGCCAATTTGTCCGGCGACCATCTTGAATTTTGGTCGATTTTTAGTTTCACCGAAACTGAGCGATTGATTCAAAAGTCATAAAATATCATTTAGGGCACGAGCTGAACCAAGTTTGTTCAAGGGAACATGATTTGCCAAATGGTTTGGTGGCCATATTGGATGGCCTGATTTTCATGAAAGCAACTTTGTCTCCAGAGCCACTGAACGGATTGGGCCGAACTTTTGGAGATATGATAGTGATGACTAAGGGCCATTAAAGTTTGTTCAAGAGAAGTTGATACATAAAGAAACATGGCCTCTGTTTTCTTGTTACAAGTCTGCTCAACTCATTATAGTTTTACCTATTGTTAATGAGCATTCTACTTGAGATGCCTATGGTCCAGGTGAGCGATACAGGCCCCCTTGGGCCTCTTGTTATTATTATTCTCAAGGATCTTCGCAGCCTATCTCCTCCTACAGTTTTGATCTGATCAACTTCCAACTTGGTCAACTTGTAATACTCCTTGGGATCTAGTTTGCTATTACTTCTGTTCTCGATCGGGTGTATGGTTTCCGAGATATCCGCATTTCCGCGGGCAAAAAGTCCCATAGGAAGTGTATGGGAGCAATATTCGGACAGCGACTACTCCTTGAGTTTTTCCTCAATCATCTTGAAACTTCACAGACTTCTAGCATGTGTTGATCCGCATCTCTAACCAAAATAATTTTTGGGTATGGTGACCAGATTCGGAGAAAACCCGGCATAAGCTGATTTTTTGGGAATCAGGATTCTTCATATTTCTAAGCCTGTCAGATGGTTGAAATTTGGCATATACGTAGATGTATTATACTACTCTTGATTAATGGAATAAAATCTTTAGCAAACCTGTTAACGATTCAGAACTCTGCATTTCCGTGCCCACCATGTCCCCATAGGAAATGTATGAGAGCAATATTCGGATACTGACTGCTCCTAGAGTTTTTCCTCTATCATCTTGAAACTGGAAAAACGTCTAGCAGGTTTTGACACACATGTTGACCCAAAATAATTTTTGGATCCGGTGACCTGTTTTTGAGAAAATCCGGCATAAGCCCAATTGTTTGGAATCAAGATAATTCATATTTCTAGATTGGTCAGATGCTTGATATTTGCCATATACGTGAATACATTATACTACTATTGATTAATAAAATAAAATCATTGGTGAACATGTTAACCTTTCAGAAAGCTGCATTTCCGTTCCCAACATGTCCCATAGGGAATGTATGGGAGCAATAGTCGGTCAGCGACTGCTCCTAGGATTTTTGCTTATTGTTAATGGCCATTCTAGTTGAGATGCCTATGGTCCAGGCGAGCGATACCGGCTCCTTGGGCCTCTTGTTTCTTTTCAGTATGTAGTCTGTGTTACCTGAAAGAAGCATCGTCCCACCTCAATGTGGAGGAGATGTTGGCTGTCCTGAAGGTTTTTATTTCTCTGATTATCTTCTCCGAATGAGATGTATTCCTTCGATCAGGGTCGATTGACTTCTTCAATGTTATTTATAGAATCCTGGAATCGGATTCTTCTTATGGTTGCTTGTATCGAGGATTTGTTTGGTGGATTTGATTAATCCTTTGGTAAATTTTCTAAATTCTCTCCCAGACTCTTCAACCATGTTACCACAAGTCGGTGGGAATTATCTTCATTTAAATCCAGTAATCTTCCTTGTGTGTCTGGAAAGTTTTGAGTCTTGATAGTCTCAAGCCATTTTCTTTTTAGATATTAGGAGGATTTTATCCGTGTTTTCAAGGACCGATTTAAATGTTTTTAATACATGGTTTGGCTATTTCTAGTGTGTCAGTTGCAAATACATTGTTTTAATCCATTCTGGGGACGTTTAGTTTTATGTCGCAGAAGGAATTTTTTATCGAAACTCAATCTATCAGTCACCCAGCCAAGCCGCTTATTCTTAAATCTTTGTCGTCTTTTTCAGCGTCAGATAAGCAGGGTTTGGTTTTGGACTGTCTAAAACTAAACTAGCATTAGTTATTTAAAGTCTTAAATGACTAGCTATTTGATACTCTTGGTTCAGTTTCATGTTGGATTTGTGTTTCCTTTTAAAAGATGCCTTGATCTAGCATCATCAGATAATAGATTGTGTCATTGTTTTGGATATTCATAACTGCTTAGAATAACGTCCTCATTTATTTGGTCCGCATTTTCTTTCATAATTGAGGTTATGCAGGTATCTGGATGGATATTTGAGGGAAGAAGGGCCTCTTTTACAGAGGTCATCTTTCCATTTTGTTTGAGAATGATTGTATGACATCAGTGAAATATTGAATTAGTTAATTAATGCTAAAGTTCACACTGTCTGAGGTATGACTATTTCTCTTGATCATTTCGTGGCATGTAGATCGTTTGATGGAATTCGGAGTCTAGATTCAATTCATCCTATTTTAAAGCTAAGAGTCCAGGGGGCTCATTCTTTAGAAATATAGCTTTTTTAACCAGTTGGATCCATTGGTCTAAAACTCTTGTCTTCAAAGACTGTTTTTTCTTGTTGCATCGGCATCAGCCAGAAGAAGGTCTGAGATTCATGCTCTCTCTGCTGAATAGGAAGGATTTATCGGTTCTGGGGATGTTCAGTTTTATATCCCAGAAGGGATTTTTTTTATCAAAACTCAATCTATCAGTCACCCAGCCAAGACGCTTATTCTTAAATCTTTATCGTCTGTTTCACCATCAGATAAGCAGGGTTGGGGTTTGGACCGTCTAAAACTAATTTTGAACAAAACGTGTCTAAAAGCTGTCTAAAAGGGTTTAAACCAGTCCTAAACTGTCCATAAATGTCCAAAACCTATTTCGTTAATAATAGGATTCTTGGATGAGAGAGTTAAATACAACTACCCTTCTCTATAAACTCAATGACACGGACAAAGTATAACAATTACTTTACAAGTAAGAAATATTCCATAGAATGTTTTGAAAATAATTTGACTGTAAGTTAGAAAAAGCTTAGTCAAATTATTTTCAAAACCTTTAACAGATTTTATGGTTCAGTCCATTTAGTATAGAGGAATTCACAGGGGTGAAAGGGTTAACTGGATTAGTTTTAACTATACTATCACCTATCTATAGACTCATTCACCTGAGAGAGTTATAACATAACATCTACAGAAGTGCCTGCTGGTTGTCTAAACTTAGATCTGTTTACACACAAAGAACCCATTGTTAGTCCACCCAGCCAAGATCTTGCTGTCCCCAGTCAAGGAACAGAAGTTACAATTGAGTGGCAGCCTGTAGTTAACACTTTCAATGATAATGACCAGAAATGGCAATATTCCTTACAATTTAGCTGTTATGCAGCAAATTTTCTGTTCAATATTTTGAAATTAATTTGCCTGGAAGCTGTTTCTGTCTGAAGCAGCAACAGTTTCCAATCAAATTATACTCTAAATATTCAACAGTTTTCCTATTATACATACATTATTTTGCTGTATAAATAGGTGATATAGTATTATTAAAGATTTAAGTGTACATGTACATGTAGTTACACTCTAAGATAACTGAGTTAAATTGTGTTCAAACTAATCTATGTATGTTAACCCTTTCATTTTCAAAGGAAATAGTCTGGACTAAAATTTTAGGTCTTGGACAGTTTTGGACATTTTAAGGTGTCCAAAACTTGCCAACTCTGCAGATAAGTCATGGTGTCCATTCAGAACTTTAAAGATTTTCAAATGTTGTATCAATATGAAAAGCTAAGATTCTTCCCTCTTTTGGGTTCCTTATGCGAAGGAGGTTGTCAGTCCGGTCTCCAGGGCTTTTATTGCCGGAAGGATCTGCAATTACATATATATCAGAATTTACTATGAGATAGCTTCCTCTGATGAAATTCAATTTGCCCTCTTTAAAGCTCATGCTCGTGAGAAGGCTACCACATTCGCCTTATTCGCTGGCTCATCATCAGTTGACATTATGCAAGTTGCTAGCTGGAAAACCTTTTCGCCTTTTAAATCTTTAAAATACTTAAAAGATCAGAGTTCAGCAAATTCCTTCATTAGGAATATATGCGTTTTAACACCACAATCTAAAAGACCATTTATCGAGCTCATATCACCATTTTCACAAGGCTGTTTGTCTGTCTGATATGGGTGAGAATCTTTATTTGTGTCTTGTTTAGTTACTTTGAGCTTTTCATTTTTTCCTTGTGGGATAATCACAGGGCAATCGATTTTGATGCACTATTCAGTTAACTTGGTTAACTTTAGAATATGATATTGATTAATTTTATCCTTGTTTAATGATTCTCAAATCTCCACCAACCAAAGGGTTTTAAGTGGGGCACTGACCAATTCTACAGGTTTAGCAGGTAGTGATTGAACAGTATAGATGTTTGTGGTGTAATAACAACCCCAACAGACCCCCTCCCCCCCCCCCCCCCCTCCCATTGTAGGATGGTCTGTAGTTTTATTAATCACTATAAGTTACTGTTCAATCGCTATGACCCGGTCTCATCCACCCCGTGTGGGTATGATTTGAGAATCTGTTTGTTGTGTCTTGCATCTATTTTTAGAAAACTGAATCTGTTTCCTATGTGGGCTCCTATGTGCATGCGCGGTTATTCGCAGTGACTGGGCTCACAGAGGAGTGAGTATAGACTGGTGGCAGTCACTAGTAGGCTATATGCTGGGAGTGTACTCTACCAGTAGCCTGGTTGAGGGTGTGATGAAGTGGTATAGGCATGGAGGCATGTAAGCAAGTATAAAAATCTTATTCTGGTGCCTAAATGCAGATTAGTTGATTTAGCAAGTTGTGATTGAGCGGTAAGTATGTTTATAGTGGTTAATAAAACTACAGACCATCCCAGAAGAGGAGTCTGTTGGGGGTTCTCATGCGTTCTGTATTGTGCCCGTATTCACACACCAAACTAATTGTTCTCATGTTTTCTGTATTGTGCACGCATTCACACGCCAGGCTAATTGTTCTCATGCTTGCCGTATCGTGCACATATTCTCTCTCCAAGCTAATTGTTCTCTTATTTTTGCCTCTTCAGATGATTATGTAGTTGGGACAGTAGAGCTGTATCCATGGCAGCACTTCAGAGTGCCATCTGGTTGGTGGCACTGATGATTGTTGCCATAACGATACAATTGATGATTGTGGATAGTTTCTCTCCAAGCAAACGTACGGACAGTGTGAAACCAGGTCGTCGTCCCCGGAGACGCAATAAAAGTGATAAACCAAACATTGTTGTTCTTATGACGGATGATCAGGACTTGTTGCTAGGTAAGCGAGCGGCACTTGCTGCTAGGTAAGCCATATGGACTTGTTGCTAGGTAAGCCATATGGACTTGTTGCTAGGTAAACCATATGGACTTGTTGCTAGGTAAGCCTGAGGCACTTGCTGTTAGGTAAGCCATATGGACTTGTTGCTAGGTAAGCCATATGGACTTGTTGCTAGGTAATTAGCCATATGGGCTTGTTGCTAGGTAAGCCATTTGAACTTGTTGCTAGTTAAGCCATAGGTAAGTAAGCCATATAGACTTAATGCCAGGTAAGCCAGAGGCACTTGTTGCTAGGTTATCCATATGGACTTTTTGCTAGGTAAGTAAGCCATATGGACTTGTTGCTAGGTAAGACATATGGACATATTGCTAGGTAAGCTATATAGACTTGTTGCTAGATAAGGCAGAGACACTTGTTGCTAGGTAAGCCATATAGACTTGTTGCTAGGTAAGCTAGCCATAAGGACTTGTTGCTAGGTAAGTAAGCCAGAGGCACTTGTTGATAGGTAAGCTATATGGATGTATTGCTAGGTAAGTAAGTCATATGGACTTGTTACTAAGCAAGTCAGAGGGACTTGTTGCTTGGTAAGCCAGAAGGACTTGTTCCTAGGTAAGTCAGACAGATTTGTTACTAGGTAAGCCAGAGTGCTAGGTAAGTCAATGAGACGTCTTACTAGGTAATCCAAATGGACTTGTTGTTAGGTAAGCCAGAGGCACTTGTTGCCAGGTAAGTCGGAGAGACTTGTTGCTAGGTAAGCCAGAGAGACTTGTTTCTAGGCAATCGAGATGGACCTGTTATTAGGTAAGTAAGCCAGAGGCACTTGTTGCTAGGTAAGCCAGAGAGACTAGTTGCTAGGTAAGCCAGCGAGACTTGTTGCTAGGTAAGCCAGAGAAACTTGTTACTAGGTAATCCAAATGGACTTGTTGTTAGGTAAGTAAGCCAGAGGCACTTGTTGCTAGGTAAGCGAGAGAGACTTGTTGCTAGGTAAGCCAGAGGGACTTGTTGCTAGGTAAGCCAGAGGGACTTGTTGCTAGGTAAGCCAGAGGGACTTGTTGCTAGGTAAGTCAGACAGATTTGTTACTAGGTAAGCCAGAGTGCTAGGTAAGTCAATGAGACGTCTTACTAGGTAATCCAAATGGACTTGTTGTTAGGTAAGCCAGAGGCACTTGTTGCCAGGTAAGTCAGAGAGACTTGTTGCTAGGTAAGCCAGAGAGACTTGTTTCTAGGCAATCCAGATGGACCTGTTATTAGGTAAGTAAGCCAGAGGCACTTGTTGCTAGGTAAGCCAGAGAGACTAGTTGCTAGGTAAGCCAGCGAGACTTGTTGCTAGGTAAGCCAGAGAAACTTGTTACTAGGTAATCCAAATGGACTTGTTGTTAGGTAAGTAAGCCAGAGGCACTTGTTGCTAGGTAAGCCAGAGAGACTTGTTGCTAGGTAAGCCAGAGGGACTTGTTGCTAGGTAAGCCAGAGGGACTTGTTGCTAGGTAAGCCAGAGGGACTTGTTGCTAGGTAAGTCAGAGGGACTTGTTGCTAGGTAAGCCAGAGGGACTTGTTGCTAGGTAAGCCAGAGGGACTTGTTAATGGTCGTAAATGTGTTTTGAGGTAAGACTTATTGCTACAATAGACCTTTCCACTCCATCCATCCATCGTATGATGTCATAGTTAACTGTGTGATTTGTAGAATGACATCACAATCAATGATGTCATGAATGATGTAGATAAGTATGTCATGAACGCATATTTGAAGACGGACTATGCGTTGTTGTACGAATTGTATGTCTTGACTATTTAATAAATATCCTATTGAATATTTTGAAACTATTTGACAAAATATTCAACAACTTAAGTATATAGTTTTCAGGAAATTAATAGTCATGGCATTCGGGGATCGATCAATCCCAGCACGGCGAAGTGTGGGTGGAGCTTAGCTAGAAATGGGTGGGGCATAGCTAAAATTGGAACGGTCCATTATGATTTGCTAGTTTTGATGCTACATGTCAGTGTATCAATCATGCATGTGATATGCGGCGGAGATGTGTCACTAATACACGCCCTACATGTAACAGATGTGACATTGACATGTAGCAATAATACTAGACCCATGCTCTAGACATATGCCTCCCGATATGTGACATCTACAAACACAGCAATACATCACCTCCAGTACAGATTCTATGAACAATGTTTTAATGTTTTGGCAATAAGTTTGTCCTCGTATCATTCGCCGGGTTCAATTAAGTTGGGTCAGGAAACAAAGCATCTTTGTCCTCGTATCATTCGCCCGGTTCAATTAAGTTGGGTCAGGAAACAAAGCATCTTTGTCCTCGTATCATTCGCCCGGTTCAATTAAGTTGGGTCAGGAAACAAAGCATCTTTGTCCTCATATCATTTGCCGGGTTCAATTAAGTTGGGTCAGGAAACAAAGCATCTTTGTCCTCGTATCATTCGCCGGGTTCAATTTAGTTGGGTCAGGAAACAAAGCATCTTTAGGGCGTATGGATCCAAGGTTGTTTAAAGGCAGAATGTAACAGTAAATAAAATAAATAACATGCTTAAAATCTTTTTAATTGGCTTCAAAACATCCCATACGAATTCAACATATGTATTTAAATGATTTAAAGTGTATATTTCATGCTATATAATTCAAACGAACTATGCTGAAGGAAGGAGTAGTGGACAGTCCTAAGGCTCCACATTGCCATTTACATGTGGTTTTCGACTATATTAGCCACGGCTCCATCTATTGTACTACTATGAATCGCGTAAAGAGTACTCATTAAAAGTAATGCTAGTTGCCAATCTATCTATAACAAACACATCTCACTCATCGTCTCACATAGAAATGTGTATGGATGTATGTATGTACGTACGTGCACACATACACAGATGTGTGTATGTATGTGCCTGTGTGTGCATGCGTGTGTCCGTGCGAATTGGTGTATTGCTCTATATCAGGCACTACAGTATAGGCTGGATAACAAATGTCCATCTGAGTGTTCATGCATGTGTTGTGGTACGTGCATCCGTGTGTGTGTGGGGCAGGGATGGGGTAATTTAGTATTATTATTTATTCTCTCCTTTACAGTGTCAATAGCAAAGAAACTAGTGTACATTTTCCAACAATTTTGGTGGAAGATGTTGCTGTCTACGACAAAACCATCTTCCACCAAATTTGTTGAAAAATAAACACCAGTTCATCTTTTACTTTAATTTGAAATTTTTTAATTTTAACATCAGAGCATTGTTAAAAACATTCTATGCTGTACACTAGCAGACTATTATGTTTCAGGCTCTACAAAACACATGCCGAAAATGCAAAGAATCTTAGGAGAGAATGGTGTTGAGTTTGAGAATACGTTTGTTTCCACACCGATGTGTTGTCCATCGCGCAGCACATTCCTGACGGGCATGTACCCTCACAACCACAACACGTACACGAACAACGATAACTGCTCATCCATACAGTGGCAGCAAACACACGAGAGGTTTAACTTTGCTACCTATCTCAGTAACATCGGCTACCGCACAGGTCAGTGGGTCACCTTTAAGTCACCTTTCCAGAGTATCCATTTATCATCTGGCCAGTGTTTCTCATGGTATCTAAATTTTGGAGGTCCCAGGGATCCCACCCTCTGAAAAGTGGGGGTCCCCTGCTGAAATCCATGGGTTCTAATCTGAAAATCTGGGGTTCCAATGCAGATTTTCTCATCCATCATGTCCGTGTTAAAAGTAGAAGTTACCATGGACTTACGGCTATGACGTATGGATGTTCCATGCTAGATTTTATGGGTATTATTGTGTTAAAAAACCTATAGCCAATTTATATTTAATAATCATACAAGATTTTCAGGGGTCCCATAGAACCCACTGCCACTAGTTTGGGGTGTCCGAAGTTGCATTTTTGGGGGATATATCTTCAAAAGGACCCTTATGAGAATCCCTGCATCTGACGTCATAATCAGCTAAGTGGTGTGTAGGATGATGTCGTAATCATTGCATCATAAATGATTTCATTAGGCCCGTCTTCAACTCTTAATAGTCTGACACGTTGTACAAATTGTATGTCTCTACTATTTAATAAACATGCTGTTGAATATTTTGAAACTAATTTGCTTCGTGATGGATTTCAACCAAATTTGACTTGAAGGTAGGCTCTAGAACTTCTATTCAAATTTTTGATTGGTCAATTTTTGTGGTGAAAATCTTAGATTTTGTAAGAAAAATGTACTGGAAAGTGTCAAAATACCTCTCCTCTTTAGCTTCTTAACAGATTGCAACAAAATTTGCCTGGTCAGATCTTATGGAAATAGGGTCCAGAATTTCTCTTCAGATTTTTGATTGGTAAATTTTCTGGGTGAAAATCTTAGATTTTATAAAAAATTTACAGGAATCTATCAAAACGTATCATCTCCTTAGCTTCTTGACAGATTTCAATGAAACTTGCGTGGAAGGATCCTATAGGCTCTAGAACATGTATTCAGAATTTTGATTGGTGAGTTTTTTGGGTGAAAATCTTAGTTTTTGTAGAAAATCTACCGGCAATTGTCAAAATGCATCTCCTACACTTCTTGACAGATTTTCAACCAAATTTGGCTTTGAGGAGCCTATGGTGGTAGGCTCTAGAACTTCTCTTGGAATTTTTGATTGGTCAATGTTTTTTTGTGAAAATCTTCAATTTCCAATAATATTTACAGGAAATCTGCTGCTTAACTGCCTGGTGGATTTCAATCACATTTGGCTAGAACGACCCTGTCTTACTAGGCTCCAGAAATGTATTCAGATTTTGATTGGTCAATTTTTGGGTTGAATATCTTAGATTTTATGAAAAATTTACCAGAAATTGTCAAAACATGCCCCCTTAACCGCTTGTTGGATTTCAACCAAATTTAAGTGGAAGGTTTCTATTGTGGTAGCTTTCACCAGAACTTATATTCAGAATTTTGCTTGTACAATTTTTTGGGTTGAAAATCTTAGGGTTTATGAAAGATTTACTGGAAATTGTCAAAGCGAGGCTTAGCTGCTTGACAGATTTCAACCAAAATTTGGCTCAAAGGATCCTATCTTGGTAGACCGTAGAACATCTTTTCAGAATTTTGCTTGGTCACTTTTTTTTGTTGAAAAGCTTAGATTTTATGAAAAATTGTCAAAGCACAACTCCTTAACCGCTTGCTAGAGTTTAACCAAATTAGGACCAGAAGGATCTTACTTTAGTAGGTTCTAGAACATAGATTCAAAATTCTGATTGGTCGATTGTTTGGTGCCCATCTTGGTTTTACAGAAAAATTTCTGGAATCATTTAAATTTCTACTCCTTAATCAATAGCCCAATTTCAATAAAACTTGAGTGGAACATCCTATGGTGGTATGCTTCAATATATCAAACGATAATTTTGCTTGGTCAATTTGTTGGGGGTGGGGAGAGGGGGTCATCTTGGACTTTGCAAAAATCGTCCAGTTTGTCTATTTAATGAAAATCATGGTTCAAATGCTAATGGTCCAGGCGAGTGTCACAGGCCCTTTGGCCTCTTGTTATAATGTACCGCTTGAATGACTGGTTTCTATTTATTATCATGCTAGTCATTTCATGCAGTGGTAAAGTTTCAAAAAAGTTCTAGGCCTGCACATGGACAGTCACTTCTGAGCTTGCACATGGACAGTCACTTCTGGGTTTGCACATGGACAGTCACTTCTGAGCCTGCACATGGACAGTCACTTCTGGGTTTGCACATGGACAGTCACTTCTGGGTCTGCACATGGACAGTCACTTCTGAGCCTGCACATGGACAGTCACTTCTGAGCCTGCACATGGACAGTCACTTCTGAGGCTGCACATGGACAGTCACTTCTGGGTTTGCACATGGACAGTCACTTCTGGGTCTGCACATGGACAGTCACTTCTGAGCCTGCACATGGACAGTCACTTCTGGGTTTGCACATGGACAGTCACTTCTGAGCCTGCACATGGACAGTCACTTCTGGGTTTGCACATGGACAGTCACTTCTGGGTCTGCACATGGACAGTCACTTCTGAGCCTGCACATGGACAGTCACTTCTGAGCCTGCACATGGACAGTCACTTCTGAGCCTGCACATGGACAGTCACTTCTGGGTTTGCACATGGACAGTCACTTCTGGGTCTGCACATGGACAGTCACTTCTGGGTCTGCACATGTACTGTCACTTCTGGGCCTGCACATGGACAGTCACTTCTGGGTGTGCACATGGACAGTCACTTCTGGGTCTACACATGGCCAGTCACTTCTGGGTGTGCACATGAACAGTCACTTCTGGGCCTGCACATGGACAGTCACTTCTGGGTGTGCACATGGACAGTCACTTCTGGGTCTGCACATTTACGGTCACTTCTGGGTGTGCACATGGACAGTCACTTCTGGGTCTGCACATGGACAGTCACTTCTGGGTCTGCACATGGACAGTCACATCTGGATCTGCACATGGACAGTCAGTTCTGAGCCTGCACATGTACAGTCACTTCTGGGTTTGCACATGGACAGTCACTTCTCGGCCTGCACATGGACAGTCACTTCTGGGCCTGCATATGGACAGTCATTTCACAAAAATTTGGATTTTCTTGACCCATCTAAATTCCTAAAGTATTCCTTTTTAGCTCGACTTTATGAAGTAAAACAAGTTATTGTGATGCTCTGCATGTCATTCGGTGTCGTCATCATCATCCAATTTCAACTTGGACACATGCTTCCTTATACTGACAGGGTGTCACCTAATGAGCTTTGGGTCTAAAGATCAAAGGGCAAGGTTACTGTGATCTTGGTAAAGACTTTGGGCTTTCTCAACATTAAAATTTTCTGTTTATCTCAACTTAGTAGTTCATATCTCATCTTTGGTTAATCATCCTGGACCCAACCTTTGGCACATGCTTTCTTATAAGGCCAGGACATTACAGGATTACCGTGCGCTCAAAAGGTCAAAGGCCCATAACATTGTGACCAAAGTGGTAAAAATTGGTAAAAATTAAATTTAGCTCAACTGGCCTGAATTGTGTTCAAAATTATGTATTTAACCCACAGAATGGATCAGAGTCTTGTTTTCATGAATGAGGATCATGTTATGGCATAGATAAGACCATAACTACATATCTCCTGCATGACCAAGTGAGCTTATGCCATGGCAACCGTCAGTCGTCAGGCCGGACATCTGGCATCCGTCAACCGTCTCTTTAAGCCACTTCTCAAGAACCACTGGGCCGATTTCAAGTATATTTGGCAGGAAGCATCCTCACCGCATAGAGATTTGGTTTGTTCAAAGGAGAGCCGATCCACCAATTTGGCCTGCAGCCATCTTTGATTTTGGCAGATTTTTTTAAATATCTTAAAAAATTTTCTCCGAAGACACTTGGGATTCAAAATGCATGAAATATAATTTAGGGCTAAAGCTGAACCAAGTTTGTTCAAGGGAACTTGATTGGACGAATGGTTTGATGACCATGTTGGATGACCTAGTTTTCGGGAAATCGACTTCTCCAGGACCGCTGAACGGATCAGGCTGCAATTTGTGAAATATGATTAGGGGCTAAGGGTTTGTTCAAGGGAAGGTGATACTTAAAAAAGACAATCAAAATGTAGTGGCTTTGGCGGCCATATTGGATTTTTTTATTTGATGGATTTTGAAGCTGAAATTGATTTATATGGTTTTTCGGGGATACTGATTTCAAATTTTCCCTTTCGAAACTCTTGCATAAATGGTTTGGCTCTTTTTCCTGCTTAAATCTCTCATACTAAAGAAATGGGAAAGTCAAAATGTTTTCTCGAGAACCAGTGGCGCAATTTCAATTATATTTGTCAGGGAGCATCCTTAGGGCACAGGGATCTAAGTTGTTCATCCAAGTCGGTGCCCATCTTGCTTTTTGCCAGATTTTTCGAAACGTCTAAAATTTTCTCTGAAACTGCTTTTGGGCTTTTTTGGGGGTTTAGGGGTGGGGGTGGGTGGGTGGGTGTGAGATGACTCATGAAAGGTTATCTAGTGCTACAGCTGAACCAAATTTGTTCAAGGGAACTTGGCAGCGATCTTAGATTACCTAAGTTTTTGTGAAAATGACTTCTGCAGAACCGCTGAACTAATCTGGCCGAAAGTCATTACAAGTCATTTGTTAGGGAAATTGATATATAAAAAAACCATATCCGCCATATACCAATCAAAATGTTTGGCAGCCGTATTGTTTTTTTAACTCGCTTGGGCTGAAAGGCCAAGTGAGCTTATGGCATGACGACCATCTGTCCATCGTCTGTCAACTTTTCCTGTAAGTGAATTATTCTGGGCTGATTTCAATTATATTTGTTAGGAAGCATCCTTAGTTCATAGATATTCGAGTATGTTCAAGCGAAGATAATCGGCAAATCTGGGCCAACAGCGGAACCAAGTTTGTTCATGGGTACCACTAAACAGATCACGCTGAAATTGGGGTGATATGATTAGGGACTAGGGGCCATTAAAGTTTGTCCATGGAAAGGTGATACATAAAAAATGATTGGCCGCCAAGGATCAATCAAAATTTTGCTTGTTTGGTGGCCATCTTGAATCTTCTGACAATTTCTGAGAAAATCATATAACAGACTACTTATTAACCACTGGGCCAATTTTAATAAAACTGGGCTGGACCTTCTCAGAAATTAGATTAGTAAATTTTCCAGGGCTGCTTTTGCTCTGTTTTGGCAGTGGCCAATAATACCAGGTGAGCGATGCAGGCCCCTTGGGCTTCTTGTATCTTAATTATCCTGTCGAAGGAGGAGTTTAGATGTTTTAAATATATTAATCTTACGGTGAGACTTGTAAGGCATGTAATCTATTCTGGTTTACTTGTGCTTCATCACAATGTGGCTGATTGCTGCCACTTCAAGGCTTCTGACCTCTGCTTCTTCAACACTATGTGGCTGATTACTGCCACTTCAAGGCTTCTGTCCTCTGCTTCTCCATCATAATGTGACTGATTACTGCCACTTCAAGGCTTCTATCCTCTCTGCTCCTCTGTCACAATGTGACTGATTACTGCCACTTCAAAGCTTCTGTCCTCTGCTTCTCCATCACAATGTGACTGATTACTGCCACTTCAAAGCTTCTGTCCTCTGCTTCTCCATCACAATGTGACGGATTACTGCCACTTCAGGGCTTCTATCCTCTCTGCTCCTCTGTGACAATGTGACTGATTACTGCCACTTCAGGGCTTCTGTCCTCTGTGACAATGTGACTGATTACTGCCACTTCATGGCTTCTGTCCTCTCTGCTTCTCTGTGACAATGTGACTGATTACTGCCACTTCAGGGCTTCTGTCCTCTCTGCTTCTCCATCACAATGTGACTGATTACTGCCACTTCAAAGCTTCTGTCCTCTGCTTCTCCATCACAATGTGACTGATTACTGCCACTTCAAGGCTTCTATCCTCTCTGCTCCTCTGTCACAATGTGACTGATTACTACCACTTCAAGGCTTCTATCCTCTCTGCTCCTCTGTCACAATGTGACTGATTACTGCCACTTCAGGGCTTCTGTCCTCTGTGCTCCTCTGTGACAATGTGACTGATTACTGCCACTTCAGGGCTTCTGTCCTCTCTGCTTCTCTGTGACAATGTGACTGATTACTGCCACATCAAAGCTTCTGTCCTCTCTGCTTCTCTGTGACAATGTGACTGATTACTGCCACTTCAGGGCTTCTGTCCTCTCTGCTTCTCTGTGACAATGTGACTGATTACTGCCACGTCAGGGCTTCTGTCCTCTCTGCTTCTCTGTCACAATGTGACTGATTACTGCCACTTCAAGGCTTCCATCCTCTCTGCTTCCCCATCACAAGGTGACTGATTATTGCCACTTCAAGGCTTCCATCCTCTCTGCTTCTCCATCACAATGTCACTGATTACTGCCACTTCAAGGCTTCCATCCTCTCTGCTTCCCCATCACAAGGTGACTGATTATTGCCACTACAAGGCTTCTGTCCTCTGTGCAGCTCCATCACAATGTGACTGATTACTGCCACTTCAAGGCTTCTGTCCTCTCTGCTTCTCCATCACAATGTCACTGATTACTGCCACTTCAAGGCTTCTATCCTCTCTGCTCCTCTGTCACAATGTGACATTACTGCCACTTCAGGGCTTCTGTCCTCTGTGCTCCTCTGTGACAATGTGACTGATTACTGCCACTTCAGGGCTTCTGTCCTCTCTGCTTCTCTGTGACAATGTGACTGATTACTGCCACTTCAAGGCTTCCATCCTCTCTGCTTTTCCATCAAAATGTGACTGATTATTGCCACTTCAAGGCTTCCATCCTCTCTGCTTCTCCATCACAATGTGACTGATTACTGCCACTTCAGGGCTTCCATCCTCTCTGCTTCCCCATCACAATGTCACTGATTATTGCCACTACAAGCCACAAGGCTTCTGTCCTCTGTGCTGCTCCATCACAATGTGACTGATTACTGCCACTTCAAGGCTTCTGTCCTCTGCTTCTCCATCACAATGTCACTGATTATTGCCACTACAAGGCTTCTGTCCTCTCTGCTTCTCCATCACAATGTCACTGATTTCTGCCACTTCAAGACTTGTCCTCTGTGCTTCTCCATCACAATGTGACTGATTACTGCCATTTCAAGGCTTCTGTCCTCTGTGCTTCTCCATCACAATGTGACTGATTACTGCCACTTCAAGGCGTCTGTCCTCTGTGCTTCTCCATCACAATGTGACTGATTACTGCCACTTCACGGTTTCCATCCTCTGTGCTTCTCCATCACAATGTGACTGATTACTGCCACTTCAAGGCGTCTGTCCTCTGTGCTTCTCCATCACAATGTGACTGATTACTGCCACTTCACGGTTTCCATCCTCTCTGCTTCTCCATCACAAGTGACTGATTATTGCCACTACAAGGCTTCTGTCCTCACTGCTTCTCTGTCACAATGTGACTGATTACTGCCACTTGAAGGTGTTTGTACTCCCAGCTTCTCCATCATGTAACTGATTACTACTACTTCAAGGCTTCTCTCCTCTCCTTTTCCATCACAATGCAGCTGATTACTGCCACTTCAAGGCTTCTGTCCTCTGCTTCTCTGTCACAATGTGGCTGATTACTTCCACTCTAAGGCGTGTGTCCTGTCCTTCTTCATCACAATGTTGCTGATTTCTGCCACTTCAAGTCTATGTGGCTGATTACTGCCACTTCAAGGCTTCTGTCCTCTCTGCTTCTCTGTCACAATGTGACTGATTTCTGCCACTTGAAGGTGTTTGTACTCTCAGCTTCTCCATCGTGTGACTGATTACTGCTACTTCAAGGCTTCTCTCCTCTCCTTTTCCATCACAATGCGGCTGATTACTGCCACTTCAAGGCTTCTGTCCTCTGCTTCTCTGTCACAATGTGACTGATTACTGCCACTTGAAGGTGTTTGTACTCCCAGCTTCTCCATCGTGTGACTGATTACTGCTACTTCAAGGCTTCTCTCCTCTCCTTTTCCATCACAATGCGGCTGATTACTGCCACTTCAAGGCATCTGTTCTCTGCTTCTCTGTCACAATGTGACTGATTACTGCCACTTCAAGGCTTCTGTCCTCTCTGCTTCTCCATCATAAGGCGACTGATTACTGCCACTTCAAGGCTTGTCCTCTCTGCTCTTCTGTCACAATGTGACTGATTACTGTCACTTCAAGGCTTCTGTCCTCTCTGCTTTTCCATCACAATGTGACTGATTATGGCCATTTCAAGGCTTCTGTCCTCTGCTTCTCTGTCACAATATGACTGATTACTGCCACTTCAAGGTTTCTGTCCTCTGCTCCTCTGTCACAATGTGACTGATTACTGCCACTTCAAGACTTCAGTCCTCTCTGCTTGTCCATCACAATATGACTGATTACTGCCACTTCAATGCTTCTGTCCTCTGTCACAATGTAACTGATTACTGCCACTTCGATGCTTCTGTCCTCTGTCATAATGTGACTGATTACTGCCACTTCAAGGTATTTTGTCCTCTCTGCTTCTTCATCACAATGTGGCTGATTACTGCCACTTCAAGACTTCTGTCCTCTCTGCTTCTCCATCACAATATGACTGATTACTGCCACTTCAAAGCTTCTGTCCTCTGCTTCTCCATCACAATGTGACTGATTACTGCCACTTCAAGGCTTCTATCCTCTCTGCTCCTCTGTCACAATGTGACTGATTACTGCCACTTCAGGGCTTCTGTCCTCTCTGCTTCTTTGTGACAATGTGACTGATTACTGCCACTTCAAAGCTTCTGTCCTCTCTGCTTCTCTGTGACAATGTGACTGATTACTGCCACTTCAGGGCTTCTGTCCTCTCTGCTTCTCTGTGACAATGTGACTGATTACTGCCACTTCAAGGCTTCTGTCCTCTCTGCTTCTCTGTGACAATGTGACTGATTACTGCCACTTCAGGGCTTCTGTCCTCTCTGCTTCTCTGTCACAATGTGACTGATTACTGCCACTTCAAGGCTTCCATCCTCTCTGCTTCCCCATCACAAGGTGACTGATTATTGCCACTTCAAGGCTTCCATCCTCTCTGCTTCTCCATCACAATGTCACTGATTACTGCCACTTCAAGGCTTCCATCCTCTCTGCTTTCCCATCACAAGGTGACTGATTATTGCCACTACAAGGCTTCTGTCCTCTGTGCTGCTCCATCACAATGTGACTGATTACTGCCACTTCAAGGCTTCTGTCCTCTCTGCTTCTCCATCACAATGTCACTGATTATTGCCACTACAAGGCTTCTGTCCTCTCTGCTTCTCCATCACAATGTCACTGAGTACTGCCACTTCAAGACTTGTCCTCTGTGCTTCTCCATCACAATGTGCCTGATTACTGCCATTTCAAGGCTTCTGTCCTCTGTGCTTCTCCATCACAATGTGACTGATTACTGCCACTTCAAGGCATCTGTCCTCTGTGCTTCTCCATCACAATGTGACTGATTACTGCCACTTCAAGGTTTCCATCCTCTCTGCTTCTCCATCACAAGTGACTGATTATTGCCACTACAAGGCTTCTGTCCTCACTGCTTCTCTGTCACAATGTCACTGATTACTGCCACTTGAAGGTGTTTGTACTCCCAGCTTCTCCATCATGTAACTGATTACTACTACTTCAAGGCTTCTCTCCTCTCCTTTTCCATCACAATGCGGCTGATTACTGCCACTTCAAGGCTTCTGTCCTCTGCTTCTCTGTCACAATGTGGCTGATTACTTCCACTCTAAGGCGTGTGTCCTGTCCTTCATCACAATGTTGCTGATTTCTGCCACTTCAAGTCTATGTGGCTGATTACTGCCACTTCAAGGCTTCTGTCCTCTGCTTCTCTGTCACAATGTGACTGATTTCTGCCACTTCAATGCTTCTGTCCTCTGTCACAATGTGGCTGATTGCAGCCACTTCAAGGCTTCCATCCTCTCTGTTTCTCCATCACAAGGTGACTGATTACTGCCACTACAAGGCTTCTGTCCTCTCTGCTTCTCTGTCACAATGTGACTGATTACTGCCACTTGAAGGTGTTTGTACTCCCAGCTTCTCCATCGTGTGACTGATTACTGCTACTTCAAGGCTTCTCCTCTCCTTTTCCATCACAATGCGGCTGATTACTGCCACTTCAAGGCTTCTGTCCTCTGCTTCTCTGTCACAATGTGACTGATTACTGCCACTTGAAGGTGTTTGTACTCCCAGCTTCTCCATTGTGTGACTGATTACTGCTACTTCAAGGCTTCTCTCCTCTCCTTTTCCATCACAATGCGGCTGATTACTGCCACTTCAAGGCATCTGTTCTCTGCTTCTCTGTCACAATGTGACTGATTACTGCCACTTCAAGGCTTCTGTCCTCTCTGCTTCTCCATCATAAGGTGACTGATTACTGCCACTTCAAGGCTTGTCCTCTCTGCTCTTCTGTCACAATGTGACTGATTACTGTCACTTCAAGGCTTCTGTCCTCTCTGCTTTTCCATCACAATGTGACTGATTATGGCCATTTCAAGGCTTCTGTCCTCTGCTTCTCTGTCACAATATGACTGATTACTGCCACTTCAAGGCTTCTGTCCTCTGCTCCTCTGTCACAATGTGACTGATTACTGCCACTTCAAGACTTCAGTACTCTCTGCTTGTCCATCACAATATGACTGATTACTGCCACTTCAATGCTTCTGTCCTCTGTCACACTGTAACTGATTACTGCCACTTCGATGCTTCTGTCCTCTGTCATAATGTGACTGATTACTGCCACTTCAAGGTATTCTGTCCTCTCTGCTTCTTCATCACAATGTGGCTGATTACTGCCACTTCAAGACTTCTGTCCTCTCTGCTTTTCCATCACAATGTGACTGATTACTGTCATTTCAAGGTTTCTGACCTCTGCTCTTCTGTCACAATGTAACTGATTACTGCCACTTCAAGACTTCTGTCTTCTCTGCTTTTCCATCACAATGTGTCGGATTACTGCCACTTCAAGACTTCCATCTTCTCGGCTTCTCCATCACAATGTGGCTGATTACTGCCACTTCAATGCTTCTGTCCTCTGTCCCAATGTGACTGATTACTGCCACTTTAATACTTCTGCCCTCTGCTTCTGTGTCATAATGTGACTGATTACTGCCACTTCAAGGCTTCTGTCCTCTGCTTCTTCATCACAATGTGGCTGATTACTGCCTCTTCAAGGCTTCTATCCTCTCTGCTTCTCCATCATAGTGTGGCATTACTGCCACTTAATGGCTTCTGTCCCCTCTTCTTCTCTGTCGCAATGTGACTGATTACTGCCACTTCAAGACTTGTTCTCTCTGCTTCTTCATCATATGGTGACTGATTACTGCCACCTCAAGACTTCTGTCCTCTCTGCTTTTCCATCAAAATGTGACTGGTTACTGCCACTTCAAGGCTTCTGGCCTCTGCTTCTCCATCAGAATGTGAATGATTACTGCCACTTCAAGGCTTCTGTCATCTCAGCTTCTTATGTGGCTGATTGCTGCCGCTTCGAGGCTTCTGTTCTCTCTGCTTCTCCATCACAATGTGGCGGAATACATTCCACTTCAAGGCATCGTCCCTCTGCTTCTCTGTCACAATGTGACTGATTACTGCCACTTCAAGGTTTCTATCCTCTGCTTCTGCATCACAATGTGACTGATTACTGCCACTTCAAGGCTTTTGTCCTCTCTGCTTCTTTGTTGCAATGTGACTGATTACTGCCACTTCAAGGCTTTTGTATTCTCTGCTTCTTCATCACAATGTGACTGATTACTGCCTCTTCAAGGCACCTATCCTTTCCCCTTCTACATTGGAAGGACCTTTGGGTCATAGGGTTAAAAAACAAACTCATACAGAATACTGATTGGCAATCATTTTTTGCTGCCATCTTGGATTGCCGAAACTGTCCAGGAAGTTGTTTAAATTTTACTCTTAACATGCCCAGCTACAATTTGTACTTTTAAAACTTAAATTTCTGTGTTTCTGTCTATTGAATTTCTTAAAAAATTATATAGGGCTTTAAATGTGGAACATGGCCTGTTTACTTGAAATGCCAATGTTCCAGGTGACCGCTACAGACCCCTTGTGCTTCTTGTTTATTTCAGCATTCTTTGGCAAGTATTTGAATGAATATAATGGAACATACATCCCTCCTGGTTGGCGTGTGTGGGCGGGCCTGATCCGTAACTCACGCTTCTATAACTACACAATCAACTTTAATGGCAATAAGTACAAGCATGCGGATAACTATTATCAGGTGAGAGAAGATTATCTGTGCATACGAGTGCTTTAATCATCTCTACATATGAGTTCTTTAATTATCTCTGCATATGAGTGCTTGAATTATCTATGCATTTGAATGCTTTAATTGTCTCTGCATATGAGTGCTTGAATTATCTATGCATTTGAATGCTTTAATTGTCTCTGCATATGAGTGCTTGAATTATCTCTGCATTTGAATGCTTTAATTGTCTCTGCATATGAGTGCTTGAATTATATATGCATTTGATTGCTTTAATTATTTCTGCATATGAGTGCTTGAATTATCTATGCATTTGAATGCTTTAATTGTCTCTGCATATGAATGCTTTAATTGTCTCTACACACAAAAGGTTCTAAGGCTACAACAACTGTCTTCAACCAAATAGACTTCATACTATGCAAGACAGAAGCAAGCCCCATACTTCAGAATGCGCATTCCGATGGAGGCACATACCTCAATTCTGAGCATAAACCTGTCATTACACACCTTCAGATGAATGATCTCTCCATAATGTATAAGCACCATATCAGGCAAAAGAGTCACCTACAACCTACCCAAGCTCAGTGACACTGACACTCAAATATCATATAAAAAGGCCCTCGGGGAGCAGATAGCTAACATTGACGTCAGCTCCGAACCAAATGAAGCCCTAACTAAAATACTGAAATCTATGGAATCATCAGCTACCAGCACCATAGGTGTTCTTAAAAACAACCAAACTAGGTATACTGACGACCCTCTAGTAGTAAAACTGTCAGCAGAGCAGAAAGCGTTACGGATGTGCGCGCAATAACATTCTGAGCCACATTAGCGAACGCTTAAAAGATCTTGCTACTTAACAAGCAGGCTCCCTAGCAGATGAAATCACTGCCACGGATGACTGCCACAAAATGTTTCGGGCAGCCCGAGCCCTGAGAGTTACTGACTACACACCACCACTCACTGTACACAACTCTGAAGGACACCGTATCGGGACTGACCATGGCAAAGCCGAGGCGATTCGAGAATGGTTCAAGGAACAGTTCACTGACCAGGATGATGAGCCCTTGCACCCGTTCTCTGGAGACCCCAGGCCATTACTAACACCAATTAAAACAGCAGAAGTTGAGAAGGCTCTTAAAGCCCTGAAAAATGGAGGTGCATCTGGATGCATGAGCAGTGAACTAATCAAATATGCAAGTGACATTATCTCAAAACCGACCATGTACCTAATTAATTCAGCTTTTGTGCACCACCTTCCCATCGACACTGTAGGAAAGGCACCCTTATCGCACTACCCAAGCCCAAGAAGCCAATCTACGGCCCATTGTGCTCCTCAACAGCATACGGAAACCCTTTCCAATGTTACTCTATGCCGCATCCGAGACAAGATCGATGACTTCACCAGATCATATCAAAGTGGCTTCAAACGTGGTCGCAGCTGCGCAGATATTGTATGGGCTCAATGCATGCTTGTGTCAGTAGTCATGTCCACTTGGATTTCCACAAAATGGGCATTGACATGTCACGAGCCTTCGACACAATTAAACGCTCAAAGATCCTAGATGTACTACACCAGGCCAGGTGCAATGAAGATGAGCTATGACTTGTGAGACTACTGCTTGCAGACACCAAGCTGAGAGTATGGGTCAAGTTGATATGGTCTGTAGAGTTTGAGACATGAATCGGCTTCCCACAGGGAGATGGTCTATCTCCTGTGCTTTTCACCTGTTACCTTGCTGCTGCATTGAAATCCGCCTCCCCCCCCGCCCGTGTCAATACTGGGTGTGCCGCTAGAGATGGAATGTGCCTGATGATGTGGACTTCATAGCTGAGGAAAAGAAACCCCTTGATGAACTTCTCCCAATAGCTGTAAGCAAACTAAAAATTGAGAATCGCTTTATGAATGAATCCAAAACAGAAATGACGATCCACTTCGTGGCGGCAAACCATGGAGGAAAAGTAAAATCCTGGGCTCACTGCTTTGCTGTACTGCTGACATGGCTGCACGCTGCATCATGGGGAACATAGCTTTCCAATCCTTCTGGAAGCTATGGATTCATAGATCAAAGATGCCCTTGATTGAAAGGCTACGTTTATACAATGCAACCTGTGTATCCTTGATGCTGTATAACTGTAACAGCTGGGTAGCTCCAAAGACAGCTCTAGACAAACTCGATGCCTGCCACCACAAAAACTTATGCACCATCACTGGACACTGATGGCCTGACAGCATAATTTCCAACGATGCACTATACAAGATGTGTAATACGTCACTGCTGTCTGTAAAAGTCGCTCAGCAAAGATGGTCCATGTTTGGCCATTTGCTAAGGACAGCAGAGACATCAGCTGAGAGCCTTGGAATTCGCCCTACTCGGAGTCAGCAAATACAAAGCCAGATGACATCATTGCATAAATCTGCTAAGCGTGCTATGAGGTGACCTCAAGAAAGCAGGACTCGGTACACTCAAGTCAAGAATGAACCTGAGGAAGCTATGGATTTTGGCTAATAACAAGACACAGTGGGCAAAAGCGAAGAATGACTGACTGCGGCTGTATGATGTTTCTACTACTACAGCCACAAAATACAGTAATCATACATACATGAATGCTTTAATTATCTCTGCATACGAATGCTTTAATTATCTCTACATGATATGTATGCATTAATTATCTCTACATACGAATGCTTTAATTATCTCTGCATTTGAATGCTTTAATTATCTCTGCATATGTATGCATTAATTATCTCTGCATATGTATGCATTAATTATCTCTGCATACGAATGCTTTAATTATCTCTACGTACCAGTGTTTTGATTTTCACATCATTAGGACATACTCACCTCCCTAACACTCTTGATATACTAGTATATCGGCTTTAAATTCAATAATATTCAGAATTATAAACGGTTAGGTGCCCCTAATGGGTAGGGGGGAGTACACGGTCATGCACATGACAGACCCCCACCTACTGCACATGCGCATATTGGTACTTCCATTTTCTAACATATTGGCTAACAGCAACTTGTAGAAAATTTCCAAGCTGTTTATTGAGAATTTTCACTCTCTCTTATCATTTTATCATTTTTTATCCATAATGGCTGATGCAAAGTTGTCAGAGGAGTCCTCCTCTTCATCCATTAAGATGATATTGTTTCATATATTAATTAAGACTTGTACATTTTTTATGTTACCGGTTTTCGTTCGCGACCGATTTGGCATTAACGCGATTTCAGGCACTGGGAATCCTTGTTAAATTCTCCCAGCGCCTAAGGCTATTAATCCCTTGTGCTTTGTGTCCACAGGTTTAACTTATGGATGGTAAGGGTTCCTGTTCTTCTCTCGGAGGTTGTTCACGTCTCTTTTTCTGGCTTATCATTATGATTTGTCTAAAGGTTGGACGAATAAATATCTCCCTCCTTCTGTCCCATCCCCTTCATCAGTCTCTACAGAAAGAAGAGACTCGGCGGATGGATGGACGTGTTCTCCTGCACATGAGGATGGGTTGCCTGTGCTCAGGATAAGGAAGTTTATTAATTATGGCACCTAATTATTTGAAAATATTTACAAATTTCTGCTGCCATCTTTATTTCACTTCAAGAGTATACTTACCTCCCTAATACTTTTGATATTGCTAAATATTGGCTTTCACTCAATAAACACTCAGATTAAAACAGTTAGGTGCCCCTACTGGGCAGGGAGTCAGAGCGTAGTCTGGCGGATGCCAGCCCCACCACCGCGCATGCGCAGACTAGCACTTCCTCTTTGCTAGATTATTGGCAAAGAGAACACACATGTTTTTCAGTCATAAGCTTTTCTTGCTCATTAACGTTTTTATTGGTGTTATTTTGGAAGTGATAAGACCTGGTTTGGATGGCGGGAGGATACACTTCGCCACCGGAGGACGTTGGACCTTTAAATCAGGTGACTTCTAGTAAAATTAGCGAGTTTTCTTCCCGGTGTATTGTGTTTCCGGGACTCGCGTTTACCGTGATAAGCGCCTTAGTTAGTTGGTTTAGGTCAACTCGGTGCTACCTAGGACTAATTTCTCTTTCTGTTTCTGTCCACAGGTCTGTATGACGCTAGGTTGTGACGTCACAGTACCAGAGAATTAGTATTCTCTCCACCATGGTTCCATTTCCTACTAACACTGTTAGGTTATCTAACCAAATGAAAAAATTATGTCCAGTGAGTTGGAGGCCTGGTATAAAGGTCTTCTCACTTTGCCCTCTTGATCCAATTCCTTCCCCATGAGGTGGAGAGAGTTAAGAGGTGTGCAGATGGTGGAGTTTCCGGTTCGTCACGTTGGATGGTTTGTCTATACAAAGTGTCAGGTATCTAGTTATTGATAATGTGGTGATGTTAATTATTGTAAACAATCAAAGGGAGATAATTAACATTTTTGCCAGTAAAGAGTTATCTATATGTATCTGATGGTTGTGTAGTCAACTTATCCATTCAGCATACAATTCGTCTTTGCACTTGGATGTTTTGTTGGGATCGAATTTTTCCTGTCACGGGATTAATGACGTCATAATCAGCTGGCTATGTATTTATTAGCAATTCAAGCGCTAGGCTGGTTTTTGATGTATATTGATCTTTATGATCGTTTTCCTTCTCCTTGAGTTGGATTGAGTTTCTAAGCTTAACTAGTTGCTCATACTCCTTGTCCTTTGCCCTGTTTCAGGGACCGGGTTGCGCGTCCTGTGGACGTTTTATGCATGTGAAGTTCTGGCCGCATCTGTGTTATCGATGTAGCCCTTGTGGTCCATTGATTAATTGTGACATATGTAAGCACTGGGGGGGCGAGTTAATGTCCGAATTCTTGTGCTGCTTACAGGCGACGGACAAGGTGGTAGTGGAGGAGAAGAAGAAGAAGCGGAAACGAGAGGTTGTAAGTGAGAAGGGTAAGGGGAAGGTCTCGTCCGCGGTGGATATGGAGACCTTCCGGACCGAGATGTTGGGAGAGATGAGGAGGACAATAAAAGATTTGGTTCCAGGGTTGCTTCGTGGCATGCTTCCTGGACCAGATCCTTTATTGTCCTCCTCATCGGCTTCGGAGCAGGTAATCCCCGCCTCTGGATCGATTTTCCTTAGTCCGCTTCCGTTGTCCGACGATTCAGAGGTGGCCCCATTAGAGGGGGCGTTCCACGGCCCTGGCAGCAGGCTTATTGCCGCGCCGATAGGGGACCGTGGACGGTTGTCGCTGGAACCCGCTGGCTGCTTATCAGTCCAGGGGTATCCGCACGCCGCGGTGGCCAGTACCTCCTATGGCACCGTTCCTGGTCAGCCCGGGTTAGCTCTCTTTGCTGACCCGGGGTCTAATCTTTCTGACCAGGGTGATGAGGATTACCTGCTAGGGTCGCCGTCTGACGACGCGGACATGGATGAAGACGTTTGTGCTCCCCTCGCGGGGAATACAGGCGCTTTTTTCCACGGTATTACTCACCCTGGAGTAAGGTCCGCGGTTCAGGTGGTGGCCCAGGGCGCTGCTGATGGCCAGCGGTACCGCATACCTCGGCTTGCCGAGAGTGTAGCTGGTGCTGGCCGGGCCCGTGGTAGGGCTATATATACCCCGCGCTCTACCGCGGTGCCTGCTCCTGGTCAAACCAGTGATATTCTCATGCCGGTGCTGTCAGGCCCGCATGTTTTCCCTGGCTTGCCAGGTGTATCAGCGTACCCGCCGTCAAGTACTGCTTGCGCTCAGGAGGAAGACGAAGGACCCCGTCTTGTAGAGCGCTCGCAGTTAGCCACGGAGGAGGATTGGTATGACGCTTGCCAGTGGTTGGTGAGCGTTAGGCCTGATCTGCCCGTGGAGCAGTCGGCTAGCCACCGTGTTCACACGCCGTGGTTAGCTGGGAAACCAACTGCTAACGCTATGCCTTCTCTGCCGCTGGCGGAGCATGTCGTTGACATGTTCAAGGCGGCGGAGGCGTCCATTAACACGAGTGGACGTCTCGCGAAGGCCCCTCGCGAGGTGGCCAGGCGTTGTCGCATCGTGCCCCTGGACTACCAGCGGTACGGTGTGGTACCCAAGCCTAGCGTGGATGACCGCGCGGCTTTGGGTGAGGATACGCGGCCAGGATCCCGTTCTGACGCGGGGGTCTTGTGCGCGAACGCGTTGCGTTCGGCGAATACCGCGTTGCGTGATGCGGAGGAGAGTGGGAGGGCTTCGATTGCCGCTCTGTCCCACGTCTCCCAGCTGTTACAGGGGGTAGTAACGGCATCCGCATCGCGCCAGCCAGGCCCGCTCGCGGTCCAGCGAACCATCCAGGATGGTATTAACCTGGCGCTGGACTGTATGACGCGGGCGGTGACCAGGAGTGTCAGGGCAAGACGCACATTTGCCCTGGACAATCTGTGCCCGTCTCAGGACCTGTATAATAGGCTACTCCGTACGCCTATGACGGGTCCTGGTCTTTTTGGAGGTGAGGGATGTCGCCACCTCCAGGAGACGGTCACCCTGGTGAATAACCAGAGGGCGCTGCGCGAACAGTTTGAGGTACTGCGTCGTGCTAACGTTCGCGCCGCGGCCCCTGCGTATCGTCCCCTGCAGGCTCGAGGTGGTGTTGGCCAAGTCAGAGGCCAGCCGCCGTCGCAGCGCCGGCCTCGGCCGCGTGCGATTCGGCCAGCAGTGAGGGGGGCGCAGGCTCCTCAGCCGCCGTCAGCCAGGCAGCCGCCCGTGCACCGAGGTGCGCGCGGGGCGGGGCGGGTCGCGCGAGGATCTGGGCGGGGTTATCGCTCCTGACAGGGCGCTTACCGCGGTAAGGACCACGCCGGTGTGTATGGCGACGGAGACAGTGCCGCTCTTGCATGCCTTGTGTCCACCGCGGTCCCTAGGTGGACCGGTGGGAGGCCGGCTAGCCGACCACATGCAAGAGTGGGAACGGTTAACTCAGGACCGTTTAGTCTTGCGATGGCTTTCCGTGGGGTATCATCCAGAGTGGATGACAGGCCCGCCGTCGCGACTGTCTCTGGTGCCAATCTGGACTCCCATTCCGAGAGATCCAGATCAAAGGTTGTGTATCGAGGAGGAGATAAATTCCCTCGTACAAAAAGGAGCTATTCAGCCGGCACAAAGGTGTCCGGGCTTCTATTCAACCCTGTTCTTGGTAACAAAACGCACCGGTGGGTGGAGACCGATTCTCAACCTCAAGCCATTGAACAAGTTCATCGAGACGCCCAGTTTCAAGATGGAAACGGTGCGCTCGGTGTTGGCGGGGTTGGAGAGGGGGATGTGGACGGCGTCGATAGATTTGAAGGACGCTTATTTCCACATCCCCATCCACAGGAGTTTCTGTCGCTTCCTGAGATTTGCATTCCAGGGCAGACAGTGGGAATTCAGGGTGTTGCCCTTCGGAATTTCCACGGCTCCTCGGGTTTTCACCCGTGTGGTTCTTGCGATCACAGCATACCTCCGCAGGAGAAGCATAGCAGTCCACACGTACATAGACGACTGGCTGTTGAAAGCGCACACCCGGGAAAGTTTGTCCGCCAATCTGGAGGTTGTTTTGAAAATTCTCACAGACTTGGGCTGGATGATCAATTTCCCAAAATCAGAGCTGACTCCGTCCCAGAAGTTTGTTTACCTGGGGATGTTCTTCGATCTGGAGACAGGATATGTTTATCCTACTCAGGAGAGAGTTCAAATACTCATCTCGTTGATTCAGTCAGTGTGCGACAGTCGTCATGTCCTGGCACGGGTTTACTTGAGAATGCTGGGGTTGATGGTTTCGTTGGAACCAGTCATTCCTCAGGCCGCCTTACGCAGGCGGCCGATCCAGTTGTTTCTCATGACACAATGGACCCAGAGTACAGGTTCGCTGGACTCGAATGTGTCAGTGTTGGCGCCTCTGATTCACCACCTGCAATGGTGGTTGAATACAGAGAATCTCTTACCGGGGGTTTTGCTAACCCCTCCCCACCCTCAGGTGACTGTGTATACAGATGCATCGATGGAGGGCTGGGGAGCTTGCCTGGAAGAATCCACGATATCAGGGCTTTGGAATCTGGAACAGTCACAGGAACATATAAATCTACTGGAGCTAAGAGCAGTAGTCCTGGGCCTGGAACATTTCTTACAGAAAGTTCAGGGCAAGATTGTTCTTATTCGTTCAGACAACTCAACAGTTGTGACTTACATAAACCGCCAGGGCGGAACGAAGTCGCCCAGTCTCTGTATGATGACATGGAAACTGCTTTGTTGGTGTCTGGATCACCAGATTACCTTGAAAGCAGTTCATATTCCGGGAAGGTTAAACCTGCTAGCAGACTCATTGAGCCGAAGGATGAGTGTTTTACCCACGGAATGGCAACTAAATCAATGTGTGGCGGATCGTCTGTTCGACCATTGGGGGAAACCCAACATCGATTTGTTCGCAACGAAGAAGAATGCGAAGATGACGACGTACGTCTCTCCGATTCCGGATCCAAGCGCTTTCGCAACAGATGCGTTAGCTATCAGCTGGGGGAGAATGTATGCATACGCATTCCCTCCAGCAATCCTGATTCCAAAAATTCTTCAGAAAATCAGACAGGAGGAATGCCAAGTGCTTCTGATCGCCCCGGATTGGCCAAGCCGATCTTGGTATACGGATCTGCTGGACCTTCTGGTCTGCAATCCGGTTCCTCTGCCTCTGATGGACGATATTATCTTCCAGGGCAAGGCCCTTCACAACAATCCGTCAATGTTCAGATTGACTGCGTGGATGTTGTCAAGGAATCTAGAATTAAGGAGGGCTTTTCTGAGCAAGCAGCCATGTTTATGGCCAAAGCCAGGAGGGGGTCAACCTCCAGAGCATATAATTATAAAATCAACAGATTTGCAGAATGGTGCTCAAAAAGATGTATTGATCCAATGGATTCATCTATTCAAGTAGTAGCTGATTTCCTCTGTCACCTCTTTGATGCCTATAGCCTCAAGCCTAACTCTATTGCTGGTTATAAGTCAGCATTAATGTCTGTTATTCCTTGCTTGGCTAAGAGGGGAAGTGATGAAGTAAATACATTGAATGTATTAATTAAAGGCATGGGCAATCTAAGACCAAGGAATCCTCCTGTGATTCCGTCTTGGAGTTTATCGCTAGTGCTTCAAGTACTAGGTGATAAGCCTTTTGAACCACTTAGTTCCATTTCTATGAAACTATTAACACTGAAGACTGTGTTTTTAATTGCTGCGGCCTCGGCTAGGCGTAGGAGTGAGATTCATGCCTTATCAGCCGAGGATGACCGTTTTGTGGTTTCAGGGGAAGGCCTTAAGCTGCTACCTAGGATTAATTTCTTGGCTAAAAATCAGTCGTTGAAATATCCAGGTCAACCTATTATTTTGCCTGCTTTAACTAGATATGATCCTAATTCTAAAGCATGGTGTCCCGTCCGGGCGCTGCGCCGGTACAAACAACGTACGGCGGCATGGCGCACCGACCAGTCAGCGTTATGGTTGTCATATATTGAACCCCATGGGAGGGCTTCTAAGGACACCATTTCCAGGTGGATTGTGGAATGCATTCAGTTTTGCCATAAATCCGCCACCGGGAAGCAGGTTGACGTGGCCAAGGCTCACAGTGTCCGCGGCGTAGTGACATCCACGGCCCTATTTAATGGGGTCCCTGTGGATGATATTATGTCGGTGGCTCAGTGGCACTGTGAGTCAAGTTTTACAGACCATTATCTCCGTGACACCTCTAATCCTCTCGCCTTGTCGGTTTTGAAAAAATAAATCGGTTTATATTTTTTGAGGTGATTTCCTCATTTCTTATATATATCACAATTAATTTATGGAAACACCCACTTTTTTGGGCCTGCATCAGTCTTACCGATGGGAAGATGATGTCAGCAGCCATTTTCAACAAGGTCAGTCTTGTTCATGTGTTGTCCGTTGTTGATTGTATTGTCACGATTACCCGTTATTAATATGGTGATGGTTTGTGTATTTGTGTGGTTCATTGTTGAGAGTTACGAAAATGGAGCTTTTTCGTCTCTGTCCTGTAGTACATGGCACTTGTACGTAGAGAGCGTATAGGACATTGAGGTCAGTCGACTCTTCCTCCCAGGAAGGAGGGGGGGGGGGAGCGCATATGACATTCGGTCATCTCTCATACATCGGTGGTGTTAGCCGATGGTTAGTCAAATCCTGACTGTTTTTTCTTACAGTTTCAGAAGTTTAAGTGCCTTAAACGCAGAAAAGCGTATAGGGATGAGCTGGTCTTTTGACCTCGCCTCCCTCCCGCCAGATTCACTTTCGAATTCTGGCAATATCAAAAGTATTAGGGAGGTAAGTATACTCTTGAAGTGAAATAAACGAAATCTAGGATTTCTTTTTTCACGAGAGAGTTGATACTTACCTCCCTAGATACGGACCCGGCCTCTCCACCCCACAGAGGCTCGGTCTTCAGGCTCTTAATAGTTGCATGTGTGTCAGCCAATAATCTAGTCAGAGGAAGTGCTAGTCTGCGCATGCGCGGTGGTGGGGCTGGCATCCGCCAGACTACGCTCTGACTCCCTGCCCAGTAGGGGCACCTAACTGTTTTAATCTGAGTGTTTATTGAGTGAAAGCCAATATTTAGCAATATCAAAAGTATTAGGGAGGTAAGTATCAACTCTCTCGTGAAAAAAGAAATCCTAGATTTCGTTTATTGCACTGTATTCTCTCTTGTATATGCATGGGCTCTTGGATATATATAATTTAATATTATATTATTCTGGAGCAATGAATGTTTTAGTCACTAGATATTTCTTGCATTCATTTCTGATGTCCCCTCTCCTTGAAGGAGCTGTTGCATTGAGGTTTGATGTCATAAATCAACCAGAGATTTTTTCTCTCCCTTGATGTCATAATCTTAGTTTAGAGAAATCATTTTTATCCTTTATTATAAATGTGGAGAGATATCTAGATAGTCATAATCTTTCTCTCTCGTCCTTCTAACATTCAGGATCCCTGGTTGTGGTTTGTTATTGTTAACAAGAGAAGTCAGCTGTCCCGTCAGGGTTGTCAGTAATGAAAGTGGGTGTCTTCTCTCTCGAGTTTGTTCTTGTATTTACTAAAAAGTAATAACAAAGTTTGTAAACTATAAAACTCATTTCACTTCAAGAGTATACTTACCTCCCTAATACTTTTGATATTGCTAAATATTCGCTTTCACTCAATAAACACTCAGATTAAAACAGTTAGGCGCCCCTAGTGGGCAGGGAGTCAGAA
This sequence comes from Chaetoderma sp. LZ-2023a, assembly GCA_034401795.1. NCBI lineage: Eukaryota > Metazoa > Mollusca > Caudofoveata > Chaetodermatida > Chaetodermatidae > Chaetoderma > Chaetoderma sp. LZ-2023a. The sequence continues at coordinate 108,104 of JAVVLW010000908.1, forward strand.
CGTAGTCTGGCGGATGCCAGCCCCACCACCGCGCATGCGCAGACTAGCACTTCCTCTTTGCTAGATTATTGGCAAAGAGATCACACATGTTTTTTTGTTCAATAGCTTTTTCGCTCTCTTAAACTGTTTAAGTGGTGTTTGTTTGGAGTGTTAGTCACTTTTTTGGATGGCGGATAGGAATACGTCGCCACAGGAGGACGGAGGACCTTTAAATCAGGTGACTTCTAGTAAAATTAGCGAGTTTTCTTCCCGGTGTATTGTGTTTCCGGGACTCGCGTTTACCGTGATAAGCGCCTTAGTTAGTTGGTTTAGGTCAACTCGGTGCTACCTAGGACTAATTTCTCTTTCTGTTTCTGTCCACAGGTCTGTATGACGCTAGGTTGTGACGTCACAGTACCAGAGAATTAGTATTCTCTCCACCATGGTTCCATTTCCTACTAACACTGTTAGGTTATCTAACCAAATGAAAAATTATGCCCAGTGAGTTGGAGGCCTGATATAAAGGTCTTCTCACTTTGCCCTCTTGTTCCAATTCCTTCCCCTTGAGGTGGAGAGAGTTAAGAGGCGTGCAGATGGTGGAGTTTCCGGTTCGTCACGTTGGATGGTTTGTCTATACAAAGTGTCAGGTATCTAGTTATTGATAATGTGGTGATGTTAATTATTGTAAACAATCAAAGGGAGATAATTAACATTTTTGCCAGTAAAGAGTTATCTATATGTATCTGATGGTTGTGTAGTCAACTTATCCATTCAGCATACAATTCGTCTTTGCACTTGGATGTTTTGTTGGGATCGAATTTTTCCTGTCACGGGATTTATGACGTCATAATCAGCTGGCTATGTATTTATTAGCAATTCAAGCGCTAGGCTGGTTTTTGATGTATATTGATCTTTATGATCGTTTTCCTTCTCCTTGAGTTGGATTGAGTTTCTAAGCTTAACTAGTTGCTCATACTCCTTGTCCTTTGCCCTGTTTCAGGGACCGGGTTGCGCGTCCTGTGGACGTTTTATGCATGTGAAGTTCTGGCCGCATCTGTGTTTTAGATGTAGCCCTTGTGGTCCATTGATTAATTGTGACATATGTAAGCACTGGGGGGGCGAATTAATGTCCGAATTCTTGTGCTGCTTACAGGCGACGGACAAGGTGGTAGTGGAGGAGAAGAAGATGAAGCGGAAACGAGAGGTTGTAAGTGAGAAGGGTAAGGGGAAGGTCTCGTCCGCGGTGGATATGGAGACCTTTCGGACCGAGATGTTGGGAGAGATGAGGAGGACAATAAAAGATTTGGTTCCAGGGTTGCTTCGTGGCATGCTTCCTGGACCAGATCCTTTATTGTCCTCTTCATCGGCTTCGGAGCAGGTAATCCCCGCCTCTGGATCGATTTTCCTTAGTCCGCTTCCGTTGTCCGACGATTCAGAGGTGGCCCCATTAGAGGGGGCGTTCCACGGCCCTGGCAGCAGGCTTATTGCCGCGCCGATAGGGGACCGTGGACGGTTGTCGCTGGAACCCGCTGGCTGCTTATCAGTCCAGGGGTATCCGCACGCCGCGGTGGCCAGTACCTCCTATGGCACCGTTCCTGGTCAGCCCGGGTTAGCTCTCTTTGCTGACCCGGGGTCTAATCTTTCTGACCAGGGTGATGAGGATTACCTGCTAGGGTCGCCGTCTGACGACGCGGACATGGATGAAGACGTTTGTGCACCCCTCGCGGGGAATACAGGCGCTTTTTTCCACGGTATTACTCACCCTGGAGTAAGGTCCGCGGTTCAGGTGGTGGCCCAGGGCGCTGCTGATGGCCAGCGGTACCGCATACCTCGGCTTGCCGAGAGTGTAGCTGGTGCTGGCCGGGCCCGTGGTAGGGCTATATATACCCCGCGCTCTACCGCGGTGCCTGCTCCTGGTCAAACCAGTGATATTCTCATGCCGGTGCTGTCAGGCCCGCATGTTTTCCCTGGCTTGCCAGGTGTATCAGCGTACCCGCCGCCTAGTACTGCTTGCGCTCAGGAGGAAGACGAAGGACCCCGTCTTGTAGAGCGCTCGCAGTTAGCCACGGAGGAGGATTGGTATGACGCTTGCCAGTGGTTGGTGAGCGTTAGGCCTGATCTGCCCGTGGAGCAGTCGGCTAGCCACCGTGTTCACACGCCGTGGTTAGCTGGGAAACCAACTGCTAACGCTATGCCTTCTCTGCCGCTGGCGGAGCATGTCGTTGACATGTTCAAGGCGGCGGAGGCGTCCATTAACACGAGTGGACGTCTCGCGAAGGCCCCTCGCGAGGTGGCCAAGCGTTGTCGCATCGTGCCCCTGGACTACCAGCGGTACGGTGTGGTACCCAAGCCCAGCGTGGATGACCGCGCGGCTTTGGGTGAGGATACGCGGCCAGGATCCCGTTCTGACGCGGGGGTCTTGTGCGCGAACGCGTTGCGTTCGGCGAATACCGCGTTGCGTGATGCGGAGGAGAGTGGGAGGGCTTCGATTGCCGCTCTGTCCCACGTCTCCCAGCTGTTACAGGGGGTAGTAACGGCATCCGCATCGCGCCAGCCAGGCCCGCTCGCGGTCCAGCGAACCATCCAGGATGGTATTAACCTGGCGCTGGACTGTATGACGCGGGCGGTGACCAGGAGTGTCAGGGCAAGACGCACATTTGCCCTGGACAATCTGTGCCCGTCTCAGGACCTGTATAATAGGCTACTCCGTACGCCTATGACGGGTCCTGGTCTTTTTGGAGGTGAGGGATGTGAATAACCAGAGGGCGCTGCGCGAACAGTTTGAGGTACTGCGTCGTGCTAACGTTCGCGCCGCGGCCCCTGCGTATCGTCCCCTGCAGGCTCGAGGTGGTGCTGGCCAAGTCAGAGGCCAGCCGCCGTCGCAGCGCCGGCCTCGGCCGCGTGCGATTCGGCCAGCAGTGAGGGGGGCGCAGGCTCCTCAGCCGCCGTCAGCCAGGCAGCCGCCCGTGCACCGAGGTGCGCGCGGGGCGGGGCGGGTCGCGCGAGGATCTGGGCGTGGTTATCGTTCCTGACAGGGCGCTTACCGCGGTAAGGACCACGCCGGTGTGTATGGCGACGGAGACAGTGCCGCTCTTGCATGCCTTGTGTCCACCGCGGTCCCTAGGTGGACCGGTGGGAGGCCGGCTAGCCGACCACATGCAAGAGTGGGAACGGTTAACTCAGGACCGTTTAGTCTTGCGATGGCTTTCCGTGGGGTATCATCCAGAGTGGATGACAGGCCCGCCGTCGCGACTGTCTCTGGTGCCAATCTGGACTCCCGTTCCGAGAGATCCAGATCAAAGGTTGTGTATCGAGGAGGAGATAAATTCCCTCGTACAAAAAGGAGCTATTCAGCCGGCACAAAGGTGTCCGGGCTTCTATTCAACCCTGTTCTTGGTAACAAAACGCACCGGTGGGTGGAGACCGATTCTCAACCTCAAGCCATTGAACAAGTTCATCGAGACGCCCAGTTTCAAGATGGAAACGGTGCGCTCGGTGTTGGCGGGGTTGGAGAGGGGGATGTGGACGGCGTCGATAGATTTGAAGGACGCTTATTTCCACATCCCCATCCACAGGAGTTTCTGTCGCTTCCTGAGATTTGCATTCCAGGGCAGACAGTGGGAATTCAGGGTGTTGCCCTTCGGAATTTCCACGGCTCCTCGGGTTTTCACCCGTGTGGTTCTTGCGATCACAGCATACCTCCGCAGGAGAAGCATAGCAGTCCACACGTACATAGACGACTGGCTGTTGAAAGCGCACACCCGGGAAAGTTTGTCCGCCAATCTGGAGATTGTTTTGAAAATTCTCACAGACTTGGGCTGGATGATCAATTTCCCAAAATCAGAGCTGACTCCATCCCAGAAGTTTGTTTACCTGGGGATGTTCTTCGATCTGGAGACAGGATATGTTTATCCTACTCAGGAGAGGGTTCAAATACTCATCTCGTTGATTCAGTCAGTGTGCGACAGTCGTCATGTCCTGGCACGGGTTTACTTGAGAATGCTGGGGTTGATGGTTTCGTTGGAACCAGTCATTCCTCAGGCCGCCTTACGCAGGCGGCCGATCCAGTTGTTTCTCATGACACAATGGACCCAGAGTACAGGTTCGCTGGACTCGAATGTGTCAGTGTTGGCGCCTCTGATTCACCACCTGCAATGGTGGTTGAATACAGAGAATCTCTTACCGGGGGTTTTGCTAACCCCTCCCCACCCTCAGGTGACTGTGTATACAGATGCATCGATGGAGGGCTGGGGAGCTTGCCTGGAAGAATCCACGATATCAGGGCTTTGGAATCTGGAGCAGTCACAGGAACATATAAATCTACTGGAGCTAAGAGCAGTAGTCCTGGGCCTGGAACATTTCTTACAGAAAGTTCAGGGCAAGATTGTTCTTATTCGTTCAGACAACTCAACAGTTGTGACTTACATAAACCGCCAGGGCGGAACGAAGTCGCCCAGTCTCTGTATGATGACATGGAAACTGCTATGTTGGTGTCTGGATCACCAGATTACCTTGAAAGCAGTTCATATTCCGGGAAGGTTAAACCTGCTTGCAGACTCATTGAGCCGAAGGATGAGTGTTTTACCCACGGAATGGCAACTAAATCAATGTGTGGCGGATCGTCTGTTCGACCATTGGGGGAAACCCAACATCGATTTGTTCGCAACGAAGAAGAATGCGAAGATGACGACGTACGTCTCTCCGATTCCGGATCCAAGCGCTTTCGCAACAGATGCGTTAGCTATCAGCTGGGGGAGAATGTATGCATACGCATTCCCTCCAGCAATCCTGATTCCAAAAATTCTTCAGAAAATCAGACAAGAGGAATGCCAAGTGCTTCTGATCGCCCCGGATTGGCCAAGCCGATCATGGTATACGGATCTGCTGGACCTTCTGGTCTGCAATCCGGTTCCTCTGCCTCTGATGGACGATATTATCTTCCAGGGCAAGGCCCTTCACAACAATCCGTCAATGTTCAGATTGACTGCGTGGATGTTGTCAAGGAATCTAGAATTAAGGAGGGCTTTTCTGAGCAAGCAGCCATGTTTATGGCCAAAGCCAGGAGGGGGTCAACCTCCAGAGCATATAATTATAAAATCAACAGATTTGCAGAATGGTGCTCAAAAAGATGTATTGATCCAATGGATTCATCTATTCAAGTAGTAGCTGATTTCCTCTGTCACCTCTATGATGCCTATAGCCTCAAGCCTAACTCTATTGCTGGTTATAAGTCAGCATTAATGTCTGTTATTCCTTGCTTGGCTAAGAGGGGAAGTGATGAAGTAAATACATTGAATGTATTAATTAAAGGCATGGGCAATCTAAGACCAAGGAATCCTCCTGTGATTCCGTCTTGGAGTTTATCGCTAGTGCTTCAAGTACTAGGTGATAAGCCTTTTGAACCACTTAGTTCCATTTCTATGAAACTATTAACACTGAAGACTGTGTTTTTAATTGCTGCGGCCTCGGCTAGGCGTAGGAGTGAGATTCATGCCTTATCAGCCGAGGATGACCGTTTTGTGGTTTCAGGGGAAGGCCTTAAGCTGCTACCTAGGGTTAATTTCTTGGCTAAAAATCAGTCGTTGAAATATCCAGGTCAACCTATTATTTTGCCTGCTTTAACTAGATATGATCCTAATTCTAAAGCATGGTGTCCCGTCCGGGCGCTGCGCCGGTACAAACAACGTACGGCGGCATGGCGCACCGACCAGTCAGCGTTATGGTTGTCATATATTGAACCCCATGGGAGGGCTTCTAAGGACACCATTTCCAGGTGGATTGTGGAATGCATTCAGTTTTGCCATAAATCCGCCACCGGGAAGCAGGTTGACGTGGCCAAGGCTCACAGTGTCCGCGGCGTAGTGACATCCACGGCCCTATTTAATGGGGTCCCTGTGGATGATATTATGTCGGTGGCTCAGTGGCACTGTGAGTCAAGTTTTACAGACCATTATCTCCGTGACACCTCTAATCCTCTCGCCTTGTCGGTTTTGAAAAAATAAATCGGTTTATATTTTTTGAGGTGATTTCCTCATTACTTATATATATCACAATTAATTTATGGAAACACCCACTTTTTTGGGCCTGCATCAGTCTTTACCGATGGGAAGATGATGTCAGCAGCCATTTTCAACAAGGTCAGTCTTGTTCATGTGTTGTCCGTTGTTGATTGTATTGTCACGATTACCCGTTATTAATATGGTGATGGTTTGTGTATTTGTGTGGTTCATTGTTGAGAGTTACGAAAATGGAGCTTTTTCGTCTCTGTCCTGTAGTACATGGCACTTGTACGTAGAGAGCGTATAGGACATTGAGGTCAGTCGACTCTTCCTCCCAGGAAGGAGGGGGGGGGAGCGCATATGACATTCGGTCATCTCTCATACATCGGTCGTGTTATCCGATGGTTAGTCAAATCCTGACTGTTTTTTCTTACAGTTTCAGAAGTTTAAGTGCCTTAAACGCAGAAAAGCGTATTGGGATGAGCTGGTCTTTTGACCTCGCCTCCCTCCCGCCAGATTCACTTTCGAATTCTGGCAATATCAAAAGTATTAGGGAGGTAAGTATACTCTTGAAGTGAAATAAACGAAATCTAGGATTTCTTTTTTCACGAGAGAGTTGATACTTACCTCCCTAGATACGGACCCGGCCTCTCCACCCCACAGAGGCTCGGTCTTCAGGCTCTTAATAGTTGCATGTGTGTCAGCCAATAATCTAGTCAGAGGAAGTGCTAGTCTGCGCATGCGCGGTGGTGGGGCTGGCATCCGCCAGACTACGTTCTGACTCCCTGCCCACTAGGGGCGCCTAACTGTTTTAATCTGAGTGTTTATTGAGTGAAAGCGAATATTTAGCAATATCAAAAGTATTAGGGAGGTAAGTATCAACTCTCTCGTGAAAAAAGAAATCCTAGATTTCGTTTATTGTCTTCGTATGCCTTCCTTTCAGAAGTCATGTCCATCTTGTTTCAAGCCCATGAAGGCTAGATTCTTCCCCCACCCTTGCCCATCTTGTACAGTTTGTGAGCTGTCCAGCAGATGTGCCATTTGTAAAGAGTGGGGGATCTAACCTCTGAATTCTTTGCTTTTCAGGCAAAGCTGATGGTCGAGGAGGGCAAGAAGGTGAAGAAGGAGGGTAAGAAGAAGGTCTCTGAGAAGGGTGAGCTCGAGGCCTTCAAGGTAGAGTTAGTGAGTGAGATGCGCAGGACCTTGAAAGACCCGATGCCTGACATACTTCGCGGCATGTTGCCGGGCACAGGTGTTTCAACTTCCTGCACGTCGACCTCAGTGCAAGTAGCCCCCGTCCCTGGATCATGCCCGACTAGTTCGGACAAAGTTTTCAGTGATCCAGGGGCGGCCGGGCGTCTTGGACCCAGGCTTGATGTTCACATCGCCTGGTGATCCAGCGGCACGAACAGCATCAGGCGGGACCCGACCAGTGGGCCTGACCACAATCACTCGCGGAGTACCCTCATCATCTGCCTTCGGGCATTCTCCTGGTCAGTCTGGGTTAGTATTTCTTCCTAACCCACCAGAGTCTAACTTTCCTGACCAGGAAGATGATGAAGACTACCTGCTCGGCCCACAGGATGATCATGAAGACATGGATGTGAGCGTCTACACTCCTCTCATGGGGAGCACGGCCGCTCGCACCTATGGTTCTGTTCCCTCGGGAGCAGGTTTCATGATTCAGCCTGTGGGCCGGTTTGGAGCGGACGGCCGCCCGTATAAGATACCACACTTAAATGTGGAATCTCATGCGGATGATCCGGGCCACGCTAGTGTGCCTTATACCCCACATATGAGCATGACCTCGGTGCTCGGCCAGCCCGTGGAGAATGTCATGCCAGCCCTCGCGGGCCTGTATGCATTCCCTGGGCAGCCATTGAAGATCATGAGGGCCCGCTGCTCGGCAATTCGCAGGTAGCTACGGACGAAGACTGGTCTGAAGCATGCGTGTGGCTCCTCGCTGTCAGACCAGAGCTCTCCGTGGACGAAATGGCCGCCAGTAACCCTCGGGCATGGTTACAGGCAAAGCCGTTGGCCAACACGACTCAGTCTCTGCCGTATGCTGAACATATCTTTGATATGTTTGCTGCGGCAGAGGAGTTGATCAGACAAAGGTCGCCTCGCGAAACCTCCCCCCCCCCCCCCCCCCCCGCGAGTTTGCTAGGCGATGTCGAGGCGCGGATAACCGCGCTGCTCTGTGTCTCAGCTGGTCTCTGGGGGTAATAGCAGCCTCGGTGACAGTCCAACAAGCCATCCAGGATGGGATCAACCTGGCATTGGATTGTCTGACTAGGTCAGTCACCAAATCGCTGAGGACAAGGCGCACTTTTGTGTTGGACAATTTGTGTCCGTCCCAGGAGCTCACGTCGCGGTTGTTGCAAGTGCCAATGGCGGGCCCTGGTATTTTTGGAGGTGAAGGGTGTGGAGACCAATTTTCAACCTCAAACCACTAAACAAGTTTATAGATACAAAGAGTTTCAAAATGGAAACAATAAAATCTGTGTTGTTGGGGTTAGAGAAGGGGGATGTGGACAGCATCAATAGATCTCAAGGATGCTTATTTCGACATTCCAATTGCAAGGAGTTTTCTGAAATTTATGTGCACCCCGTTAACTCTAGGTGCACCAGTGGGAGGTCTTTGACTTTCCACATTCTGGAGTGGGAGCGGTTAATTCAGGACCGCTTTGTCATGCAATGACTTTCTCACGGATACAGTCCAGAGTGGATAATAGGTCAGCCATTGCATTTGTCTCTGGTACCAGTCTGGACTCAAATTCCAAGAGATCCAGACAAGCGGTTGTGCATAGAAGAGGAGATAGAATCTCTAATTCTAAAAGAAGCAATTCAACCGGCGCAAGATTTCCCAGGCTTCTATTCACCCATGTTTCTTGTGACAAAGATTACCGGGGGGTGGAGACCAATTCTCAACCTCAAACCTCTAGACAAATTTATAGACACACGGAGTTTCAAAATGGAAACAATAAAATCAGTGTTGGTGGGGTTAGAGAAGGGGATGTGGACAGCGTCAATAGATCTAAAGGACACTTATTTCTACATTCCCATTGCAAGGAGTTTTCGTCGGTTTGTGAGATTTGCTTTTCAGGGACGTCAATGGGAATTCAAAGTTCTCCCATTTGGCATCTCGACGGCTCCAAGGGTCTTCACACGAGTTGTACTTGCTATCACAGCATACCTCCGCAGGAGAAATATAGCAGTCCACACTTACATAGACGACTGGTTGCTAAAAGCACACAACCCAGAAACTTTGACAACAAATCCGGAGATAGTTTTGAAAACTCTCACAGATTTAGGTTGGATAATCAATTTTCAGAAATCTGAGCTGACTCCATCCCAAAGGTTTGTTTATCTGGGTATGTTCTTCAATCTGGAGATAGGATATGTTTATCCATCCCAGGAGAGAGTGGAGAAGAATCTCCTCTCGTGCATTCAATTGGTTTGCAGCAGTCGTTATATTCTAGCACGAGTCTATCTGAGAATGCTAGGTCTGATGGTTTCAATGGAACCAGTCATTCCTCAGGCGGCCTTGTGCAGGCGGCCAATTCAATTGTTTCTCATGACTCTGTTGACGCAGAGTTCAGGATCACTGGACTTGCGCATTCAAGTGTTGAACCCTCTCATTCATCACCTTCATTGGTGGATGGAGAGGGAATCTCCTGGCAGGGGTCATGCTGACCCATCCCCACCCTCAAGTAATGATGTTTACGGATGCATCGATGGAGGGATGTGGAGCTTGCCTGGAAGAAGCTACTATATCAGGGCTTTGGAATCTGGATCAGTCAAGGGAACATATCAACATGCTAGAATTACGGGCTGTAATTCTAGGCCTGGAACACTTCTTAAAAGAAGTGGAGGGAAAATTTGTGATGATACGTTCAGACAACTCTACAGTAGTGAGTTACATAAACCGCCAGGGCGGAACGAAGTTGCCCAGTCTCTGTATGATGACATGGAAGCTGCTTTGCTGGTGCATGGATCATATGATCACCTTGAAAGCAGTTCATATTCCGGGAAGGCTGAATCTGTTAGCAGACTCATTGAGCCGAAGGATGAGCATTCTGCCTACGGAATGGCAACTAAATCAATGTGTGGCGAATCATCTGTTCAATCATTGGAGAAAGCCCAACATAGATTTGTTCGCAATGAAGAAGAATGCGAAGATGACGACGTACGTTTCTCCGATTCCAGATCCAAGAGCTATCGCAATAGATGCACTAGCTATCAGTTGAAAGGGAATGTATGCATACACATACCCTCAAACAATCCTGATTCCAAGGATTTTTCAGAAGATCAAGCAGGAGGAATGCCAAGTGCTTCTGATCGCCCCAAATTGGCCAAGCGAATCATGGTTTATGGATCTGCTGGACCTTCTAGTCTGCAATCCGGTTCCTCTGCCTCTGATGGACAAATTATCTTCCAGGGCAAGACCTTTCACAACAATCCGTCAATGTTTCAATTGACTGCATGGATGTTGTCAAAAAAATCCGCGATTAAGGAGGGCTTTTCTGAGCAAGCAGCCAATTTCATGGCCAGAGCCAGAAGGGGGTCAACCTCCAGAGCATATAATTATAAAATCAACAGTTTTGCAGAATGGTGCACAAATAGATGTATCTATTCAGGTAGTAGCTGATTTTCTCTGTCACCTGTGTGATGCCTATAGTCTTAAGCCTAATTCTATTGCTGGATATAAATCGGCATTAATGACTGTTATCCCTTGCTTGGCAAAGAGGGGAATCTGGTTCTTCAAGTTTTGAGTGATAAACCTTTTGAACCACTTAGTGCTATATCTATAAAATTATGCACACTTAAAGCTGTATTTTTAGTTGCGGCAGCATCAGCCAGATGCAGAAGTGAAATTCATGCCTTGTCTGCTGAGCCTGACTGTTATATAGTTACAGGTGAAGGCCTTAAGCTTCTACCGAGATTGAATTTCTTGGTTAAGAATCAATCTTTAAAATATCCAGGTCAACCTATTCTTTTACCTGCCTTAACCAGATATGATCCAAGTGCTAAAGCATGGTGTCCTGTCATTGCTTTAAATAAGTACAAGAAAAGAACTTGGGTTTGGCGGACGGACCCATGTTCCCTATGGTTGTCATATATTGAACCCCATGGTAGGGCATCAAGAGACACTATTTCCAGATGGATAGTAGAATGTATTCAATTCTGTCATAAGACAGCCACTGGAATTCAAGTAGATAGAGCCAAGGCTCATAGTGTCTGTGGTGTGGTAACTTCCACGGCATTATTTAATCGTGTTTCTATTGAAGACATTATGTCAGTAGCCCAGTGGCACTGTGAATCAAGTTTTACAGACCATTACATTCGTGACCCTTCTAACCCACTCGCCGTCTCAGTCCTCGGAAAATAATTAAATGTAGAGGTATATATTTGTAATTAGTTTTCCTCCTCAGCTATTTACAAATATCACATTTGTTGGTAGGGTATCCATACTATTAGCTGGTACAATTCTCTTCATCTGGTGGGGGAAGAGATGAGTGCCACGCTCAAGACATCAGAGGTCAGTATATGTGACGATTTTGTTTTTTGTCTTGTTGATGGTGTCATGTTTTTAATTTTTAATATGGTGATGGTTAATGTCTCTTAATTGTGGTTCTTTCAGAGGTTTTTTGAAAATGAAGCGATTCTTCTTTTTCAAATGTCTAGTAATACTTTTCATCAAGTATTAGAGAACGTGCTAGTCATTTAGAGCAGCGTTTTTTCCTAAACTTCCTCAGAAAGAGGGGGTGAGGAGCGCATTTGCCTTTTGATCAATCTCTCTTCATCTGTCGATTATCCGATGCAAAATTCTATTACTGGTTGTGTTTTCAGACACAATTTCAGATGTTTTTATTCTCTTGGAAATTCAAAGAGCTAGTCTCTTCGAGGGTGTACTGGTTTTCAGGACCTTACCTCCCACCAAATTTACTTTCAAATTCTGGCTTTTATCAAGAGTGTTAGGGAGGTAAGTATGTTCTCATGATGTGAAATAAGAAAATTTACCAAATTTCCTTTACACGAGTGAGATGACATACTTACCTCCCTACCAGGATCCCGGCCTCTCTATCCCACAGAGGCCTGGTCCTCTGGTTATTTGAATAGTTGCTTCTATGTCAGCCAATATTTAGTAACGGAAGTACCAACATGCGCAGTAGGTGGGGTCTGTCATGTGCATGACTGTGTTCATCCCCCTGCCCATTAGGGGCACATCACTTTTTATAATTCTGAATATTATTGAATTTAAAGCCGATATACTAGTATATCAAGAGTGTAGGGGGGTAAGTATGTCATCTCACTTGTGAAAAAGAAATTTGGTAAATTTTCTTATTTTCTTCTGCAAAACCGCTGAAAAGATCGGGCCGAAATTCGGGAGATGATTAGGGACTGAAATCAGTTAAAGTTTGTTTCAAGGGAAGTTTATACGTAAAAAAAACATGGCCAACAAGAACTAATCATTTTGGTAAAAATTTTTTATCACTGCATAGGATTGCTTTAATTGTCTACATATGAAGGATTTAAATGCTTTCCATCTCTCTATCCATCTCTGTATACATCTCTATCAATCTTTGTCCATCTGTTTGTCCATCTCTCTATCCATCTTTTGATCCATCTCTGTCCATCTCTATTTATCTCGATCCCTCTCTATCCATCTCACTGTTCATCTCTCTGTCCATCTCTCTGTCCATCTCTTTATCCATCTCACTGTCCATCTCTCTATCCATCTCTCTATCCATCTCACTGTCCATCTCTATCCATCTCTCTGTCCATCTCTCTGTCCATCTCTCTATCCATCCCTATCCATCTCTCTCCATCTCTCTGTCTATCTCTCTGTCCATCTCTCTATCCATCTGTGCATCCATCTCTCTATCCAACTCACTGTCCATTTCTCCATGTCTGTCCGTCTCTCAATCCATCTCCCTATTCATCCCCTATATCCATCTCTGTCCATCTCTTCATGTCTCTGTTCATCTCTATACATGTCTCTGTTTATGTCTCTGTCCGTCTCTCCATGTCTCTGTCCATCTCTATACGTGTCTCTGTTCATGTCTCTGTCCATCTCTCCATGTTTCTGTCCATCTCTATACATGTCTCTGTCCATGTCTCTGTCCAACTCTCCATGTCTCTGTCCATCTCTATCCATCTCTGCCCATCTCTCTATTCATGTCTCTATCCATCTCTATCCATGTCTCTGTCCATCTCTGCCCATGTCTCTGTCCATCTCTTTATCCATGTCTCTGTCCACCTTCTATCCATGTCTCTGTCCATCTCTCTGTCCAACAATAACAATGCTGCTATTCAAAATATACACTGATGGCTGGAGGATAATATGTTTTCACACTAGAGCTGGGAGGTCTGACGGTAGTACCGTGAGGACCGCGGTATACCGTGAACCGATACCGTGACCGTTGACATTTCCAAATACCGTGAATACCGTCCATAATGTTAGAGCAATGAAATATATTCATAAAATCTGACTTGACCAAGGGTAAATAGGTGCTAATAGTGCCAAAAATACAGGCATCCCTAACTATTAGCCGAGTTGAGGTGAAAGGGTCGTTGTAAAAACAAACATCAAGACGTCAATTACAAAATAATGACAGGCAGAATTGTATGTCAAACCTACGTCTTTGAATGTCTCACGGTAAAATTGCTTTGTTTAAAACATCTAAGCTCATTCTCTGGCCATCCGCTGGTAGTAATTACACTATAATATATTCCCTATTCCCATTTCTATTATTTGTAATCTATTAATCCAAGCATTGTGTCACTGAACAAACACGCTAGAATAACAAAATAACATACAAACTGCGTGCTATTCAAACACAACAGCTTTTTTTAACAGAATTTTGGTTGTTCATGAACTAGACCGTGGGAAAATACATTACTATGCTGGATTTATCAATGAAAATTTGCTAAAACGTAGTATTTGCTCGCGCCGTTTTGATCACGTGCTAATTTATTAACAATGAGCAGCGTTGAAGTCGTTATTTTTTTATTTTTCTGGCTTGTTTTAAGAAATTTCTTTAAGGATTAAATCCAGTTTAAGTAACGACACCTAAAAATTAGTGTTTTAGTTTTTGTAATTCATTTTTCAACTGGCTACACGTCGGAAGTTCACGGAAATAGCTTTTTACACGCATTGTTCACGTGAAGCATGGCGAGTAACGAGTCTGCACATCGGGTACTCGGTAATTATCAGAAGCTTTGGAATTGACTATATTCAATGTCGTGTTATATGTATGTGTATAGGCCTGTTTTCGCGAGTAACAGAATATACGACTCCAACAGAAATAAAAGAGTACAACACTCGCCCCGTTTAAATACTCACGGATTTTGTCTGGACTCTGTTTATCAAAGCGCTCGACTGCCAAAATACAATTTACCATTTGCTGGTCGCACGCATTAATAGCAACAACAATCGAGATTGAAAATAGTGCACCCCAATGTCTCAAACAGCGGGTTATAGTTAGCGAGTCGACCACACCCTTTGACCAATATTCCCGTGAATGATATTACGTCAATAAAAATAGTGACCTAATAAAATCGTGAAACTAAACAGCCATGTTTTTCTTCTCTAAATCAGGAAGCCGATTTATTTATTTTACCTATATTTACTGTTGATTGGAGATGGAAGTGAAAAGGAAATGGACATTTTTTTTCTAATTTCGTGTCAAGCCTCAAGCTCAGATGACGGTATACCGTGGTACCACAGTATTTTTTCATGGTACCGATACCGTCATGTAAATATCAATACCGCCCAGTTCTATTTCACACATAAAAATCTTCTTTTCAGTCTCGGTAGAATAACCATTATGTAAAAACGTCATCAAGAAGAGTATTTTGCGAAAACTGGTATTCGATTAAATCAGTCTTCATTATTTGATCTTCCCAAGCTTCCATGCAAGCTTCCATGCAGATAATGCTAGTGCATTGGTAAATAGTGGCTAATACTGCGAGTCCCTAACTATTAGCTCGGTGAGGAGGAGACATTGGTGGCTTTGAAATCACTAACATAAAACGATCAATGACAACATATGATTGACAGGAAGTGTTGTATAACATGCTTCACTTCACAGTATGATTACTATGTGCAAAAAGTTGAAACTCCAGCTTCGGTAGGAGAATTAGCGCATACTATATTGATCGTCTCTCTGTCAACAAATTTTCATTAAAATTTTTAAGAACCACGGGACCAATTTCAATCAAATTTGTAAGAATGCATAACAATTGTAGTTCATTCTAATGCAGGCAAAATGACTCCATCCATAAGAGATGTTTAGATCTGGTCAAATTATCCGGACTCATTTCTTTTTTAGCTCACCAATGTGAGCTTATACAGACAGTTTGGCTGTCTGTCTGTCATGAGTCTGTCAACAATTGTGGCACGTTCCGCCATTTGTTGATTGATTAAAGCCAAATTTGGCAGACATCATCCTTTAGGCAATATCTATTGGAGCTATCCATATGAAATGGCCACCTCCACAAGGAGCAGAGTTGTGGCCCTTGCTATATTTTCAAAGTTTTGAAATCTATTGGGAAAATATGTTTGTAGCACGTTTCGTCATTTATCGATGGTTTAAGACAATATTTGGCAGATATGTTTCTTTAGGCAATATCTGTTTGGGCTATGAAGGTAAAGTGTCAATGCCCACAAATAGCAGTTATGGCTCTTGCTATATTTTCAAAGTATTTAAGCCTGTGGGGAAAATATGTTTGTGGCTCATTTTGTCATTAACAATGAATTGCAACTGAATTTGGCAGATATGTTCCTTTATGCAACATCTATTAGCACTATGAAAATGAAGTGACCATACCCTTAAACAAGGGCCATAACTCTGGTTCATTAAGCCATTTAATTATCGACCCCCATGGGGGAAATACATACATGTGCTTTATCAATCGTTGATGGATTAAAACCAAATTTGGCAGATATTTTCCCAAAGTCAAATATCTATGGTTATAAAGATTCCACACATAACTCTGGTTCATTAAAACTTAAACTATTCAACCGTATGGTTAAAGTACATTTATTTTATTTTAATTTTATATGTCTCTTTAGGCAATATCTATTTTCCCTATCAATGTGATGAACGCACGACTGTAAGTAAGGGCCATAACTCTGACCCTTTACAATGTTTTCAAGTATTGAACCATATTGGGAAAATAATCCGCGTAAATTGTTAATGGATTAAAACAAGATTTGGCAGAAATGTTCCTTTAGTAAACTTTAAACATTTGTAAATTGGTGTCAGAGATGGCTGCCCCATTGGTCAATCATGTGGGGTGGGATTGTTGTGGGAGTTGGTGTATTGACAAAAATGTCCAAGAAATCATTTACGTTATTACTACTAAAATTTCTGTCCACAATTTGTGCTTTTGAAACTTAAATTTTCGTTCTTCTGACCAGAACTGTGGGATTTCTGACAAATAAATATAGAGAGCTCTACATGTAGAACATGGCATTTCTACTGGAGATGTCAGTACAGACCCCCCTTGGCCTCCTGTTGTTTGAAAGCTTGTGCTATGCATTTGTGACATTTACTGGTGTGTGAGTTTACATATGCACCAATCAGAATTTAATGAGAGAATACATTTATCTTGTTTATTAAATGTAAGTTGTAAAAGATTTTGTTTGTCTGGTGGGATTGTGTCTTGATTTCAGGATTATGGCGTGTTCAGAGAGGAAAGGCTTAACTTGTGTGATGTGTGTTGATTGATTTGAACTCTTTAACCCTCAAATTTCTTCATGAAAATTTCAATTTGCTCGAAGAAAAGGTCCATTTGCAGACCAAGAGAAGACTATTTTATATAATTTGCCACTGGAATGACTGGCTCGGGTTATCGAGCCAGTCATTCCATTGGTAAATTTTCAAAATTGATCTTCTCTTGGTCTGCCAATGAACACTTCTCAAGACCACTGCAAAAGCTGTTGGCTGCTTTGAGGGAGATGTGTTATGGATTAGTGTGTTCGGAGATGAAAGGGTTACATTTTTTTTAATTTCAGGATTACCTGACAGATTTGATTGCTAATGACAGCGTTACATTCCTCAAACAAAGCAAACAGCTCTTCCCAAACAGGTAATGTGCCATTATACACACACGCACGCACAACCATGCACACACACGCACACACGCATGCATGCACGCATACACGCGCAAGCGGGAATGAAATAAAGATTTATTAGTATTTTAGTCTGTTTACAGTTTCATAGAATGCATGACTAAGCGAGCTGATGCCATGTCGATCACCCATCATCCATCATTTCAATTTTCTCTTTTAAATGTATCCCCTAAGCCGCGTGCCATTTTTTAATCAAATATATCTGGAAGTATCTTGTGTTAGTAGGCTGCAGACATTTCTATTAAGAATTGTGATTGGGTGATTTTCCTAAAAATCCTTCAAAAGGCTACTTCATTAATGGTGTGATATCTATGAAACTTGACTGGTCATATGCTTGTGGGCTTCAACACATCTAAAACAATTTGTTCAGTAAATCATTTAGAAGGTATATATCTCCTAAACAATATGGCACAGGTTAACCAAATTTGGCTGCCAGTAACCTAGGGTTGTAGGCTCCAGGCTTCCAGTAAGCTATGGTTGTAGGCTCCAGGCTGCCAGTAACCTAGGATTGTAGGCTCCCGGCTGCCAGTAACCTAGGGTTGTAGGCTCCAGGCTGCCAGTAAGCTATGGTTGTAGGCTCCAGGCTGCCAGTAAGCTATGGTTGTAGGCTCCAGGCTGCCAGTAATCTAGGGTTGTGGGCTACAGGCTGCCAGTAACCTAGGGTTGTAGGCTCCAGGCTGCCAGTAACCTATGGTTGTAGGCTTCAGGCTGTCAGTAAGCTATGGTTGTAGGCTCCAAGCTGCCAGTAACCTATGGTTGTAGGCTCCAGGCTGCCAGTAACCTATGGTTGTAGGCTCCAAGCTGCCAGTAACATGTTTGTAGGCTCCAGGCTGCCAGTAACCTATGGTTGTAGGTTCCAGGCTGCCAGTAACCAAGGGATATAGGCTCCAGCTGCTCTATTCCATACATGAGAGCGATCAGCCTGGGGTAGGAATTCCTACCCTGTCATTAAATCTTTGTAAAATGAAATGGTCTCTGTTCACTCTGAAACATTCAAATCTGCATTAATTTTATTTTAACAAGGGGGTAATGACTTAATTTCCTACCCTGATTGGTGATGTCACTCTCATGTATGCTACTCAGAATTTTGACTGGGTGATTTCTTTTCAGTGGTTATCTTAGATTATCCAAAGATTGTCCAGAACTCCTTTAAAACATATCTCTTAAACCATCTTGGATTATACAAACATTTTCTGCAAATCCTTTAAAACGTATCCTCCTAAACAGCTTGGTGGATTTTAGCCAAATCTTGATGGAAAGATCTTATGGTGGTACCGTATTTCGCTTAATTGTAGCCTATGCTCTAATTGAAGCCCACCCCCTAACTTTGACATATGAGCTCCAATGATTTCTTAGCAGTTTCAAAACGGCAAAACTCTGTATTAGAAGTCCACCCCCTAACTAAGATTTTATAGGAAAAATTTTTTAGGAGCAAATTTGTAGCGTGTATAATAATAACAATCGTACACTCCAATCTCTGCCCTGATACATTTCCGGCCCCTCTAGAAGTCAATACAGGCCTCAGATTTGTAACTCTTGACCACCTATTAGATTAATATTAATAGTAGGCCACATATGTTCAAGATATAATAAAGTTTATGCCGCACTTTTCAATCAAAATGTGCGTAAAACAGTGTTGGTGTGATTAAATACCTTCCTTATAAATATATTTTAAGACCAAATTTATGTACCAAACAATCACGGGAGAAAATGTGCATCAATTTTGTAATGCCGATCAACATTAAATGATCCAAATTGAATTATTACGAATGAAAATATAGCTGGCTTCTTAAGTTGGCGAGCGAGCGTCTCTTTTGGGATGGGAGGCGCCGTGTTCTCGCGAGATATTATACGCTAACGGGAGTTTATCAAACGGGTACCCGTTATTCTGATCAGTATAATACTCAGTTCCTATCACGCAATGATAATATATAGAAATTCGAGTCCCCGATTCCAGAATATTTATATCCGAGTACTCGCTCTAAAATAAACTCTTCAATTGGAGGCAAATCACGTGATTTGTATTTTTTCGCGACGCCATTTTATATGAAATTGTGGATTCATTTTGATGTAATAAACGACCTTTATTAATTATTAATATTTAGGCGCTCAAATCAAATAATTTCACTTCACCGCTGATGTTTTGAGGTATACATTAAACATAGGCATAAGCGGTAGGAATTTTTACAGGAGAAAGTGCGTTGAGTTTCCGTGGTATCAGTTCTAGAAAACTTTTTGGGAAACTCTCTAATATAAGCCCACCCCCTTTCTCAAGAGATGTTGGGTTGGAAATTGAACACCTCTTGTCCTAATAGAAGCCTAGGCTTCAATTACGTGAAATACGATGTGCTTCAGAACATCTATTCAGAATTTTAATTGGCCAATTTTTCGGGTGGCCATCTTAGAGTTTCCTAATATTTTCCGGAAATATTTTCCAGAACCCTTTGAAAGCTACTCCTTAATTAATCAATGTCATGATTTCAAGAAACTCGACATATCAATAGATTTTCTGATAATTATCTGGAAATTCGTTAAAATGTGTTCACTAAAGAGCTTTACAGATTTGAAGCAAATTTGTTTGAAAGGATCCTATGGTGCTAGACTCCAGAAAATCCATTCAGAATTTTGATTGGTTGATTTTTCCAGTGGCCATCTTGGATTTTCCGAAAAGTTTCTGGAAATATTTTCTGGGACCCATTAAAATGATAGTCCTTACAGCTTACCACTCTTATGTCAATATTCTATATTTTACTGTGTCAATAACACCCAAACTGGTGTAAACTTTTCAACAGTTTTGGTCTATGACAGCACCATCTTCCACCAAATTTGTTGAAAAATCAGCACCAGTTCATCTTTTAATTTAATGTGAAAATTAAAAATTTTGACATTAGAGTGGTAGGAGTTAGTTAATGTCCAGATTTCAATGAAACTCCATCCTATGTTGGTAGGCTTCAACATATCAAAGGAGAATTTTTATTGGTCAATTTTTTAGGTGGCAATATATTTTTATCTCACCTTGGCCTAAATGGCCAAGTGAGCTTATGCCATGGCAGCCGTCCATCCGTCAAATCGCATCTCATTTATGCTTTGGCAGATTTCAACCAAATTTGGCTGGAATGATCCTATTGTGGTAGGCTCCAGAACTTGTATTCAGAATTTTGATTGGTCAATTTTTCTGATGGCCATCTTGGATTTTCTGGAAATTCTTTAGAAATCGCTTAAAGCGCTACTACTCCAATATAAATGGCCTGACTTCAACGAAACTTAGTGAATTAATTCTATGCTGGTAGCCTTCAACAATTCTAATGAGAATTCTGATTGGTCAATATTTCTGGCGTTCATCTTGGATTTTCTGAACTTTTCTGGAAATCAGTTAAAAGCGTACTCCTCATGAACCACTTGGCCGATTTCAAGCAAGCTTGATTGGTCTATTTTTTCAGCGGCCATCTTGAATTTTCAAAAAAATGTTGGGAAATCATTTAAAACGCTATTCCTCATTAACTGCCTGGGAAATTTAAACACAACTTGGCTGGAAGGATACTAGGCTGGTAGATTGCAGAACCTGTATACAGTATTTTGATTCTGGAAAACAGTTAAATGCCTACTCCTTCATTAAGCGCCTGACAGATTTCAAACAAATTCGGTTTGGAAGACCTTACAGATTTTGATTGGTCTATTTTTTTGAAAAATGGTGGGAAATCGTTTAAAATGTTACTCCTCATTAACTGCATGGGCATTTTCAACCAGACCTGGTTAGAAGGATACTAGGCCGTAGGTTTCAGAACTTGTATACAGAATTTTGATTTGTAAATTATTCCGGTGGTCATCTAGGATTTTCTGAAAATTTTGGGAAATCAGTTAAAATGCTACTCGTCATTAACCGCTTGAACAGTTTCAAGCAAACGTGGTTGGGAGGACCCTACAGTGGTATGCTTCAGATGTATACAGAATTTTGATTGGTCTATTCTTTCGGCAGCTATGTTGAATCTTCTGAAAAAGATGTCTGGAAATCATTTAAAACACTACTCATTAACTGCTTGCACAATTTTAACCAGACTTGACCGGAAGCATACTGGTTGGTCAATTTTTCTGGTGTACAGCTTGCATTTTGGTAAATCAGTTAAATTACTACTCATTAACTGCTTGAATGATTTCAAGAAAAACTTGGTTGGGAGGACCCTAGAGTGGTGTGCTTCAGAACCTCTATGCAAAATTTTGATTGGTCAATTTGTTCTTGAAATATTTACATCAGTTTCCAATTTGAATTTTCCGAAAAAATAGTTGGAAATCTGTTTAAAATGCTATCCTATGTCCTCATTAATCGTTTGTTTCAATGGCCATCTTGTTTTCCAAAATGACATCTCGGTAACTGCTATACGGATCAGGCTGAAACTCATTAGATTTAATTTCATCGATAACTAAGGGTGATTAAAGTTTGTTGAAGAGTACTTGATCCTTGATAAAACATGGTTGTCATGGGCCAATCAAAATTTTGGGCCTAATTGCCATATTGGATTTTTGTATTGGCTTGAAGGAATCTAAGGTTCAATCTGATTGTGTGGTCAGCATTCAGCATTAATTTCCCACTAAATATCAATTGTACTGAATTCCCAATTTTGTATTTTGCTTTGTTACTACTGAAGTTAAAGTATTATGTCTGTGCAAATGCTAATGGTCCAGGTGAGCATTAAGGCCCCTGGGCCTCTTGTTTATTTTAACCAGACTTGGCTGGAATGACCGTACAATAAAATTATTTATCAAATGGGTACCCATTATATGGATGAGATCGAATGTAATAATGCTCAGTGACCATCACGCAATGATAATATATGGTAATTTCTGAGTTTCGAGTGAGTATATTACGCCCATAAATCTCAGATGACTCTGCCGACTCTTCGCTCTAAATATTAATGCTTGTTGATTTGGGATACTCGGGTAGGTACTCTCCTATTTACGTGGGCCGGCGATATGTAACTACCATGGGTATGAATATCGGCTTTTTGGCATTACTCAACTAACAAGAGAGTGACAACCTAAACTCACACATTGATTTAACCTTAGTTGATCATCCCATGATTTATATATTTTCACCACTCCCATATTTGTCAACAGGATAAGCGTAGTTGATGCCATTGACCAAACGATATTGTTATGTTTTTTGGTTTCGCCCAACATATTATCTTATATCTCAGGATTGGTTCACCCTATTGGGACTAAACTTGGACACATGCTTCGTTATATCAATGGGATTGAGCACAATTAATTGTAAGTCAAACTTCAAGGTCACTGTGAACTTGGTATAAAACTATTTTTAGCTAACCTGGCCTGAAAGGCCAAGACAGCTTATGCCATGGCGACTGTCCATCGTGTGTCCATCCGTCATCCATCCGTCCATCATCCGTCCGTCAACTTTTCCTTTAAACGACTTCTCAAGAACCACTGGGCCGATTTCAATTATATTTGGCAGGAAGCATCCTTAGGACATAGGGATCCAAATTTGTTCAAACGAAGCTGATCGGCCAATTCAGCCGGCAGCCATCTTGGATTTTGGCCGATTTTAGGAAATGCCTTTAAAAATCTCAAAAACCGCTGGGGGGATTGATGCAAACCTCATGAAATATGATCTAGAGCAAGAACTGAACCAAGTTTGTTCAAGGGAACTTGATTGGTCAGATGGTTCGGCCGCCATCTTGGTTGACCTAGTTAGCTCACCTGGCCAGAAAGGCCAAGTGAGCTTATGCCATGGCGACTGTCCATCATGTGTCTGTCCATATCCGTCCGTCCGTCAACTTTTCCTTTAAACGACTTCTCAAGAACCACTGGGCCAATTTCAATTATATTTGACAGGAAGCATCCTTAGGGCATAGCGATTTAAGTTTGTTCAAATGAAGCCGATCGGCCATCTTGGATTTTGGCAAAATTTTTGAAATGTCTTTAAAAATCTTCTCAGAAACCGCTTGTGGGATTAAGGCAAATCCCATGGAATATGATCCAGGGCGAAAGCTCAACCAAGTTTGTTCAAGGAAACTTGATTGGGTAAATGGTTTGGCCGCCATCATGGTTGACCTAGTTTTAGCGAAAACGACTTCTCCAGAACGGCTAAACAGATCGGGTCGAAATTTGGCAGATATGATTAGGGACTAAGGGCCATTAATGTTTGTTCACGGGAAGTTGAACCGCCAAAAAACATGGCCACCCTGGCCAATCAAAATATAGCATATTTTGCAGCCATATTGGATTTTTTTTTTATTTGATGGATTTTGAGGCCGAAATTGGTTTTATGTGTTTTTGAGTATTCTGATCTCAAATTTGCAATTTTCAAAACGGTCAGATAAACAGTTTGGTTTATGATCTTGGACCTTTTTGGATCCTTGGATCTTGGATCATTTTCCTGCCAATAGCTCCCATACTAAAGCAATGGGAAATTTAAAATGTCTTCTCGATAACTACTGGGACAATTTCTATTATATTTGGCAGGAAGCATCGTTATGGCATAGAGATTCAAGGTTGTTCAAACGAAGCCGATCAGCAATTGGGCCAGCGGCCATCTTGGATTTGGGCCGATTCTTAGAAATTTCTTTAAAAAATCTCCGAAACCGTTTGAGGGATCGATTCAGAAATCATGAAATATCATCTAGGGCAAGCCCTGGACCAAATTTGTTCACTTGTGAACCTGATTGGCCGAATCATTTTGTGGCCATCTTGGATGACCTAGTTTTCGAGAAAATGACTTCTCCAGAACTGCTGGTGAAGGGCCATTAAAGTTTGTTCAAGAAGGGTTGATACATAAAGAAACATGGCCTCTGTTTTCTTGTCACAAGTCTGCTCAACTCATTAGAGTTCTACTTATTGTTAATGAACATTCTAATTGAAATGTCTATGGTCCAGGTGAGCGATACAGACCCCTTGGGCCTCTTGTTTCACCGTTGACTTAAGATCCTGACAGGTTTTATTGCCAAACAAGTTAAAAATAATTAACAAATTTAGCTTTTTCTTCCAGTGCCTAAGTATAAGATATGTGTTATGTGCTCTGACATATAGTGTTGAATATTTTCAAAAATTTGGTTGAAAGGCAGCAATGATTTTCAGAGAAATTATTTTCTAAATAAACTCCAGCTCAGGCGGTAACGAGCAGAGCTGTGAAACCGGCGACCCCGGGATCGCGTCTCCGTTCAGCCAACTGACGATCACTGGAAACATAGGCAATCTCCTTCACTCTTCGTTGCCTCTCTCCACCCAAGAGTATAAATGGGTACCTGTGTAAAAACTGGGGAAGTTACCAATAGTAGACTGAAATAAAACCAGCCTAGAATGGCGTGAATGGGACCTGGAATCAGGGACTCGATAGATGCCAACCAAACCAATACCTTCTACCCAACCCCTGCTGCTAACTTGGCCATTCAGCCAGCTGAACATGTGTTAAATGGATGCTTTGGAATACACTCAGTTAAACCTGCTATGAAGCACATGTGTCTTAACCCTGTCATCCATGAATTCCCTATATCACATTTTTAAGGAATACAGTAAAACGCTTGAATATTTTGAAATTAATTTGATGGGAAGCCATTGCTACCGAAGGCACAATGGCTTCAAGTCAAATTAATTTGAAAATATTCAAGAAATTAAGTTTTATATCATAAAGAATATACTTTTTCAAGGATTTATCAGTGAAAGAGTTAAGAGACCACCAGCCTTTAGACCATTTTCCTCATTTGCTAAATCCAATTAAGCAATGTATTTGAACCTTTATTAAGAAACCAGCTTCCATAAGAGATTCTCCCTCGGGTGGTGTAATAACCTTTTAACACTCATATCAGCCAAAAACGGCTTCTGCACTGGTTGTGAAAAATATCCATTTGCAGACCAAGAGAAGACTATTTAACAAAATTTACCACTGGAATGACTGGCTCGCTAACCAAGCCAGTCATTCCAGTGGTAAATTTTCAAAAAGAGTTCTCTTGGTTTGCAAATGGACATTTTCTATGAGAAAATTAAAATTTTTAAAAACAAATTCAAGGGTTAAAGGGTTAATACAATACAAGTTTGACTCTAAGCACATCTGTCACAATCTGTTCACAGCGTGTTCTTATCCTGTATTGATGGTCACCTTAGCACATCTATCACAATCTGTTCACAGCGTGTTCTTATCCTGTATTGATGGTCACCTTAGCACATCTGTCACAATCTGTTCACAGCGTGTTCTTATCCTGTATTGATGGTCACCTTAGTACATCTGTCACAATCTGTTCACAGTGTGTTCTTATCCTGTATTGATGGTCACCTTAGCACATCTATCACAATCTGTTCACAGCGTGTTCTTATCCTGTATTGATGGTCACCTTAGCACATCTGTCACAATCTGTTCACAGCGTGTTCTTATCCTGTATTGATGGTCACCTTATCACATCTATCACAATCTGTTCACAGCGTGTTCTTATCCTGTATTGATGGTCACCTTAGTACATCTATCACAATCTGTTCACAGTGTGTTCTTATCCTGTATTGATGGTCACCTTAGCACATCTATCACAATCTGTTCACAGCGTGTTCTTATCCTGTATTGATGGTCACCTTAGCACATCTGTCACAATCTGTTCACAGCGTGTTCTTATCCTGTATTGATGGTCACCTTAGTACATCTGTCACAATCTGTTCACAGTGTGTTCTTATCCTGTATTGATGGTCACCTTAGCACATCTATCACAATCTGTTCACAGCGTGTTCTTATCCTGTATTGATGGTCACCTTAGCACATCTGTCACAATCTGTTCACAGCGTGTTCTTATCCTGTATTGATGGTCACCTTATCACATCTATCACAATCTGTTCACAGCGTGTTCTTATCCTGTATTGATGGTCACCTTAGTACATCTATCACAATCTGTTCACAGTGTGTTCTTATCCTGTATTGATGGTCACCTTAGCACATCTATCACAATCTGTTCACTGTGTGTTCTTATCCTGTATTGATGGTCACCTTAGCACATCTATCACAATCTGTTCACAGTGTGTTCTTATCCTGTATTGATGGTCACCTTAGCACATCTGTCACAATCTGTTCACAGCGTGTTCTTATCCTGTATTGATGGTCACCTTAGCACATCTATCACAATCTGTTCACTGTGTGTTCTTATCCTGTATTGATGGTCACCTTAGCGCATCTATCACAATCTGTTCACAGTGTGTTCTTATCCTGTATTGATGGTCACCTTAGCACGTCTGTCACAATCTGTTCACAGCATGTTCTTATCCTGTATTGATGGTCACCTTAGCACATCTATCACAATCTGTTCACAGCGTGTTATTATCCTGTATTGATGGTCACCTTAGCACATCTGTCACAATCTGTTCACAGCGTGTTCTTATCCTGTATTGATGGTCACCTTAGCACATCTATCACAATCTGTTCACAGCGTGTTCTTATCCTGTATTGATGGTCACCCTAGTACATCTATCACAATCTGTTCACAGTGTGTTCTTATCCTGTATTGATGGTCACCTTAGCACATCTATCACAATCTGTTCACAGTGTGTTCTTATCCTGTATTGATGGTCACCTTAGCACATCTATCACAATCTGTTCACAGCGTGTTCTTATCCTGTATTGATGGTCACCTTAGCACATCTATCACAATCTGTTCACAGCATGTTCTTATCCTGTATTGATGGTCACCTTAGCACATCTATCACAATCTGTTCACAGTGTGTTCTTATCCTGTATTGATGGTCACCTTAGCACATCTATCACAATCTGTTCACAGCGTGTTCTTATCCTGTATTGATGGTCACCTTAGCACATCTATCACAATCTGTTCACAGCGTGTTCTTATCCTGTATTGTATTGATGGTCACCTTAGCATATCTATCACAATCTGTTCACAGTGTGTTCTTATCCTGTATTGATGGTCACCTTAGCACATCTATCACAATCTGTTCACAGCGTGTACTTATCCTGTATTGATTGTCACCTTAGTACATCTATCACAATCTGTTCACAGTGTGTTTTTATCTAGTATTGATGGTCACTTTAGCACATCTATCACAATCTGTTCACAGTGTGTTCTTATCCTGTACTGATGGTCACCTTAGCACATCTATCACAATCTGTTCACAGCTTGTACTTATCCTGTATTGATGGTCACCTTAGCACATCTGTCACAATCTGTTCACAGCGTGTTCTTATCCTGTATTGATGGTCACCTTAGCACATCTATCACAATCTGTTCACAGCGTGTTCTTATCCTGTATTGATGGTCACCTTAGCACATCTATCACAATCTGTTCACAGCATGTTCTTATCCTGTATTGATGGTCACCTTAGCACATCTATCACAATCTGTTCACAGTGTGTTCTTATCCTGTACTGATGGTCACCTTAGCACATCTATCACAATTTGTTCACAGTGTGTTCTTATCCTGTATTGATGGTCACCTTAGCACATCTATCACAATCTGTTCACAGCGTGTTCTTATCCTGTATTGATGGTCACCTTAGCACATCTGTCACAATCTGTTCACAGTGTGTTCTTATCCTGTATTGATGGTCACCTTAGCACATCTATCACAATCTGTTCACAGCGTGTACTTATCCTGTATTGATTGTCACCTTAGTACATCTATCACAATCTGTTCACAGTGTGTTCTTATCTAGTATTGATGGTCACTTTAGCACATCTATCACAATCTGTTCACAGTGTGTTCTTATCCTGTACTGATGGGCACCTTAGCACATCTATCACAATCTGTTCACAGCTTGTACTTATCCTGTACTGATGGTCACCTTAGCACATCTGTCACAATCTGTTCACAGCGTGTTCTTATCCTGTATTGATGGTCACCTTAGCACATCTATCACAATCTGTTCACAGCGTGTTCTTATCCTGTATTGATGGTCACCTTAGTACATCTATCACAATCTGTTCACAGTGTGTTCTTATCCTGTATTGATGGTCACCTTAGCACATCTATCACAATCTGTTCACAGCATGTTCTTATCCTGTATTGATGGTCACCTTAGCACATCTGTCACAATCTGTTCACAGTGTGTTCTTATCCTGTATTGATGGTCACCTTAGCACATCTATCACAATCTGTTCACAGCGTGTACTTATCCTGTATTGATTGTCACCTTAGTACATCTATCACAATCTGTTCACAGCGTGTACTTATCCTGTATTGATGGTCACCTTAGCACATCTATCACAATCTGTTCACAGCATGTTCTTATCCTGTATTGATGGTCACCTTAGCACATCTATCACAATCTGTTCACAGTGTGTTCTTATCCTGTATTGATGGTCACCTTAGCACATCTGTCACAATCTGTTCACAGCGTGTTCTTATCCTGTATTGATGGTCACCTTAGCACATCTATCACAATCTGTTCACAGCGTGTTCTTATCCTGTATTGATGGTCACCTTAGTACATCTATCACAATCTGTTCACAGTGTGTTCTTATCCTGTATTGATGGTCACCTTAGCGCATCTATCACAATCTGTTCACAGTGTGTTCTTATCCTGTATTGATGGTCACCTTAGCACATCTGTCACAATCTATTCACAGCGTGTTTTTATCCTGTATTGATGGTCACCTTAGCACATCTATCACAATCTGTTCACAGCGTGTTCTTATCCTGTATTGATGGTCACCTTAGCACATCTGTCACAATCTGTTCACAGCGTGTTCTTATCCTGTATTGATGGTCACCTTAGCACATCTATCACAATCTGTTCACAGCGTGTACTTATCCTGTATTGATTGTCACCTTAGTACATCTATCACAATCTGTTCACAGTGTGTTCTTATCTAGTATTGATGGTCACTTTAGCACATCTATCACAATCTGTTCACAGTGTGTTCTTATCCTGTACTGATGGTCACCTTAGCACATCTATCACAATCTGTTCACAGCGTGTACTTATCCTGTATTGATGGTCACCTTAGCACATCTATCACAATCTGTTCACAGTGTGTTCTTATCATATATTGATGGTCACCTTACCACATCTATCACAATCTGTTCACAGTGTGTTCTTATCCTGTACTAATGGTCACCTTAGCACATCTATCACAATCTGTTCACAGTGTGTTCTTATCCTGTATTGATGGTCACCTTAGCACATCTATCACAATCTGTTCACAGCGTGTTCTTATCCTGTATTGATGGTCACCTTAGCACATCTGTCACAATCTGTTCACAGTGTGTTCTTACCCTGTATTGATGCTTGTATTACAGACCTACCTTAATGGTGCTCAGTGTTCCCGCGCCTCATGGACCTGAGGATTCAGCACCGCAGTATCAACATATGTTTGAAAACAATACAGACCATAGGTAAGCATGCATGCATTTGAACTTTAGCACATCTATCGCAATCTGTTCACAGTGTGTTCTTACCATGTATTGTCAAGGAAATCTATTGAATCTTGTCTAATGGTGGTCATCCTTTATATATTGTGACATCAAGAATGGTGGTCATCCTTTATATATTGTGACGTCAAGGAAGTCTATTGAATCTTGTCTAATGGTGGTCATCCTTTATAGATTGTGATGTCTAGGAAGTCTATTGAATCTTGTCTAATCATGCTGAGGCTTTATAGATTGAGACATCTAGGAAGTCTATTGAATCTTGTCTAATCGTGGTCAGGCTTTATAGATAGTGACGTCTAGAAAGTCTATTGAATCTTGTCTAATGGTGGTCATCCTTTATATATTGTGATGTCAAGGAAGTCTATTGAAACTTGTCTAATGGTGGTCATCCTTTATATATTGTGATGTCAAGGAAGTCTATTGAAACTTGTCTAGTGGTGGTCATCCTTTATATATTGTGACATCAAGGAAGTCTATTGAATCTTGTCTAATGGTGGTCATCCTTTATAGATTGTGATGTCTAGGAAGTCTATTGAATCTTGTCTAATTGTGTTGAGGCTTTATAGAGTGTGACATCTGAGAAGTCTATTGAATCTTGTCTAATCATCGTCAGGCTTTATAGATTGTGATGGCTAGGAAGTCTATTGTCTTGTGTCTAATCGTGGTCAGGCTTTATAGATTGTGATGTCTAGGAAGTCTATTTAATCTTGTCTAATCATTGTCAGGCTTTATAGATTGTGACATCTGAGAAGTCTATTGAATCTTGTCTAATGGTGGTCATCCTTTATATATTGTGATGTCAAGGAAGTCTATTGAAACTTGTCTAATGGTGGTCATCCTTTATATATTGTGATGTCAAGGAAGTCTATTGAAACTTGTCTAGTGGTGGTCATCCTTTATATATTGTGACATCAAGGAAGTCTATTGAATCTTGTCTAATGGTGGTCATCCTTTATAGATTGTGATGTCTAGGAAGTCTATTGAATCTTGTCTAATTGTGTTGAGGCTTTATAGAGTGTGACATCTGAGAAGTCTATTGAATCTTGTCTAATCATCGTCAGGCTTTATAGATTGTGATGGCTAGGAAGTTTATTGTCTTGTGTCTAATCGTGATCAGGCTTTATAGATTGTGATGTCTAGGAAGTCTATTGAATCTTGTCTAATCATTGTCAGGCTTTATAGATTGTGACATCTGAGAAGTCTATTGAATCTTGTCTAATCATGGTCAGGCTTTATAGCTTGTGACGTCTAAGAAGTCTATTGAATCATGTCTAATTGTGGTCAGGCTTTTTAGATTGTGACATCTAAGAAGCCTATTGAATCGTGTCTAATCATGGTCAGGCTTTATAGATTGTGATGTCTAGGAAGTCTATTGAATCTTGTCTAATCGTGGTCAGGCTTTATAGATTGTGACGTCTAAGAAGTCTTGAATCGTGTCTAATCGTGGCCAGGCTTTATAGCTTGTGACGTCTAAGAAGTCTATTGAATCATGTCTAATTGTGGTCAGGCTTTTTAGATTGTGACATCTAAGAAGTCTATTGAATCGTGTCTAATCATGGACAGGCTTTATAGATGGTGATGTCTAGGAAGTCTATTGAATCATGTCTAATCGTGGTCAGGCTTTATAGATGGTGATGTCTAGGAAGTCTATTGAATCTTGCCTAATCGTTTTAAGGCGTTATAGATTGTGATGTCTAGGAAGTCTATTGAATCCTGTCTAATCGTGTTGAGGCTTTATAGATTGTGATGTCTAGGAAGTCTATTGAATCCTGTCTAATCGTGTTGAGGCTTTATAGATTGTGATGTCTAGGAAGTCTATTGAATCTTGTCTAATCGTGGACAGGCTTTATAGATTGTGATGACTAGGAAGTCTATTGAATCTTGTCTAATCGTGGTCAGGCTTTATAGATTGTGACGTCTAAGAAGTCTATTGAATCGTGTCTAATCATGGTCAAGCTTTAGATTGTGACATCTAAGAAGTCTATTGAATCATGTCTAATCGTGGTCAGGCTTTATAAATTGTGATGTCTAGGAAGTCTATTGAATCTTGTCTAATTGTGGTCAGGCGTTATACATTGTGAGGTCTAAGAAGTCTATTGAATCGTGTCTAATCATGTTCAGGCTTTATAGATTGTGATGTCTAGGAAGTCTCTTGAATCCTATCTAATCGTGGTCGGACTTTATACGTTGTGATGTCTAAGAAGTCTATTGAATCGTGTCTAATCATGGTTAGGCTTTATAGATTGTGATGTCTAGGAAGTCTATTGAATCTTGTCTAATCGTGGTCAGGCTTTATAGATGGTAATGTCTAGGAAGTCTATTGAATCATGTCTAATCGTGGTCAGGCTTTATAGATTGTGATGTCTAAGAAGTCTATTGAATCTTGTCTAATCGTGGTCAGGCTTTATAGATGGTAATGTCTAGGAAGTCTATTGAATCGTGTCTAATCGTGGTCAGGCTTTATAGATTGTGACATCTAAGAAGTCTTGAATCGTGTCTAATCGTGGCCAGGCTTTATAGATTGTGACATCTGAAAAGTCTATTGAATCTTGTCTAATCATGGTCAGGCTTTATAGCTTGTGAGGTCTAAGAAGTCTATTGAATCATGTCTAATTGTGGTCAGGCTTTTTAGATTGTGACATCTAAGAAGTCTATTGAATCGTGTCTAATCATGGTCAGGCTTTATGGATGGTGATGTCTAGGAAGTCTATTGAATTATGTCTAATCGTGGTCAGGCTTTATAGATGGTGATGTCTAGGAAGGCTATTGAATCTTGTCTAATCATTTTGAGGCGTTATAGATTGTGATGTCTAGGAAGTCTATTTAATCCTGTCTAATCATGTTGAGGCTTTATAGATTGTGATGTCTAGGAAGTCTATTGAATCTTGTCTAATCGTTTTGAGGCGTTATAGATTGTGATGTCTAGGAAGTCTATTGAATCCTGTCTAATCGTGTTGAGGCTTTATAGATTGTGATGTCTAGGAAGTCTATTGAATCTTGTCTAATCGTGGACAGGCTTTATAGATTGTGATGTCTAGGAAGTCTATTGAATCGTGTCTAATCGTGGTTAGGCTTTATAGATTGTGATGTCTAGGAAGTCTATTGAATCTTGTCTAATCGTGGTCAGGCTTTATAGATGGTAATGTCTAGGAAGTCTATTGAATCTTGTCTAATCGTGGTCAGGCTTTATAGATTGTGATGTCTAGGAAGTCTATTGAATCTTGTCTAATCGTGGTCAGGCTTTATAGATGGTAATGTCTAGGAAGTCTGTTGAATCATGTCTAATCATGGTCAGTCTTTATAGATTGTGATGTCTAGGAAGTCTATTGAATCGTGTCTAATCGTGGTCAGGCTTTGTAGATTGTGACATCTAAGAAGTCTTGAATCGTGTCTAATCGTGGCCAGGCTTTATAGATTGTGACATCTGAAAAGTCTATTGAATCTTGTCTAATCATGGTCAGGCTTTATAGCTTGTGACGTCTAAGAAGTCTATTGAATCATGTCTAATTGTGGTCAGGCTTTTTAGATTGTGACATCTAAGAAGTCTATTGAATCGTGTCTAATCATGGTCAGGCTTTATGGATGGTGATGTCTAGGAAGTCTATTGAATTATGTCTAATCGTGGTCAGGCTTTATAGATGGTGATGTCTAGGAAGGCTATTGAATCTTGTCTAATCGTTTTGAGGCGTTATAGATTGTGATGTCTAGGAAGTCTATTTAATCCTGTCTAATCGTGTTGAGGCTTTATAGATTGTGATGTCTAGGAAGTCTATTGAATCTTGTCTAATCGTTTTGAGGCGTTATAGATTGTGATGTCTAGGAAGTCTATTGAATCCTGTCTAATCGTGTTGAGGCTTTATAGATTGTGATGTCTAGGAAGTCTATTGAATCTTGTCTAATCGTGGTCAGGCTTTATAGATGGTAATGTCTGGGAAGTCTATTGAATCGTGTCTAATCGTGGTTAGGCTTTATAGATTGTGATGTCTAGGAAGTCTATTGAATCGTGTCTAATCGTGGTTAGGCTTTATAGATTGTGATGTCTAGGAAGTCTATTGAATCTTGTCTAATCGGGGTCAGGCTTTATAGATTGTGATGTCTAGGAAGTCTATTGAATCTTGTCTAATCGTGATCAGGCTTTATAGATTGTGATGTCTAGGAAGTCTATTGAATCATGTCTAATCGTGGTTAGGCTTTATAGATTGTGATGTCTAGGAAGTCTATTGAATCGTGTCTAATCGTGGTCAGGCTTTATAGATTGTGATGTCTAAGAAGTCTATTGAATCATGTCTAATCGTGGTTAGGCTTTATAGATTGTGATGTCTAGGAAGTCTATTGAATCGTGTCTAATCGTGGTCAGGCTTTATAGATTGTGATGTCTAGGAAGTCTATTGAATCTTGTCTAATCGTGGTCAGGCTTTATAGATGGTAATGTCTAGGAAGTCTATTGAATCGTGTCTAATCGTGGTCAGGCTTTATAGATTGTGATGTCTAAGAAGTCTATTGAATCATGTCTAATGGTGGTCATCCTTTATAGATTGTGATGTCTAGGAAGTCTATTGAATCTTGTCTAATCATGCTGAGGCTTTATAGATTGAGACATCTAGGAAGTCTATTGAATCTTGTCTAATCGTGGTCAGGCTTTATAGATAGTGACGTCTAGAAAGTCTATTGAATCTTGTCTAATGGTGGTCATCCTTTATATATTGTGATGTCAAGGAAGTCTATTGAAACTTGTCTAATGGTGGTCATCCTTTATATATTGTGATGTCAAGGAAGTCTATTGAAACTTGTCTAGTGGTGGTCATCCTTTATATATTGTGACATCAAGGAAGTCTATTGAATCTTGTCTAATGGTGGTCATCCTTTATAGATTGTGATGTCTAGGAAGTCTATTGAATCTTGTCTAATTGTGTTGAGGCTTTATAGAGTGTGACATCTGAGAAGTCTATTGAATCTTGTCTAATCATCGTCAGGCTTTATAGATTGTGATGGCTAGGAAGTCTATTGTCTTGTGTCTAATCGTGGTCAGGCTTTATAGATTGTGATGTCTAGGAAGTCTATTTAATCTTGTCTAATCATTGTCAGGCTTTATAGATTGTGACATCTGAGAAGTCTATTGAATCTTGTCTAATGGTGGTCATCCTTTATATATTGTGATGTCAAGGAAGTCTATTGAAACTTGTCTAATGGTGGTCATCCTTTATATATTGTGATGTCAAGGAAGTCTATTGAAACTTGTCTAGTGGTGGTCATCCTTTATATATTGTGACATCAAGGAAGTCTATTGAATCTTGTCTAATGGTGGTCATCCTTTATAGATTGTGATGTCTAGGAAGTCTATTGAATCTTGTCTAATTGTGTTGAGGCTTTATAGAGTGTGACATCTGAGAAGTCTATTGAATCTTGTCTAATCATCGTCAGGCTTTATAGATTGTGATGGCTAGGAAGTTTATTGTCTTGTGTCTAATCGTGATCAGGCTTTATAGATTGTGATGTCTAGGAAGTCTATTGAATCTTGTCTAATCATTGTCAGGCTTTATAGATTGTGACATCTGAGAAGTCTATTGAATCTTGTCTAATCATGGTCAGGCTTTATAGCTTGTGACGTCTAAGAAGTCTATTGAATCATGTCTAATTGTGGTCAGGCTTTTTAGATTGTGACATCTAAGAAGCCTATTGAATCGTGTCTAATCATGGTCAGGCTTTATAGATTGTGATGTCTAGGAAGTCTATTGAATCTTGTCTAATCGTGGTCAGGCTTTATAGATTGTGACGTCTAAGAAGTCTTGAATCGTGTCTAATCGTGGCCAGGCTTTATAGCTTGTGACGTCTAAGAAGTCTATTGAATCATGTCTAATTGTGGTCAGGCTTTTTAGATTGTGACATCTAAGAAGTCTATTGAATCGTGTCTAATCATGGACAGGCTTTATAGATGGTGATGTCTAGGAAGTCTATTGAATCATGTCTAATCGTGGTCAGGCTTTATAGATGGTGATGTCTAGGAAGTCTATTGAATCTTGCCTAATCGTTTTAAGGCGTTATAGATTGTGATGTCTAGGAAGTCTATTGAATCCTGTCTAATCGTGTTGAGGCTTTATAGATTGTGATGTCTAGGAAGTCTATTGAATCCTGTCTAATCGTGTTGAGGCTTTATAGATTGTGATGTCTAGGAAGTCTATTGAATCTTGTCTAATCGTGAACAGGCTTTATAGATTGTGATGACTAGGAAGTCTATTGAATCTTGTCTAATCGTGGTCAGGCTTTATAGATTGTGACGTCTAAGAAGTCTATTGAATCGTGTCTAATCATGGTCAAGCTTTAGATTGTGACATCTAAGAAGTCTATTGAATCATGTCTAATCGTGGTCAGGCTTTATAAATTGTGATGTCTAGGAAGTCTATTGAATCTTGTCTAATTGTGGTCAGGCGTTATACATTGTGAGGTCTAAGAAGTCTATTGAATCGTGTCTAATCATGGTCAGGCTTTATAGATTGTGATGTCTAGGAAGTTTCTTGAATCCTATCTAATCGTGGTCGGACTTTATACGTTGTGATGTCTAAGAAGTCTATTGAATCGTGTCTAATCATGGTTAGGCTTTATAGATTGTGATGTCTAGGAAGTCTATTGAATCTTGTCTAATCGTGGTCAGGCTTTATAGATGGTAATGTCTAGGAAGTCTATTGAATCATGTCTAATCGTGGTCAGGCTTTATAGATTGTGATGTCTAGGAAGTCTATTGAATCTTGTCTAATCGTGGTCAGGCTTTATAGATGGTAATGTCTAGGAAGTCTATTGAATCGTGTCTAATCGTGGTCAGGCTTTATAGATTGTGACATCTAAGAAGTCTTGAATCGTGTCTAATCGTGGCCAGGCTTTATAGATTGTGACATCTGAAAAGTCTATTGAATCTTGTCTAATCATGGTCAGGCTTTATAGCTTGTGAGGTCTAAGAAGTCTATTGAATCATGTCTAATTGTGGTCAGGCTTTTTAGATTGTGACATCTAAGAAGTCTATTGAATCGTGTCTAATCATGGTCAGGCTTTATGGATGGTGATGTCTAGGAAGTCTATTGAATTATGTCTAATCGTGGTCAGGCTTTATAGATGGTGATGTCTAGGAAGGCTATTGAATCTTGTCTAATCATTTTGAGGCGTTATAGATTGTGATGTCTAGGAAGTCTATTTAATCCTGTCTAATCATGTTGAGGCTTTATAGATTGTGATGTCTAGGAAGTCTATTGAATCTTGTCTAATCGTTTTGAGGCGTTATAGATTGTGATGTCTAGGAAGTCTATTGAATCCTGTCTAATCGTGTTGAGGCTTTATAGATTGTGATGTCTAGGAAGTCTATTGAATCTTGTCTAATCGTGGACAGGCTTTATAGATTGTGATGTCTAGGAAGTCTATTGAATCGTGTCTAATCGTGGTTAGGCTTTATAGATTGTGATGTCTAGGAAGTCTATTGAATCTTGTCTAATCGTGGTCAGGCTTTATAGATGGTAATGTCTAGGAAGTCTATTGAATCTTGTCTAATCGTGGTCAGGCTTTATAGATTGTGATGTCTAGGAAGTCTATTGAATCTTGTCTAATCGTGGTCAGGCTTTATAGATGGTAATGTCTAGGAAGTCTGTTGAATCATGTCTAATCATGGTCAGTCTTTATAGATTGTGATGTCTAGGAAGTCTATTGAATCGTGTCTAATCGTGGTCAGGCTTTGTAGATTGTGACATCTAAGAAGTCTTGAATCGTGTCTAATCGTGGCCAGGCTTTATAGATTGTGACATCTGAAAAGTCTATTGAATCTTGTCTAATCATGGTCAGGCTTTATAGCTTGTGACGTCTAAGAAGTCTATTGAATCATGTCTAATTGTGGTCAGGCTTTTTAGATTGTGACATCTAAGAAGTCTATTGAATCGTGTCTAATCATGGTCAGGCTTTATGGATGGTGATGTCTAGGAAGTCTATTGAATTATGTCTAATCGTGGTCAGGCTTTATAGATGGTGATGTCTAGGAAGGCTATTGAATCTTGTCTAATCGTTTTGAGGCGTTATAGATTGTGATGTCTAGGAAGTCTATTTAATCCTGTCTAATCGTGTTGAGGCTTTATAGATTGTGATGTCTAGGAAGTCTATTGAATCTTGTCTAATCGTTTTGAGGCGTTATAGATTGTGATGTCTAGGAAGTCTATTGAATCCTGTCTAATCGTGTTGAGGCTTTATAGATTGTGATGTCTAGGAAGTCTATTGAATCTTGTCTAATCGTGGTCAGGCTTTATAGATGGTAATGTCTGGGAAGTCTATTGAATCGTGTCTAATCGTGGTTAGGCTTTATAGATTGTGATGTCTAGGAAGTCTATTGAATCGTGTCTAATCGTGGTTAGGCTTTATAGATTGTGATGTCTAGGAAGTCTATTGAATCTTGTCTAATCGGGGTCAGGCTTTATAGATTGTGATGTCTAGGAAGTCTATTGAATCTTGTCTAATCGTGATCAGGCTTTATAGATTGTGATGTCTAGGAAGTCTATTGAATCATGTCTAATCGTGGTTAGGCTTTATAGATTGTGATGTCTAGGAAGTCTATTGAATCGTGTCTAATCGTGGTCAGGCTTTATAGATTGTGATGTCTAAGAAGTCTATTGAATCATGTCTAATCGTGGTTAGGCTTTATAGATTGTGATGTCTAGGAAGTCTATTGAATCGTGTCTAATCGTGGTCAGGCTTTATAGATTGTGATGTCTAGGAAGTCTATTGAATCTTGTCTAATCGTGGTCAGGCTTTATAGATGGTAATGTCTAGGAAGTCTATTGAATCGTGTCTAATCGTGGTCAGGCTTTATAGATTGTGATGTCTAAGAAGTCTATTGAATCATGTCTAATGGTGGTCATCCTTTATAGATTGTGATGTCTAGGAAGTCTATTGAATCTTGTCTAATCATGCTGAGGCTTTATAGATTGAGACATCTAGGAAGTCTATTGAATCTTGTCTAATCGTGGTCAGGCTTTATAGATAGTGACGTCTAGAAAGTCTATTGAATCTTGTCTAATGGTGGTCATCCTTTATATATTGTGATGTCAAGGAAGTCTATTGAAACTTGTCTAATGGTGGTCATCCTTTATATATTGTGATGTCAAGGAAGTCTATTGAAACTTGTCTAGTGGTGGTCATCCTTTATATATTGTGACATCAAGGAAGTCTATTGAATCTTGTCTAATGGTGGTCATCCTTTATAGATTGTGATGTCTAGGAAGTCTATTGAATCTTGTCTAATTGTGTTGAGGCTTTATAGAGTGTGACATCTGAGAAGTCTATTGAATCTTGTCTAATCATCGTCAGGCTTTATAGATTGTGATGGCTAGGAAGTCTATTGTCTTGTGTCTAATCGTGGTCAGGCTTTATAGATTGTGATGTCTAGGAAGTCTATTTAATCTTGTCTAATCATTGTCAGGCTTTATAGATTGTGACATCTGAGAAGTCTATTGAATCTTGTCTAATGGTGGTCATCCTTTATATATTGTGATGTCAAGGAAGTCTATTGAAACTTGTCTAATGGTGGTCATCCTTTATATATTGTGATGTCAAGGAAGTCTATTGAAACTTGTCTAGTGGTGGTCATCCTTTATATATTGTGACATCAAGGAAGTCTATTGAATCTTGTCTAATGGTGGTCATCCTTTATAGATTGTGATGTCTAGGAAGTCTATTGAATCTTGTCTAATTGTGTTGAGGCTTTATAGAGTGTGACATCTGAGAAGTCTATTGAATCTTGTCTAATCATCGTCAGGCTTTATAGATTGTGATGGCTAGGAAGTTTATTGTCTTGTGTCTAATCGTGATCAGGCTTTATAGATTGTGATGTCTAGGAAGTCTATTGAATCTTGTCTAATCATTGTCAGGCTTTATAGATTGTGACATCTGAGAAGTCTATTGAATCTTGTCTAATCATGGTCAGGCTTTATAGCTTGTGACGTCTAAGAAGTCTATTGAATCATGTCTAATTGTGGTCAGGCTTTTTAGATTGTGACATCTAAGAAGCCTATTGAATCGTGTCTAATCATGGTCAGGCTTTATAGATTGTGATGTCTAGGAAGTCTATTGAATCTTGTCTAATCGTGGTCAGGCTTTATAGATTGTGACGTCTAAGAAGTCTTGAATCGTGTCTAATCGTGGCCAGGCTTTATAGCTTGTGACGTCTAAGAAGTCTATTGAATCATGTCTAATTGTGGTCAGGCTTTTTAGATTGTGACATCTAAGAAGTCTATTGAATCGTGTCTAATCATGGACAGGCTTTATAGATGGTGATGTCTAGGAAGTCTATTGAATCATGTCTAATCGTGGTCAGGCTTTATAGATGGTGATGTCTAGGAAGTCTATTGAATCTTGCCTAATCGTTTTAAGGCGTTATAGATTGTGATGTCTAGGAAGTCTATTGAATCCTGTCTAATCGTGTTGAGGCTTTATAGATTGTGATGTCTAGGAAGTCTATTGAATCCTGTCTAATCGTGTTGAGGCTTTATAGATTGTGATGTCTAGGAAGTCTATTGAATCTTGTCTAATCGTGAACAGGCTTTATAGATTGTGATGACTAGGAAGTCTATTGAATCTTGTCTAATCGTGGTCAGGCTTTATAGATTGTGACGTCTAAGAAGTCTATTGAATCGTGTCTAATCATGGTCAAGCTTTAGATTGTGACATCTAAGAAGTCTATTGAATCATGTCTAATCGTGGTCAGGCTTTATAAATTGTGATGTCTAGGAAGTCTATTGAATCTTGTCTAATTGTGGTCAGGCGTTATACATTGTGAGGTCTAAGAAGTCTATTGAATCGTGTCTAATCATGGTCAGGCTTTATAGATTGTGATGTCTAGGAAGTTTCTTGAATCCTATCTAATCGTGGTCGGACTTTATACGTTGTGATGTCTAAGAAGTCTATTGAATCGTGTCTAATCATGGTTAGGCTTTATAGATTGTGATGTCTAGGAAGTCTATTGAATCTTGTCTAATCGTGGTCAGGCTTTATAGATGGTAATGTCTAGGAAGTCTATTGAATCATGTCTAATCGTGGTCAGGCTTTATAGATTGTGATGTCTAGGAAGTCTATTGAATCTTGTCTAATCGTGGTCAGGCTTTATAGATGGTAATGTCTAGGAAGTCTATTGAATCGTGTCTAATCGTGGTCAGGCTTTATAGATTGTGACATCTAAGAAGTCTTGAATCGTGTCTAATCGTGGCCAGGCTTTATAGATTGTGACATCTGAAAAGTCTATTGAATCTTGTCTAATCATGGTCAGGCTTTATAGCTTGTGAGGTCTAAGAAGTCTATTGAATCATGTCTAATTGTGGTCAGGCTTTTTAGATTGTGACATCTAAGAAGTCTATTGAATCGTGTCTAATCATGGTCAGGCTTTATGGATGGTGATGTCTAGGAAGTCTATTGAATTATGTCTAATCGTGGTCAGGCTTTATAGATGGTGATGTCTAGGAAGGCTATTGAATCTTGTCTAATCATTTTGAGGCGTTATAGATTGTGATGTCTAGGAAGTCTATTTAATCCTGTCTAATCATGTTGAGGCTTTATAGATTGTGATGTCTAGGAAGTCTATTGAATCTTGTCTAATCGTTTTGAGGCGTTATAGATTGTGATGTCTAGGAAGTCTATTGAATCCTGTCTAATCGTGTTGAGGCTTTATAGATTGTGATGTCTAGGAAGTCTATTGAATCTTGTCTAATCGTGGACAGGCTTTATAGATTGTGATGTCTAGGAAGTCTATTGAATCGTGTCTAATCGTGGTTAGGCTTTATAGATTGTGATGTCTAGGAAGTCTATTGAATCTTGTCTAATCGTGGTCAGGCTTTATAGATGGTAATGTCTAGGAAGTCTATTGAATCTTGTCTAATCGTGGTCAGGCTTTATAGATTGTGATGTCTAGGAAGTCTATTGAATCTTGTCTA
Source organism: Chaetoderma sp. LZ-2023a (assembly GCA_034401795.1). Lineage (NCBI taxonomy): Eukaryota > Metazoa > Mollusca > Caudofoveata > Chaetodermatida > Chaetodermatidae > Chaetoderma > Chaetoderma sp. LZ-2023a. The sequence continues at coordinate 149,542 of JAVVLW010000908.1, forward strand.
ATCGTGGTCAGGCTTTATAGATGGTAATGTCTAGGAAGTCTGTTGAATCATGTCTAATCATGGTCAGTCTTTATAGATTGTGATGTCTAGGAAGTCTATTGAATCGTGTCTAATCGTGGTCAGGCTTTGTAGATTGTGACATCTAAGAAGTCTTGAATCGTGTCTAATCGTGGCCAGGCTTTATAGATTGTGACATCTGAAAAGTCTATTGAATCTTGTCTAATCATGGTCAGGCTTTATAGCTTGTGACGTCTAAGAAGTCTATTGAATCATGTCTAATTGTGGTCAGGCTTTTTAGATTGTGACATCTAAGAAGTCTATTGAATCGTGTCTAATCATGGTCAGGCTTTATGGATGGTGATGTCTAGGAAGTCTATTGAATTATGTCTAATCGTGGTCAGGCTTTATAGATGGTGATGTCTAGGAAGGCTATTGAATCTTGTCTAATCGTTTTGAGGCGTTATAGATTGTGATGTCTAGGAAGTCTATTTAATCCTGTCTAATCGTGTTGAGGCTTTATAGATTGTGATGTCTAGGAAGTCTATTGAATCTTGTCTAATCGTTTTGAGGCGTTATAGATTGTGATGTCTAGGAAGTCTATTGAATCCTGTCTAATCGTGTTGAGGCTTTATAGATTGTGATGTCTAGGAAGTCTATTGAATCTTGTCTAATCGTGGTCAGGCTTTATAGATGGTAATGTCTGGGAAGTCTATTGAATCGTGTCTAATCGTGGTTAGGCTTTATAGATTGTGATGTCTAGGAAGTCTATTGAATCGTGTCTAATCGTGGTTAGGCTTTATAGATTGTGATGTCTAGGAAGTCTATTGAATCTTGTCTAATCGTGGTCAGGCTTTATAGATTGTGATGTCTAGGAAGTCTATTGAATCTTGTCTAATCGTGATCAGGCTTTATAGATTGTGATGTCTAGGAAGTCTATTGAATCATGTCTAATCGTGGTTAGGCTTTATAGATTGTGATGTCTAGGAAGTCTATTGAATCGTGTCTAATCGTGGTCAGGCTTTATAGATTGTGATGTCTAAGAAGTCTATTGAATCATGTCTAATCGTGGTTAGGCTTTATAGATTGTGATGTCTAGGAAGTCTATTGAATCTTGTCTAATCGTGGTCAGGCTTTATAGATTGTGATGTCTAGGAAGTCTATTGAATCTTGTCTAATCGTGGTCAGGCTTTATAGATGGTAATGTCTAGGAAGTCTATTGAATCGTGTCTAATCGTGGTCAGGCTTTATAGATTGTGATGTCTAAGAAGTCTATTGAATCATGTCTAATCGTGGTTAGGCTTTATGGATTGTGATGTCTAGGAAGTCTATTGAATCGTGTCTAATCGTGGTCAGGCTTTATAGATTGTGATGTCTAGGAAGTCTATTGCATCGTGTCTAATCGTGGTTAGGCTTTATAGATTGTGATGTCTAGGAAGTCTATTGCATCGTGTCTAATCGTGGTTAGGCTTTATAGATTGTGATGTCTAGGAAGTCTATTGAATCTTGTCTAACTGAGGCCTTTAATTTAATGTTTGGATCTTGATCTTTAAAAATACACCAAAAGTCTTTGTAAATGTTGCCATAGCATGAGGATACAAGATAGATATCTGAAGTAAAGAAGAGACTTTCTTGTCTGTCTGTCCGTCCATCTACCAGGTTGGTTGTCTGGTTGGCTGTCTTTGGGTTGTCAACATGTTTTGTTCTTTCTTGATGGATTGACACTATACAACCCTGGTTGAAGGTTAAAATATTACAATGTAAGGCACAAATCTTTGTTTTCAGAACGCCTTCCTGGAATTATGCTCCTAACCCGGACAAGCAGTGGCTGCTGGGCATTACTGGTAAGATGGAGCCTATTCACCAGTACTTCACAGACATGCTTCAACGTAAGCGTCTCCAGACATTACAGTCTGTCGATGATCTCTTGGAAAAGGTAACCGTCTTAACACTTTCAATGACAAATCCTGAATAAACTAACTTCTTTACAAAGTAAAGCGTATTCTTATGAATATTTGGAATTGAGGGGATCTGTATTGCTTTCACTGCCTTGATAAAGTGGGAATTAAGGGGATCTGTATCGCTTTCACTGCCTTGATAAAGTGGGAGAGGGGATTTATATTGCTTTCACTGCCTTGATAAAGTGGGAATTGAGGGGATTTATATTGCTTTCACTGCCTTGATAAAGTGGGAATTGAGGGGATTTGTATTGCTTTCACTGCCTTGATAAAATGGGAATTATGGGGATTTGTATTGCTTTCACTGCCTTGGTAAAGTGGGAATTGATGGGATTTGTATGGCTTTCACTGCCTTGATAAAGTGGGAATTGAGGGGATTTGTATTGCCTTCAATGCCTTGATAAAATGAGAATTGAGGCGATTTGTATTACTTTCACTGCCTTGATAAAATGGGAATTGAGGGGATTTGTATTGCTTTCACTGCCTTGATAAAGTGGGAATTGAGGGGATTTGTATTGCTTTCACTGCCTTGATAAAGTTGGAATTGAGGGGATTTGTATTGCTTTCAATGCCTTGATAAAGTGGGAATTGAGGCGATTTGTATTGCCTTCACTGCCTTGTTAAAGTGGGAATTGATGGGATTTGTATTGCTTTCACTGCCTTGATAAAGTGGGAATTGAGGGGATTTGTATGGCCTTCAATGCCTTGATAAAGTGGGAATTGAGGTGATTTGTATTGCTTTCACTGCCTTGATAAAGTGGGAATTGAGGTGATTTGTATTGCTTTCACTGCCTTGATAAAGTGGGAATTGAGGGGATTTGTATTGCTTTCAATGCCTTGATAAAATGGGAATTGAGGTGATTTGTATTGCCTTCACTGCCTTGTTAAAGTGGGAATTGAGGGGATTTGTATTGCTTTCACTGCCTTGATAAAGTGGGAATTGAGGGGATTTGTATTGCTTTCACTGCCTTGATAAAGTGGGAATTGAGGTGATTTGTATTGCCTTCACTGCCTTGATAAAGCGGGAATTGATGGGATTTGTATTGCCTTCAATGCCTTGATAAAGTGGAAATTGAGGCGATTTGTATTACTTTCACTGCCTTGATAAAATGGGAATTGAAGGGATTTGTATTGCTTTCACTGCCTTGATAAAATGGGAATTGAGGGGATTTGTATTACTTTTACTGGCTTGATAAAGTTAGAATTGAGGTGATTTGTATTGCTTTTACTGCCTTGATAAAATGGGAATTGAGGGGATTTGTATTGCCTTCAATGCCTTGATAAAGTGGGAATTGAGGCGATTTGTATTACTTTCACTGCCTTGATAAAATGGGAATTGAGGGGATTTGTATTGCTTTCACTGCCTTGATAAAGTGGGGAATTGAGGGGATTTGTATGGCCTTAATGCCTTGATAAAGTGGAAATTGAGGGGATTTGTATTGCTTTCCCTGCCTTGATAAAGTGGGAATTGAGGTGATTTGTATTGCTTTCACTGCCTTGATAAAGTGGGGATTGAGGGGATTTGTATTGCGTTCACTGCCTTGATACGTGTTTGTGTATGTGTTTGTTAGGTGCACCGTGAGCTGAAGAATCTTGGTGAGCTGGATAATACATATATCATGTACACCTCTGACCATGGCTACCACCTCGGTCAGTATGGGCTGATTAAGGGAAAAGCTATGCCATATGACTTTGATGTGCGAGTGCCCATGTATATCCGGGGGCCAGGTGTTCCAGCTGGTATCAAGTAAGCACAATACAGAAAGATTATCAGGGAGGGTGGGGAGGGGGGCCCCAGATGTTGCAGCTGGTATCAAGTAAGCACAATACAGAAAGATTATCAGGGAGGGTGGGGAGGGGGCCCCGGATGTTGCAGCTGGTATAAAGTAAGTACAATACAGAAAGATTATCAGGGAGGGTGGGAAGGGGGCCCCGGATGTTGCAGCTGGTATCAAGTAAGCACAATACAGAAAGATTATCAGGGAGGGTGGGGAGGGGTCCCCGGATGTTGCAGCTGGTATAAAGTAAGCACAATACAGGAAGATTATCAGGAGGGGTGTGTGTGTGGGGGGGGGGGGGAGGGGGTGCCCAGATAGTGCAGCTGGTATCAAGTTAGCACAATACAGAAAGATTATCAGAGAGGGGAGGGGGAGGGGTGGGCCCGGATGTTGTAGATGGTACGTAAGCGCAATACAGGAAGATTATCAGGGGGCCTGGTGTTGCAGCTTCTATCAAGTAAGCGCAATACAGAAAGATTCTCTAATGCTATAGCTGCACATATTGCCCTAGATAATATCCTGAGGTATAACTCCAGAAAATTGATATATATGGATATTCTAATCTACGGAGATGTCTTCCTGAGTGGAATGGTGCAGGTTGGTACGCAAACAGGCATTTGCACACGCATGCGCATGCCCACACGCATGCATGCATGCATACATGCCCACACGCATGCATACACACACGCACGCATGCACACATACCTGCCAACCCTAATTTTACCTATGCTAAAAGTAGAATTCTTTTCCATTGTGCAAATTAGACAAGCTATATTACATGTATCTGTATAATGCAAACATCAACAGTTTGTCCCACTCCTAAGATAAGATTTATATACTAAACTGTTCAATGTTTGTTTACAAATGACATTTTCCCTAAATATTTCCCGGATATACACAAAATGAGACTTTCATTAGAGGGATTAAGAGAAACTATGTCTCAAAACATTTCCTGAAAAAAATAAAACAAAAATACTAGCCTACCCTATTTTATGAAGCTAAAAAAATAAAAATAAATGTCCCTACCTACCTACCCTAACTCCAGATGGCAAAGTAATCGGAACCATACAATCATTTTTAAGTGGCTTAATAGGTATAAAACATGGCCACCATGGACCACTAACAAGATGAACACACATACATTACTGACATCAGTACTGACACACTGACAAGATGAACACACATACATTACTGACATCAGCACTGACATGCTGACAAAGTGAACACACATACATTACTGACATCAGCACTGACAAGGTGAACACACATACATTACTGACACCAGCACTGACACACTGGCAAGATGAACACACATACATTACTGACATCAGCACTGACACACTGACAAGGTGAACACACATACAGGACTGACAAGATGACCATAGATACATTACTGACATCAGCACTGACACACTGACAAGGTGAACACACACACAGGACTGACAAGATGACCATAGATACATTGCTGCCAACAGCACTGACACACTGACAAATATAGCTGTAAGCTAAAGCTTGGAATTGTTCTGATAGATGCTCGCAGATTGTAAACTAATGCCCTGTACACTTTGTGCTTGCAGGCTGAAGGATATGGTGTCCAATGTTGATATAGCACCCACTATCTTAGAGATGGCCGGCATGGATGTTCCTGATAGAATGGATGGTCTGTCTCTGATGAAGCTTATTAAAGCAGCCAGAGATCCGAGCAAGTCAGTCACAATGCATACACAGATATAAGCATGTTCAGAACATGAGTCACAATGCATACACAGATATAAGCATCTTCAGAACAAGTCAGTCACAATGCATACAGAGATATAAGCATGTTCAGAACAATTCAGTCACAATGCATACACAGATATAAGCATGTTCAGAACATGTCAGTCACAATGCATACACAGATATAAGCATGTTCAGAACATGAGTCACAATGCATACACAGATATAAGCATCTTCAGAACAAGTCAGTCACAATGCATACAGAGATATAAGCATGTTCAGAACAATTCAGTCACAATGCATACACAGATATAAGCATGTTCAGAACATGTCAATCACAATGCATACACAGATATAAGCATGTTCAGAACATGTCAGTCACAATGCATACACAGATATAAGCATGTTCAGAACATGTCAGTCACAATGCATACACAGATATAAGCATGTTCAGAACATGTCAGTCACAATGCATACACAGATATAAGCATGTTCAGAACATGTCAGTCACAATGCATACACAGATATAAGCATGTTCAGAACATGTCAGTCACAATGCATACACAGATATAAGCATGCTCAGAACAAGTCAGTCACAATGCATACACAGATATAAGCATGTTCAGAACAAGTCAGTCACAATGCATACACAGATATAAGCATGTTCAGAACAAGTTAGTCACAATGCATACACAGATATAAGCATATTCAGAACATGTCAGTCACAATGCATACACAGATATAAGCATGTTCGGAACAAGTCAGTCACAATGCATACACAGATATAAGCATGTTCAGAACAAGTTAGTCGCAATGCATACACAGATATAAGCATGTTCAGAACAAGTTAGTCGCAATGCATACACAGATATAAGCATGTTCAGAACATGTCAGTCAGAATGCATACACAGATATAAGCATGTTCAGAACAAGTTAGTCGCAATGCATACACAGATATAAGCATGTTCAGAACAAGTTAGTCACAATGCATACACAGATTAATAAGCATGTTCAGAACATGTCAGTCACAATGCATGGACAGATATAAGCATGTTCAGAACAAGTTAGTCACAATGCATACACAGATATAAGCATGTTCAGAACATGTCAGTCACAATGCATACACAGATATAAGCATGTTCAGAACAAGTCAGTTACAATGCATAGATAGATATAAGCATGTTCAGAACAAGTCAGTTACAATGCATAGACAGATATAAGCATGTTCAGAACAAGTTAGTCACAATGCATACACAGATATAAGCATGTTCAGAACATGTCAGTCACAATGCATACACAGATATAAGCATGTTCAGAACAAGTCAGTCACAATGCATTCAGAACAAGTCAGTCACAATGCATACACAGATATAAGCATGTTCAGAACAAGCCAGTCAGTCGATTATTTAATTAATCCGCAGAATGGATCAGAGTCTTGTTTGCATGAATGTGGATCATGTTATGGCATGGATAAAATTATGACAACTTGTCTCTAGTTCGCTCACATGGCTAGAATAGCCAAGTTTGCATAGGTCAGGATGACTGTCTGGCATCCATCTGGTGTCCAACGTCCGCCGATTTCAATTATATTTGGCAGGAAGCATCCTTAGGGCATAGAGATCTAAGATTGTTCAAAGAAAGCCAATCGGCCAATTTGGCTGGTGACCATCTTGGATTTTGGCCAATTTTTAGAAATGTCTAAAAATCTCCGAAACCTTTTGAGCGATTTTTTCAAAACTCAATATCATCTAGGGCAAGAGCTGAACCAAGTTTGTTCAAAGGAACTTTATTGGCCAAATGGTTTGGTGGCCAACTTGGATGATCTAGTTTTCGCGAAAATTACTTCCAGAACTGCTGAATGTGTCGCGCTGAAATTTGGGAGATATGATTAGAGAATAAGGACCATTGAAGTTTGTTCAAGGGAAGTTGATACATAAAAAATCATGGCTACGATGGACCAGTCAAAATGTAACGTGTTTGGTGGCCATATTGGATTTTTTGATTTGGCGGATTTTGAAGCCGAAATTGCTTTTATATACGTGTTTGGGTATTCCACATTTGAAACTGAGATAAAGGGTTTGGCAGCCATCTTGCCAAAAACTCCCATACTAAAGATAAAGGAAATTTAAAATGTCTTATCGAGAACCACTGTGCCAATTTCAATTATATTTGGGCATAAAGATCCATGTTTGTTCAAAGGAAGTCGATCAGTCAGTTTGGCCAGTGGTTATCTTGGATTTTGCCCGATTTTTCCTCTCCTAAACCACTTGGGGGGGGGGGAGGGGGTGTGGGGTGGGGGCATTGATTCAAAATGCATACATTTCATCTAGGGCACCAGCTGAACCAAGTTTGTTCAAGGGAACCTGATTGGACAAATAGTTTGTCGGCCATCTTTGATGATCTAGTTTTCACGAAAACGACTTCTCCAGAAGTGCTGAACAGATCAGGTCAAAATTTGAAAGATTGTTTATGGACTAAGGGCCATTAAAGCGTGTTCAAGCGGAATTGATCTGTCAAAAAACATGTCCACCATGGACCAATCAAAATGTGGCATTTTGGCAGCCATAGTGGATATTTTTATTTGATGGATTTTGAAGTTGAAATTGGTTTAAAATAGATTTTTGAGTATGCCGATTCCAAATTTGTCACTTTGGAAACTCCCATAGTAAAGCAATAGGAAATTTAAAATATGTTCTCGAGAACCAGAGCGCTGATTTAAATTATATTTGGCAGGAAGCATCCTTAGGGAATAGAGATCCAAATGGAGACTGATTGGCCAATTTGGCCAGCAGCCATCTTGGATTTTTGCCGATTTTTAGAAACGTCTTTAAAATTATCTTCCAAAACCGCTTAATGGATTGATTCAAAACTGATGAAACATCATCTAGGCTTGCACAATTATCCGATATCGAAAATTGCGATTTTCTTTTCCAGCCACGATTTTTTACGATATGATTTTAAAAAAATCGAAACATCGTGAAGTTTTATTGTGACATCGTATTCTGCCTATTTGTTATGTGTTTGTAGCGTAGCCTTCTATTACGCCAAGCTGTTCAATTTATTTCCAAACCAACATCTTTGCGAGAGGGGTGGGCTTATATTAGGAATAGGTCAAGAAAAAGTTTTAATGTTCATTCTTTAAAATTGTTTTAAAAGATGAACAATAATACAAAAATCGAACGCAATTTACCCGTACAATTTCTTGCTGCCCTACTGTATATCTCAAAACCATGATCGTGTGAGTGAAATTATTACCTGGGACGGTATAAATATTGTATATTTCTTAATAAGCATGGTTTATCAAATCAAAATTAATCTTAAATTTGACAATAAATGTATAAATCACTTGATATTGCTTGCTCTCCTGCTTTTGGAGGCGAGAGGTGGTGCGTTCACAAATGTGATAGCTAAATGAAATGGTATACACGCTTTATCCTGCAAGGTGAACTATCCGAGATGTTTTTGAAGGCTACCTATTATTAGTAAACGGGTACTCGGTAAATGTGGATTATATCTAAACATTAGATATCTGTGGATCTAAAGTGCATTCCTAATATAACCTGATTTGTACATTTTCACAAAGACGACATGAAATGTCAAATTTTTTGATTAATTTTGATGTACATGTAATAAGCCAAGGTGTAAGGTGTCAAAAATTTACAGCGGGGAAATTGTGTCCTATTTTCGTGTGATTAGCGATTGTTCTTTAAGCATTTTGGCAACTGGATTTGAAGTTTTTGTTGAAATTTACCAATTAGAAGTCATATTCGGTTAAAACTGACATGAAAACTAATAGTGAAGCCGACATGTCTACATAAGCCAAACTGTGCAGTCCAACTCAACCCAAGACCAATTCACTCCGTAAATTCATATACCATAAAATAGGCTATACGATATATCGAAATATCACGATTTTCTCACCATGATATATCGCGATACCTCCTAGGACAATATCGTGCAATCCTAACGTCATCTATGGCCAGCACTATACCAAGTTTGTTCAAGGGAATTTGATTGGCCAAATTCTTCAGCAGCCATCTTGGATGACCTAGTTTCACATCATGAGAACATACTTACCTCCCTAACACTTGATATACTAGTACATCGGCTCTAAATTCAATAATATTCAGAATTAAAAAAGTTAGGTGCCCCTAATGGGCAGGGGGGTATACACAGTCATGCACATGACAGACCCCACCTACTGCGCATGCGCATACTGGTACTTCTGTTTTCTAATACATTGACTAACAAGCAACATCTGGAAAACATTCCTAGCTCTCTTTTGAGAATTTTCAATCTATTTATATCATCATTTTATATAATGGCTGATACAAAATCATCAGAGGGGTCTTCCTCATCATCCATTAAGGTGATATTGTTCCATATATTAATTTAGACTTGTAACTTTTATATGTTACCGGTTTTCATTCGCGGCCAACTTGGCGTTACCGCGTTTTTAGGCACTGGGAATCCTTGTTAAATTCTCCCAGCGCCTAGGTCTACTAATCCCTTGTGTCTTTGTGTCCACATGATCATCTATGAATGGATAAGAGCTCCTGTTCTTCACTCGGAGGTTGATCACATCTCATTTTCTGACTTATCATTATGATATGTCTAAGGGTCGGAGATATAGAACGAATAGATATCTCCCTCCTTTTGTCCCATCCCCTTCATCAGAGTCTACAGTCTCGGCGGATGGATGGATGTGTTCTTCTGCACAAGAGGATGGTTTGCCTGTGCTCAGGATAAGGGAGTTTATTAGTTATGGCACCTAATTATTTGAAAATATTTAACATTTTTGCTGCCAGATTTATTGCACTGTATTCTCTCCTGTGTTTGCATGGGTTCTCGGATATATAATTTAATCTTATATTATTCTTGAGTAATAAATGTATGCAGTCACTAGGTATTTCTTGCATTCATTTCTGACAGAAGGATTTTGAAGGGGCTGTTGCATTGAGGTTTGATGTCATAATCAGCCAGAGATTTTTTCTCTTTTCCTTGATGTCATAATCTTAGTTTAGAGAAATCAAATTGATGTCATTATCATCCTTTGTTTTGAATGTGGAGAGATATCTAGATCATCATAATGTTTTTTGTTATTATTTAACAAGAGAAGACATCAGGGTTATCAGTAATAAAAGTGGGTGTCTTCTCTCTCGAGTTTGTTTCTTGTTTTTACTAAAAAGAAATAACACATTTTTACAAACTAAAATACTCATTCTCTTCGTATGCCTACCTTTCAGAAATCTTCATGTCCACAATGTCTCAAGCACCTGAAGGCTAGATTCTTCCCTTGTCCATCTTGTACAGACTGTAGGCTGTCCAACAAATGTGCCATTTGTAAAGAGTGGGTGATCTAACATCTGAATTCTTTGGTTTGCAGGCTAGACTGATGGTTGAGAACGGCAAGAAAAGGAGGGTAAGAAGAAGGCCTCTGAGAAGGGTGAGCTCGAGGCCTTCAAGGTAGAGTTAGTGAGTGAGATGCGCAGGACTTTGAAAGATCTGATGCCTGATATGCTTCGTGGCATGTTGCCGGGCACAGGTGTTTCAACTTCCTGCGCATCAACCTCAGTGCAGGTAGCCCCGTCCCTGGATCATGCCATATTAGTTCGGACAAAGCTTTCAGTGATCCAGGGGTTGCCGTTTTGGACCCAGGCTTGATGTTCGCATCGCCTGGTGATCCAGCGGCACGACCAGCATCAGGCGGGACCCGACCAGCGGGCCTGACCATGATCACTTGCGGAGTACCCTCATCATCTGGCTTCGAGCATTCTCCTGGTCAGTCGGGTTTGGTGTTTCTTGCTAACCAAGAGTCTAACTTTCCTGACCAGGAAGATGATGAAGACTACCTGCTCAGCCCACAGGATGATCATGAAGCCATGGATGCGAGCGTCTACACTCCTCTCATGGGGAGTGAGGCCGCTCACACCTATGGTTCTATTCCCTCGGGAGCAGGTTTCATGATTCAACCTGTGGGCCAATTTGGAGCGGACGGCTGCCCGTATAAGATACCACACTTAGACGTGGACTCTTCTTCTTTTCTTCTTTTCGATCGCTGATCATACCGCCAGTCCTGAGACGTGGACTCTCATATGGATGTTCCAGGCCGCGCTACTGTGCATTATGCCCCACACACGAGCGCGGTCTCTGTGCACGGCCTGCCCATGGAGAATGTCATGCCAGCCCTCACGGGCCCGTATGCATTCTCAGGGCAGCCTGGTACATCTGTAGCGTCCTCCATGGCCCCACCTGCGATTGCCATTGAAGATGACGAGGGCCCGTTGCTTGTCAGCAATTCACAGGTGGCCACGGACGAAGACTGGTCTGATGCGTGCGTATGGCTCCTCACTGTCAGACCAGAGCTCTCCGTGGATGAATCGGCCGCCAGTAACCCACGAGTGTGGTTACAGGCTAAGCCGTTGGCCACTTCAGCTCAGTCTCTGCCGTATGCTGAGCATATCTTAGATATGTTCACTGCGGCCGAGAAGTCGATTACACTGAAGGGTTGCCTCGTGAAGCCCCCCCCCCCCCTGCGAGGTTGCTAGGCGATGCCGAGTTACTGCCAGTCAGTCTTCTCGGTATGGTCTAGCGTCCAGACCGAGTGCGGACGACCACGCCGCTCTGGGGGAAGACATGCAGCCAGGCTCTCGTGCTGACACGGGAGCGCTGTGCTTGGGCGTTATGCACACGGCTAATGCCGCTTTGCGTGACACCGAGGAGAGCAGCAATTAGTGCGCTGTCTCATGTCTCAGCTGCTATCAGGGGTAGTAGCAGCCTCGGTGCACCAACAGCCTAGTCCGGTGACAGTTCAACGAGCCATCCAGTATGGGATCAACCGGGCATTGGATTGCCTGACTAGGTTGGTCACCAAGTCACAGAGGATGAGGTGCACTTTTTCCTTAGACAACTTATGCCCATCCCAGGAGCTCAAATCGCGCTTATTGCAAGCGCCGATGGCGGGCCCTGATCTTTTTGGAGGTGAGGGTTGTCGGTACCTCTAAGAGACAGTGAACTTGGTGAATAATTTGAGGTGTTGCGTAAAGAACACGTGCGTGTTCAGCCCTCAGCTGCTGGATGGCAGTACACTCGTGGCGGTGCTGGCATTGTCAGAGGCCAGCAGGCCGGCCGGGTTCAGAGACCGCGCTGGCTGCGCCAGCAGCAGCCTGCTGCTGTACGTCAGCCAGCGCTTCAAGCGCAGCCAGCCAGGCAGCAGCCCGCTCACCATGGTGCACGCGGCGCTGGGCGAGGCGTGGTAACTGGGCCTGATGGCATAGAATTTTTTTCAGTTACCACAGGTACCACTCAGGTGTTGTCACACGTACCAGAGACACACCCACTTCTAAAATTTATGTGCACCCCGTTAACTCTAGTTGCACCAGTGGGAGGTCTTTGACTTTCCACATTCTGGAGTGGGAGCGGTTAATTCAGGACCGCTTTGTCATGCAATGACTTTTCTCACGGATACAGTCCAGAGTGGATAATAGGTCAGCCATTGCATTTGTCTCTGGTACCAGTCTGGACACAAATTCCAAGAGATCCAGACAAGCGGTTGTGCATAGAAGAGGAGATAGAATCTCTAATTCTAAAAGAAGCAATTCAACCGGCGCAAGATTGCCCAGGCTTCTATTCACCCATGTTTCTTGTGACAAAGATTACCGGGGGGTGGAGACCAATTCTCAACCTCAAACCTCTAGACAAATTTATAGACACACCGAGTTTCAAAATGGAAACAATAAAATCAGTGTTGGTGGGGTTAGAGAAGGGGATGTGGACAGCGTCAATAGATCTAAAGGACACTTATTTCTATATTCCCATTGCAAGGAGTTTTCGTCGGTTTGTGAGATTTGCTTTTCAGGGATGCGAATGGGAATTCAAAGTTCTCTCATTCGGCATCTCGACGGCTCCGAGGGTCTTCACTCGAGTGGTCCTTGCTATCATGGCATACCTCCACAGAAGAAGTATAGCTGTCCACACTTACATAGACGACTGGGTGTTAAAAGCACACAACCCAGAAAGTTTGACAGCAAATCTGGAGATAGTTTTGAAAACTCTCACAGATTTAGGCTGGATAATTAGCTTTCAGAAATCAGAGCTGACTCCATCCCAGAAGTGTGTTTATCTGGGTATGTTCTTCGATCTGGAGATAGGATATGTTTATCCATCTCTCCTCTCGTGCCTTCAATTCGTTTGCAGCAGTCGTTATATTATATTACGAGTCTATCTGAGAATGCTAGGGCTGATGGTTTCAAAGGAACCAGTCATTCCTCAGGGCGACTGATTCAGCTGTTTCTCATGACTTGGTGGACGCAGAGTTCATGATCACTGGACTCGCACATTCAAGTGTTGGATCCTCTCATTCATCACCTTCATTGGTGGATGGAGAGAGGGAATCTCCTAACGGGGGTCATGCTGACCCCTCCACACCCTCAAGTAATGATGTTTACGGATGCATCGATGGAGGGATGGGGAGCTTGCCAAGAAGAAGCCCCAATATATCAGGGCTTTGGAATCTAGATCAGTCAAAAGAGCATGTCAACATGCTAGAATTACGGGCTGTAATTCTAGGCCTGGAACACTTCTTAAAAAAAGTGGATGGAAAGTTTGTGTTGATACATTCAGACAAATCAACAGTAGTGAGTTACATAAACCGCCATGGCGGAACGAAGTCGCCCAGTCTCTGTATGATGACATGGAAACTGCTTTGCTGGTATGTGGATCATATGATCACCTTGAAAGCAGTTCATATTCCGGGATGGCTGAATATGTTGGCAGACTCATTGAGCTGAAGGATGAGCATTCTGCCTAGGGAATGACAACTAAATCAATGTGTGGCAGATCATCTGTTCGATCATTGGGGGAAACCCAACATAGATTTATTCGCAATGAAGAAGAATGCGAAGGTGATGACGTACATTTCTCCGATTCCAGATCCAAGTGCTATCGCAATAGATGCACTAGCTATCAGTTGGAAGGGAACGTATGCATACACATACCCTCAAACAATCCTGATTCCAAGGATTCTTCAGAAGATCAAGCAGGAGGAATGCTAAGTACTTCTGATCACCCCGAATTGGCCGCGCCGATCATGGTTTACAGTTCTGCTGGATCTTCTGGTCTGCGATCCGGTTCCTCTGCCTCTGATGGACAATATTATCTTCCAGGGCAAGACCCTTCACAACAATCCGTCAATGTTTCAATTGACTGCATGGATGTTGTCAAAATATCCGTGATTAAGGAGGGCTTTTCTGAGCAAGCAGCCAATTTCATGGGCAGAGCCAGAAGGGGGGGGTCAACCTCCAGAGCATATAATTATAAGATCAACAGATTTGTAGAATGGTGCTCAAAGCGATGTATCAATCCAATGGATGCATCTATTCAGGTAGTAGCTGATTTTCTCTGTCACCTGTATGATGCCTATAGTCTTAAGCCTAATTCTATTGCTGGATATAAATCAGCATTAATGACTGTTATCCCTTGCTTGGCAAAGAGTGGAAGTGATGAAGTATGTGTTTTAAATACTCTTATCAAAGGTATGGGCAATCTCAGACCAAGAAATCCTCCACTGACACCGTCATGGAGTCTTTATCTGGTTCTTCAAGTTTTGAGTGATAAACCTTTTGAACCACTTAGTGCTATTTCTATAAAATTATTGACACTTAAAGCTGTATCTTTAGTTGCAGCAGCATCAGCCAGATGCAGAAGTGAAATTCATGCCTTGTCTGCTGAGCCTGACTGTTATATAGTTACAGGTGAAGGCCTTAAGCTTCTACTGAGATGGAATTTCTTGGCTAAGAATCAATCTTTAAAATATCCGGGTCAACCTATTATTTTACCTGCCTTAACCAGATGTGATCCTGGTGCTAAAGCATGGTGTCCTGTCCATGCTTTAAATAAGTACAAGAGAAGAACTCAGGTTGGGCGGACGGACCCATGCTCCCTATGGTTGTCACATATTGAACCCCATGGTAGGGCGTCAAGAGACACTATTTCCAGATGGATAGTAGAATGCATTTAAGTAGATAGAGCCAAGGCTCATAGTGTCCATGGTGTGGTAACTTCCACGGCATTATTTAATGGTGTTTCTATTGAAGACATTATGTCAGTGGCCCAGTTTTCCTCCTCTGCTATTTACAAATATCACATTTGTTGGTAGGCTATCCCTACTATTGTCTGATATCATTCTCTTCATCCGGTGGGGGAAGAGAAGATTTCCGCGCCCCAGACATCAGAGGTCAGTATATGTGACCATTTTGTTTTTTGTCTTGGTAATTGTGGCATGTTTTTATTTAATACGGTGATGGTTAATGTCTCTTAATTGTGGTTCTTTAGAGGTTTTTTGAAAATGAAGCAATTCTTCTTTTTCCAATGTCTAGTAATACTTTTCATCAAGTATTAGAGAACATGCTAGTCATTTAGAGCAGCGTTTTTTTCCTAACCTTCCTCAGAATGAGGGGGGTGGGGGCGCATTTGCCTTTTGATCAATTTCTCTTCATCGGTCGATTATCCGATGCAAAATTCTATTCCTGGTTGTGTTTTCAGACACAATTTCAGATGTTTTAAATCTCTTGAAAATTCGAAGAGCTAGTCTCTTCGAGGGTGTGCTGGTTTTCAGGATCTTGCCTCCCTCCCACCAAATTTACTTTCAAATTCTGGCTTTTATCAAGAGTGTTAGGGAGGTAAGTATGTTCTCATGATGTGAAAAAGAAAATTTACCAAGTTTCTTTTTCACGAGTGAGATGACAGGATCCCGGCCTCTCCACCCCACGGAGGCCTGGTCTTTTGGTTATTTGAATAGCTGCTTCTATGTCAGCCAATATTTAGTAACAGAAGTATCAGTATGCGCATGCGCAGTAGGTGGGGTCTGTCATGTGCATGACTGTGTACATCCCCCTGCCCATTAGGGGCACCTAACCGTTTATAATTCTGAATATTATTGCATTTAGAGCCAATATACTAGTATATCAAGAGTGTTAGGGAGGTAAGTATGTCATCTCACTCGTGAAAAAGAAATTTGGTAAATTTTCTTATTTTCTTCTGCAAAACCGCTGAACAGATCAGGCCGAAATTTGGGAGATGATTAGGGACTAAGATCAGTTAAAGTTTGTTTCAAGGGAAGTTTATACATAAAAAAAATGGCCAACAAGAACTAATCAAAGTGTAGTATGTTTCATACTCATATTGGAAGCCCTTATTTAATGGATTTTGAAGTGGAAATTGATTTTGTTTAGGTGTTTGTTTGGGTATGCTGATACTTGGCCACTTTCGAAACAGTAAGATATTACAGTCTACCAGTTGGCAGCCATCTTGGATTTTTTTCCTGGCAACGACTCCCATGGTAAAGTAAAGTAATGGGAAATTTAAAGCGTCTTCTCGATAACCACTAGACCGGTTTTGATATGGCTGGTCAAATCTTCTTGGTTTGACCAGATTTCAGAGTTTTTAACCTACATTTACAATTCTTATTTCAGTAGATATATTGCTTTGAGATGCAGTGATACGATTTCGTTTTGGTGAAATATGGCCCATGAAATACTCTTGACAGATCTCGAAGAGTTCTGAATCTACAGGTTGTCCAAATTTTTTTCCAATGGATATATTATGTAGCGACGCAGTGCTATGTTTTGGTTTCGGTGAAATCTCTTCATATTTGCCAGAGTTATCTCCCCTGACAGACAAAGAATTTGCTGAAAGTGTTTTTATTAGATGGATTGAAAATGCCTAGACAATGGATACACGCTCATTTGTGATCATGTTTCAGCAAAATCTGTTTCTGTTCACCGGAGTTATCACCCTTGATAGATACAAATTTTGTTGAAACTTTCTCTCTGCATCAGATTGCGAAGAATTTTTAAACTGCTCTTGCAATTCAATGTTCCAGATTAT
The DNA here is from genome assembly GCA_034401795.1 of Chaetoderma sp. LZ-2023a. NCBI lineage: Eukaryota > Metazoa > Mollusca > Caudofoveata > Chaetodermatida > Chaetodermatidae > Chaetoderma > Chaetoderma sp. LZ-2023a. The sequence goes on from JAVVLW010000908.1 coordinate 166,877, forward strand.
CCATCTATGATCTGATGTCATATGACATGATGTGTATGCTGACCTCATAATCATGATGTCATGAATGATTCCGTATCGCCCGTCTTTAACATTTAATAGTCTGACACGTTATATGAATTATATGTATAGTTTTCTGGAAATTAACACTCAGGGAGTTCAGAGATTGATCGATCCCAACACGGACATGGTGTGGGTGGAGCTTAGATTGAGATGGGCGGGGCATAAATAAACCTGGAAAGGTCCATTCCTTTTCATTTGGCTATGTATTATGGGTCAGATGCTGGGTCATGAATACTTTCTTTGTCTCATTACTAAGGTTTGCCATTAATATTATAATGTCAAATCAGCATACAAGTGTTTGGATCTGAAATGTTTGCCTCTGGGAGGATAGGCTTTCTTTCTAATGACTCGTCTTAACTTACTACCTATACATACATCAGTTTGGCATCTTTATTGTGTGATTAAACATACAGACTGTTAATGAGTCCGCATTCTCATGTATTTAAACATGCTCTGTTTGTGCTTATAGACTCGCAGTGAATAGAGATGTGATGCTTAGCAAAGGCTGGAGAGACACTGTACTATTGGAGAGAGGGTAAGCTTGTGTGCGTGCGTGCGTGCGAGTGTGTGTGTGTTGTGTCAACGGCGCCTCAAAGTGCTCAAAATCCTACTTATATCAATTAAAACCTTAATGGTCAAGATTTCTCAAAGAAAATAATACATTTTACAATAAAATTTACAAAAATAGCTTTCTGTTGTCGTGCAAATAGACATTACTCAAGACCACTGTTCTTTGGCCGGCTTGACCATGAAAATGGTCAAGCAAATCAATTTTTTCTTAGTTAGAGTCTATTTGCTGGCTGAGAGAACATTTTTTGACAATTTACTACTGGAGTGACTGGCTCGGTTATCAAATTCCCTTGGATGAAAAATTGGACATTCCTCAAGACCACTTACCTAGTCCGTCTTTGGCGGTCTTGACCATTAAAGAGTTAAATTAACACAAGAGGGGTTAAATAAAGATTATTATTATTATTATTTTGACACGCACACACTTACACACACACACACACACGCACATGCACGCACGCACACACACACTATACACCGTCAGTAAAAATCTGATCTTCCCGAGGCCCTCAGAAAAGAATGCACACACACACATGCATACACACGCACGCACACAGACACACTGACAGAAAAACTCACTGCAAGTACGCTTACATACAAAACATACTATATAGAAATATGTACAACATATTGCAAGTAGAAATGGACAATTATTAGTCCAAGGTTTACATGTATTATGTCCTGTGATTATAATTCTAGCTGTTGATCTTTAACCATTTAATTGCCATACTGGCCAAAACCGGCCTCTGTTATGCTCTTGTGTAATGTCCATTTACAGGCCAAGAGAATACAATTTTTGAAATTTTACCACTGGAATGACTGGCTTGATAACCGAGCCAGTCATTCCAGTGATAAATTTTCAAAAATCGTATTATCTTGGCCTGTAAATGGACATTCTATAGGCAGATAATTAAATTTTCTTGACCAAATTTGACCATTAAAGGGTTTAATCAGCCGTGGTGTCACTGCTAAGCAAACTTTAACTTCAACTTAGCTTTATACCAAGATGCCTTGGAATTCAGAGTGTAATGACTCTGAGTTTATTACTTTATCATTACATTTGATTAACATATTCCTGTAGATTGGACTTTAAAGACATTTACCGTATTTCGCTTAATTGAATCCTAGGCTTCTATTAGGACAAGAGGTGTTCAATTTCCAACCCAACATCTCTGAGAAAGGGGGTGGGCTTATATTAGAGAGTTTTCCCAAAAAGGTTTTCTAAAACAGATGCGACGGAAATTCAACACATTTTCTCCGATAAAAATTCCCACCGCCTACGCCTATGTTTAATGTATACCTCAAAACATCACCGGGGAAGTGAAATTATTTGATTTGAGCGCGTAAATATTGCGTATCCTTTAATAAAGGTCGTTTATTGCATCAAAATTAATCCACATCTTGATATAAAATGGCGTCGCGAAAAATACAAATCACGTGATTCGCCTCCAATTGAAGAGTTTACTTTAGAGCGAGTACTCGGATATAAATAATCTGGAATCGGGGACTCGGAACTCTGGAATTTCTAATATTATCATTGTGCGATGGGAACTGAGTATTATACTGATCTGAAGTTGATAAACTCCCGTTAGTGTGTAATAACACGCCGCCTCCCATCGCAAAAGAGCCGCTGGCTCGCCAACTTAAGAAGCCGACTATATTGTCATTCGTAATAATTCAATTTGGGTCATTTAATGTTGATCGGCGTTACAAAATTGATGCACATTTTCTCCCGTGCTTGTTTGGTACATAAATATGGTCTTAAAAATATATTTGTAATAAGGAAGGTATTTAATGACACCAAGACTGTTTTACGCGCATTTTGACTACAAAAGTGTGGAATAAACTTTATTATATCTTGAACATTATTTCAATACTATTTGTATTAATCTAATAGGTGGTCGAGATTTACAAATCCGAGGCCTTATTGACTTCTAGAGGGGCAGGAAATGTATCAGGGCAGAGATATGTCTAAAGTAGACACACCCTGTGACACGATTGTTATTAGTCCCCTACCGGTAAAATCGGGGGGGATTATAGATTTGCACTCTGTCTGTCCATCTGTCGCAGTTGGTTTTCCTCACTTTTTTTCGCAGTCCTTCAAGGTATTCAACTGAGAATTGGTATATTGCTTTGTTATGAGAAGTTACAGACCAAGTTTGAGTTTCAGGCGTATGCGTCAATTTTTGATTGAGTTATGCCCCCCTTTGACTTAAGAAATACAAAAAATATCAGCTTTCTGCACTTTTTTTCGCACTCCTTCAAGATATTTAAGCGAAACTTGGTGCATTGCTTTAGTAAAAGGAGTTGCAGAGCAAGTTCGAGTTTCAGACATTTTCATCGGTTTTTCATGGAGTTATGCCCCCTTTCGACTTAGGAAATACAAAAAATATTAGTTTTCCGCACTTTTTTTCGCAGTCTTTCAAGATATTATACTGAGAAATGCTACATTGCTTTGTTATGAGAAGTTACAGACCAAGTTCGAGTTTCAGGTGTATGCGTCAATTTGTGATGGTGTTATTGCTCCCTTTCGACCTATGAAATATGGAAAATATTGGTTTTCCGCCCTTTTTCTCGCAGTCTCAAGATATTCAACTGAGAATTGGTACATTACTTTAATATGAGAAATTACAGACCAAGTTCGGGTTTCAGGCGTTTGCTTCATTTTTTGATGGAGTTATGTCCCCTTTCGACTTATGAAATACAAACATATCAGCTTTCAAGACTTTTTCAACTCCTTCACCATATATAACTGAGACTTGGTTTATTGCTATGTTATGAGAAGTTACAGATCAAGTTGGAGTTTCAGCTGCTTTTGACAATTTTTAATTACATTTTTGACTCAATCGCTAAAGATTTATATCACCAGGTAGGGGACATGTATTGCAAAGCAATACTTACAGAATGCTTGTTATTATACACGCTATTCTTACAAATTTGCTCTTAAAAAAAATTTTCCCATACAATCTGCTGAGTTAGGGGGTGGGCTTCTAATACAGAGTTTTGCCGTTTTGAAACTGCTAAGAAATCATTGGAGCTCATTTGTCAAATTTAGGGGGTGGGCTTCTATATTAGAGCATAGGCTACAATTAAGTGAAATACGGTAAGTGGTAGACTGTGTAACAGTTGTGGGTAGAGAATTCAACAGTTGTGGGTCTGCGTGTTTAAAGCTTTTCTTTCCATAATCTGTTTTAATCTTGGGAACTTGTAGGTGATTAAATGTCTTCAAGCGCAAATTCCTAGTGTGTGCATCCTCGATTGAAATGAATATGTCTTAAATGTAGCTGAGAGCAAGCCCATTTCTTGCCTTGTGTGTCATAATGCCTGTTTTAGTCATCATTCTTTTAATTAATGTTGTCCAGTTTAGTGTTTTATATAATGGCGCCGATAGTGTTCTGTAAGGCATGTCTAATATTACTCTCGCAGCTCGCTTTTGTCACTTCTAGTCTATCCAACAATGTAGGTGAAGATTGACAAAATACAAGACTGTAGTAATCTATGTGTGAAAGAATATAAGATTTATAAAACAGATTTCTTTGTTCTGTGTTAAGATAATTCTTATTTTTCTTTAGCATATAGATCAACGAAGAAATCTTTTTACACACTGCCTATATGTTCATTCCATGTAAGTGCGTTATTTATATTTAAGCCTAAAAGTTTGTCAGATTTAACAACATTTAGGTTTCCATTGCTTGTAGGTATTATATAACATCATGTGTGTTTATATGTTTTAAGTTATAGTGTGTGTGTGTGTGTGTGTGTGTGTGTGTGTGTGTGTGTGTGTGTGTGTGTGTGCGTGCGTGCGTGCGTGGATGCGTGCGTGCGTGCGTGTGTGTGTGTGCATGCGTGAGTGCATGCAAATAAAAAATTCTTTTGTATGATTAGATATAAACTGATTTGATTTTAGTTTAGAGGTGGTAACTAATACACACGCACACACGCACGCATGCACGCACACACGCACGCAAGTATCTTTGATGTTTTTCTCCATATTCAGGAAAATCACACACAAGAAGGTTCAGGAAATAGTCCGTGCAAAGAAACGTCAGATCTATGACCGTGTGACAATGAATAATCTTTCAACAAGTTTCCAGTTAGCCTCGATCTTGTCACCTCGTGAACGCAAACTTGTGCACCTATGCAGTATGGAACAGTTCCGGTCTCCATGTAAACCAGGTCAGGTATGTATGTGATTACTGTATTCTGCAGCTGTAGTAGTAAAAACATCTGACAGCTGCAATTAGTCCTTCTTCGCTTCTGACCACTGTGTCTTGTTCTCAACCAAACATTTAGCTTCGTCAGGTCCATTCTTGATCTGAGTGTACAGAGTCCTACTTTGTTGCAATGTTTTGGTTTTAGTGAAATCTGTCCATATTTGCCAGAACTCTTAACAGATTTATGCAATGATGTCCTCTCCTAACTTTATTATGTGTAGAAATACTGTATTCATGTAAACCAGTACAGATATGATGTATAGAAGTACTGTATCCATGTACATGTAAGCCAGCGCAGGTACGATGGATATAAATACTGTATCCATGTAAACTAGTACAGATATGATGGATAGAAATACTGTATCCATGTACATGTAAGCCAGCGCAGGTATGATGGATAGAAATACTGTATCCATGTAAACTAGTACAGATATGATGGATAGGATGGATAGATACTGTTTTCACATCAAGAGTATACTTACCTCCCTAATACTTTTGATATTGCTAAATATCGGCTTTCACTCAATAAAACACTCAGATTAAAAACAGTTAGGTGCCCCTACTGGGCAGGGAGTCAGAGGTAGTCCGGCGGATGCTCGCCCCACCACCGCGCATGCGCCGACTACTACTTCCTCTTTGCTCATTTATTGGCTAAGGGTTACATGCGGTTTTGTGCTACTCTACATTTTCTGCGCGTTTACCTTGTTTTTCACTTATTTGACGGTTGTTGTACGTTCGTGTCATGTCGGAAAGAGAGGACTCACCTTTGGAAGGAGCTGGATCTCTTTATCAGGTGATTTCTTTGATATGCTAGCGTGTTTTGTCCCGGTATAATGTGTTTCCGGGACTCGCGCTTACCGTGATTAGCGCCTATTTGAGTTGGTTTTTTACAACATGGTGCTTCATAAGTCTCATTTCTCTTTGTGTTTTTGTCCACAGGTATCACGTAGAAGCTTTGATGGACTTCTCGGCACAAGAGGATATGTTTCTCTCCACCACGGTTCCATTTCCTACTAATACTGTTAGGTTATCTAACCAAAAAATCTATGTTCAGTGAGTTGGAGGCTTGTTATAAAGGTCTTCTCGCTTTGCCCTCTTGATCCAATTCCTTCCCCTTCGGTGGATAGAGTGTAGAGGCGTACTATGGTGGAGTTCTCCGGTACATCACGTTGGATGGTTTGTCTGTACAAGGTGTCAGGTATCTAATTATTGATAAACAAAAGGGGAGATAATTTCCTTTTTTGCCAATGCTAGAATTGGAAGGAGTTATCTCTGTATATCTGATTGTTGTGTACTCGAAATGCCAATTCAACTGGAATGTTCCGGTTACTTATACAATTCGTTCTGGCACTTGGTGCTTGTTGCGGATCGATTATTTTTGTCACGGGATTGATGACGTCATAATCGGCCTTGGCCTTTATTAACATTTAACGTTTTGTCCAACGCTGGTTCTTCTTGACTTGCGATCTTTAGGATCCTGTCCCTCTCTTTTTAGTTGGTTTTGAGTTCGCTAACCTTAACTATCTTGCTCATTGTCCTTGTCCTTTGCCCTGTTTCAGAGACCTGGTTGCCCGTCCTGCGGGAGGTTTCTGAAGAATAGATTCGTACCGCACTTGTGCTTCAGCTGCAGTCCCTGTGGACCGTTGCTGAAGTGCGATGTATGTAAGCAGTGGGGGGGAGATCTAATGTCTGATTTTCTCTCATTGCAGGCGAGGGAGAAGGTGATGGAGGAAGAGAGGAAGAAGAAGAAGGAGGGTAGTAAGAAGGGTAAGAGGAAGGCCTCATCCGCGGTGGATATGGAGGCCTTCAGGTCCGAAATGTTGGGAGAGATGCAGAGGACAATAAAGGATTTGGTCCCAGAGTTGCTTCGCAGCATGCTTCCTGGGCCAGCTCCTTTGTTGTCCTCGGCATCTGCTTCCGAGCAGGTGATCCCCGCCTCTGAATCCGGTCTCTTTAGGTCCGGTCCGTTTGTGGATTCAGAGGTGGCCCCTTTGTTGGGGGCAGTCCAAGACCCTGGCAGCAGGCATGGCGCCGCGCCGAGGGGCCGTGGACAACGGTTGTTGCTGGGACCCGCGGTCTGCTCATCAGACCCCGGGTATCCGCGCGCCGAAGGTGTCAATGCCTCCTATGGCACCTTTCCTGGCCAGTCCGGGTTAGCTCTCTTTGCTGACCCGGAGTCTAATCTTTCTGGCCAGGAGGAAGAGGATCTCCTGCTAGGGTCGCCTTCTGAGGACGTGGACATGGAATACGACGTCTGTGCACCCCTCGCGGGGAATACAGGCGACGTGTTCTGTGGTTCTACTCTCGCAGGAGTAGATTTCACGGTCCAGAAGGTGTCCCTGGGCAGTGCTGTTGACCACGGATACCGCATACCTCGGCTTGCCGATGGTGTCGCTGGTGCTGGCCAGGGCCGCGGTAGGGCGGTGTTTACCCCACGCTCTGCCACGGCGCCTGCTCCTGGTCAAGCCGCGGAGTTCAGCATGCCTGCTCTCTCGGGCCCGCATGCTTTTCCGGGCTTGCCAGGGGTATCAGCTTATCCGCCGTCGACGTCAACTGCGGGTGCTCTGGAGGAAGACGAAGGCCCTCGTCTAGTAGAGCGCTCGCAGTTAGCCACGGAGGAGGATTGGTCGGACGCTTGCCAGTGGCTGGTAAGTGTTCGGCCCGATCTACCCGTGGAGCTGCCGGCTAGCCAGCGTGACCATAGGCCGTGGTTAGCTGGTAGGCCGGCGGCTACCGCTATGCCATCTCTGCCGCTGGCTGAGCATGTCGTGGACATGTTCGAAGCGGCGGAGGCGTCCATTAAGGTTAATGGACGTCTCGCGAAGGCCCCTCGCGAGGTGGCGAAGCGTTGCCGCATCGTGCCCCTGGACTACCAGCGGTACGGTGTGGTGCCAAAGCCAAGCGTGGATGATCGCGCGGCTTTAGGCGAAGATGCGCGGCCGGGCTCCCGTTCTGACACGGGAGTCTTGTGCTCGAACGCGTTGCGTTCGGCGAATGCCGCGCTGCGTGATGCGGAGGAGAGTGGGAGGGCGTCGATTGCCGCTCTGTCCCACGTCTCCCAGCTGCTACAGGGGGTGGTAGCGGCCTCCGCATCACGCCAGCCAAGCCCGGTAACAGTCCAGAGAGCCATCCAGGATGGTATCAACCTGGCTTTGGACTGTTTGACGCGGGCGGTGACCAGAAGTGTCCGGGCGAGGCGCACGTTTGCCCTTGACAATCTGTGCCCGTCCCAGGACCTGTATAATAGGCTGCTGCGGACGCCTATGACAGGTCCTGGTCTCTTTGGAGGTGAGGGATGCAGGCACCTCCAGGAGACGGTCACTCTGGTTAACAACCAGAGGGCGCTGCGTGAACAATTTGAGGTGCTCCGGCGGGAGCGTGTTCGCGCGGCACCCCCTGCGTATCGTCCTCTGCAGGCTCGAGGTGGTGCTGGCCAGGTCAGAGGCCAGCCACCGTCGCAACGTAGGCCTAGGCCACGTGCGATTCGGCCAGCAGCGAGGGGGGCGCAGGCTCCCCAGCCGCACCCAGCCAGACAGCCGCCCGCGCACCGTGGTGCGCGCGGCGCTGGGCGGGGCGCGCGGGGATCTGGTCGCGGCAATCGGGCCTGATGGGCTGGTTACCGCGGTGGGAACCACTCCGGTGTTTCACGCCGAGAGGACAGTGCCACTCTTGCACTCCTTATGTCCGCCTCTATCCCTAGGTGGACCGGTGGGCGGCCGTTTGGCCGGCCACTTGCCAGAGTGGAAGCGGTTGACTCAGGACCGTTTAGTCTTGCGATGGCTTTCAGTCGGGTATCGTCCCGACTGGATGACAGGCCCGCCATCGCGACTGTCTCTCGCGCCGATCTGGACTCCGATTCCACGGGATCCGGATCAGAGGTTGTGTATAGAGGAGGAAATAAGTTCCCTCATACTAAAAGAAGCCATTCAGCCGGCACAGAGGTGCCCGGGCTTCTATTCAACCCTCTTCTTAGTGAAGAAAAACACCGGAGGGTGGAGGCCGATTCTCAACCTCAAGCCTTTGAACAAGTTCATAGAGACGCCCAGTTTCAAGATGGAGACTGTGCGCTCGGTATTGGCGGGGTTGGAGCGAGGAATGTGGACCGCTTCCATAGATTTGAAGGATGCGTATTTCCACATTCCCATAGAGAGGAGTTTCCGTCACTTCCTGAGATTCGCATTTCAGGGCAGGCAGTGGGAATTCAGGGTGTTACCATTCGGGATTTCCACGGCTCCTCGGGTCTTCACCCGTGTGGTTCTCGCGATCACTGCATACCTCCGCAGGAGAAGCATAGCAGTCCACACGTACATAGACGACTGGCTGTTGAAAGCACACACCCGGGAATCGTTGTCAGCCAATCTGGAGATTGTTTTGAAAACTCTCTCGGACTTGGGCTGGATGATCAATTTCCCGAAATCAGAGCTAACTCCATCCCAGAAGTTTGTTTACCTGGGCATGTTCTTCGATCTGGAGACGGGGTATGTGTACCCCACTCAGGAGAGGGTTCAAATACTCATCTCGGTAATACAGTCGGTGTGCGACAGTCGTCATGTCCTGGCACGGGTTTACTTGAGAATGCTGGGCTTGATGGTTTCTTTGGAACCAGTCATTCCGCAGGCCGCCTTGCGCAGGCGCCCGATCCAGTTGTTTCTCATGACACAGTGGACCCAGAGTTCGGGTTCGCTGGACTCGAGTGTGTCGGTGTTGGCGCCTCTGGTTCACCACTTGCAATGGTGGTTAGATACAGAGAATCTCTTGCCGGGGGTTTTGCTGACCCCTCCCCACCCTCAGGTGACTCTGTATACAGATGCATCGATGGAGGGGTGGGGAGCTTGTCTGGAAGAGTCCACAGTATCAGGGCTTTGGGATCTGGATCAGTCCAAGGAACATATCAATCTACTAGAGCTAAGAGCAGTAGTCCTGGGCCTGGAACATTTCTTAAAGAATGTTCAGGGCAAGATTGTTCTGATTCGTTCAGACAACTCGACAGTAGTGACTTACATAAACCGCCAGGGCGGAACGAAGTCTCTGTATGATGACATGGAAACTGCTTTGTTGGTGCCTGGATCATGGGATCACCTTGAAAGCAGTTCATATTCCGGGGAGGTTAAATCTGCTAGCAGACTCATTGAGCCGAAGGATGAGTGTTTTACCCACGGAATGGCAACTGAATCAATGTGTGGCGGATCGTCTGTTCGACCATTGGGGGAAACCCAACATAGATTTGTTCGCAACGAAGAAGAATGCGAAGATGACGACGTACGTCTCTCCGATTCCAGACCCAAGCGCTTTCGCAACAGATGCGTTAGCTATCAGCTGGGAGGGAATGTATGCATACGCATTCCCCCCAGCAATCCTGATTCCAAAGGTGCTTCAGAAAATCAGGCAGCAGGAGTGCCAAGTGCTTCTGATCGCCCCGGATTGGCCAAGCCGATCGTGGTATACGGATCTGCTGGACCTTCTGGTCTGCAATCCGGTTCCGCTGCCTCTGATGGACGACCTTATCTTCCAGGGCAAGGCCCTTCACGACAATCCGTCAATGTTCCGATTGACTGCGTGGATGTTGTCAAGGAATCTAGAATTAAGGAGGGATTTTCTGAGCAAGCGGCCATGTTTATGGCCAAAGCCAGGAGGGGGTCAACCTCCAGAGCATATAATTATAAAATCAACAGATTTGCAGAGTGGTGCTCAAAAAGATGTATTGATCCAATGGAATCATCTATTCAGGTAGTGGCTGATTTCCTCTGTCACCTATATGATGCCTATAGCCTCAAGCCTAACTCTATTGCTGGTTATAAATCAGCTTTAATGACTGTTATCCCTTGCTTGGCTAATAGGGGGAGTGATGAAGTAAGTACATTAAATGTATTAATTAAGGGCATGGGCAATCTAAGACCAAGGAATCCTCCACTGATTCCGTCTTGGAGTTTATCACTGGTGCTCCAGGTACTAGGTGATAAGCCTTTTGAACCACTTAGTTCCATTTCTATGAAAATGTTAACTCTTAAAACTGTATTTTTAATTGCTGCGGCCTCGGCGAGGCGTAGGAGTGAGATTCACGCCTTATCAGCCGAGGTTGACCGTTTTGTGGTTACAGGGGAAGGCCTTAAGCTTCTACCTAGGATTAATTTCTTGTCTAAAAATCAGTCATTGAAATATCCAGGTCAGCCTATTTTTTTGCCATCTTTAACTAGATATGATCCTGGTTCTAAAGTATGGTGTCCCGTCCGGGCGCTGCTCCGGTACAGACAGCGTACTTCGGAGTGGCGTACCGACCTATCAGCTTTATGGTTGTCATATATTGAACCCCATGGTAGGGCGTCTAAGGACACCATTTCTAGGTGGATTGTGGAATGTATTCAATTTTGTCACAAATCCGCCACCGGGCGACAGGTTGACGTGGCCAAGGCTCACAGTGTCCGCGGTGTCGTGGCATCCACTGCCCTGTTTAGTGGGGTCCCTGTGGATGATATTATGTCAGTGGCTCAGTGGCACTGTGAGTCAAGTTTTACAGACCATTACCTCCGTGACACCTCTAACCCTCTCGCCTTGTCGATTTTGAAACAATAACCGCTTTATGTTTGTGAAGAGTGCTTCCGCATTGCTTATATACTTCGCCATTCAGCGACGGTGACAACCACTTGTCGGGACTGTATCATGCTTCTCTTCTGCAATCGTGATGACAGCTTCCTAGTACAACAAGGTCAGTCTTGTTCATGTGTTGTTCATTGTTTTGTATTGTCACGTTACCCAGTGTTATTAATATGGTGATGGTTTATGTGGGTTGTGGTTCTTTAGAGAGAGTATACGAAAATGGAGCCTTTTCGTCTCTGTCCTATAGTACTTGGCACTAGTACGAAGAGAGCGTGTAGGACATTGAGGTCATTTAATCTTCCTCCCAAGGGGGGGGGGGGGAGCGCATATGACAAATCGGTCATCTCTCAGGCATCGGTTGTGTTATCCGATGGTTTATCAAATCCTGACTGTGTTTTCACACAGTTTCAGACGTCATAAGTGCCTTAAACGCTTGAAAGCGTATAGGGAAGAGCTGGTCTTTTGACCTCGCCTCCCTCCCGCCAGATTCACTTTCGAATTCTGGCAATATCAAAAGTATTAGGGAGGTAAGTATACTCTTGATGTGAAATAAACGAAATCTAGGATTTCTTTTTTCACGAGAGAGTTGATACTTACCTCCCTAGATACGGACCCGGCCTCTCCGCCCCACAGAGGCTCGGTCTTCAGGCTCTTGGTAGTTGCATGTGTTAGCCAATAAATGAGCCAGAGGAAGTAGTAGTCGGCGCATGCGCGGTGGTGGGGCGAGCATCCGCCGGACTACCTCTGACTCCCTGCCCAGTAGGGGCACCTAACTGTTTTTAATCTGAGTGTTTTATTGAGTGAAAGCCGATATTTAGCAATATCAAAAGTATTAGGGAGGTAAGTATCAACTCTCTCGTGAAAAAAGAAATCCTAGATTTTGTTTATTTCACATCAAGAGTATACTTACCACCCTGATACTTTATGATATTTCCTAAATATCGACCTAGCTTCAATAATACTCAGAATTAAAAGGAAAGCGCCGCCACTGGGCAGGTTATACAACTGACAGTCCAGTGGATGTGCAGCTCAAACTCGCACATGCATGACTCATTCTCTTCTTAAAACATTGACCTGCCATTGCAACACGCTTTCTATCCTTGCTTTTGCTTTCTATCTTTTTGAAGCTTTGAGTTGTTTTGCAACTTGTTTTGACTGATTATTAGTATGTCTGATGCTGCCAAGTCGCCGGAGGATGCTCCCGGTCCAAGCCATCAGGGGTACTTTAGTAAATTTAGTGATAAAAAATTTGTGTGTTGACTCAGATGGTGTTTCCGAGATTCGCTCTAACTCGTGGATACGTCTTTATTAGGCTAGCTCTTTTATGGTGGAGGCCTATGTATTAGCTAACGCATGTTGTGCTTTGTTTTTCAGACACGAGCTGATATTTGAAGTGTATCCTTTACTTTAAACAATATTTATACTTGGTTTCTGGGTCCTTGTAATTTGTTATGAGTTTGCTGAGGGAATTATTACCATAAGAAGTAATTTTTCCGCATTCTCCCCCTACCACAGGGTTTCGGACTCGGGATCAGGTATTCCTGTTGTTGTTCATCAGACTTCACTCGTCCTCAGAAGTCATCTTATGAGGTTTATTTAGGACAGAGAAAATATTTATTTCTAAAAATTTTAGAAATTTTTTGTCTGAGTGTTGAGTTATTTATCTCTTGATGGTTTGCATAGGTTCATTGTGTTTATAAAGTTCAATTACTAATGAATCTTTGTTTTGAGCTGTGAAGTCTAAAAATTCGCCTCTCAAGTATTCAAGTTAAAATTCTAATATCTCCCTTGTCTTCTTAAAGAAGTATAAGACGTTTTTAGAATTTGTTTACCTTTTGTCAGGCCTATAGTTTTTTCTATGGCCCTGACTTATCCTTTCATTAATGGTCCAAGTTTTCCTTACGGATCTTATTAGCGTTCTGCAATTGGTTTTTTGGTTTGTCATAACTAAAAACTAATTGTTTCCGTTTTGTGTCGTTTCAAGAGGGTAATTGAGAACAAATGCACTTCCTGCCACCATTTCGTGAAGGCCCGCTTTTCCCCTCATAACTGCACTAGGTGCAGTACATGTGGGCCCCTTCTAAATTGCCATGTGTGTGAGTCATGGCCGGTGGAGGTGATAAATGATTTTTTAAATCAGAAAGTGAAAGACCGGGTGGCAGACGAGAAGAGGCGTCTGGAAAAAGAGTGTGGTAAGAAGAGGAAGGCATCCATCTTCCATCTCTGGGTCTGGTTCTCTTAGCAAACCAGTTTTCGTTATAGACCCAGAGACGGCTCCTGTTGGTCCGGCGCTGAGGCTTGCCTCGCCCGTGGACCCGGGAGCGAAAGCCATGGCCTCGAGCACTTGCTTATCGAGTGCTTTAGAGCAGCCTAAGGCTAAGGGTATCAGCGCCTCACGCGATACCCCTCCTGCCCAGGCCAAGCTTGATCCCTTTTCAGGCTTGGTGTCTAATCTTTCTGGGAAGGAAGAAGAGGACACTGTTATGGCCTACCGATGAGCTGATGGCCACGGAAATCCCATGGGTAACCTTTTCCATGGAACTACTTCTTCGGGAGTAGGTTTCATGGCTAGACCGGCAATGAGCTGATGGCCGTCCATACCGTATCCCTCGGCTTGCCGAGAGTTACCGTGAGGAAGGCCCGGACTATGACGTCATGTCTTTAGCCCCCACCCCATGATGTCATAGATCCGGCTCCTGGAATAGCCACAGCGCAAGCCATGCCAGTCCTTGCGCATCCGTATGGCTTCCCTGGCTATCCAGGAGTATCTTCAGCTCCGGACATTACCCCACCAGTGAATGTGGTTGAGGAGGACGAAGGGCTTAGGCTCGTCGAACATTCACAGGTAGCCACCGAGGAGGACTGGCTGGATGCTTGCCAATGGCTGGTGAACATCAAGCCAGAATTCCAGGTGGATCCACCGGCCTCCCAGTGGGGCCAGCGCCCGTGGTTGGGAGGGAAACCGGTGATGAGCACCATGCCATCTGCCGTATGCGAAGCATATCGTTGATATGTTCGCTACGGCAGAGACGTCCATTCAGCCGAAAGGACGCCTGGTGAAGGCCCCTCATGAGGTGGCATGGCGCTGCCGTATAAGTTCTGATTTGTATCAGAAGTACGGTGTCGTCCCAAAGCCTTGCATGGATGACCGTGCGGCTTTGGGCGAAGAGACACGGCCTGGGTCCCAGTCTGACATGGGACCCTTGTGCGCTAGCGCCCTGCGCAACGCTAATTCTGTGCTGTGGGACACGGAGGAAAGTACGAGAGGAGCCATCTCGGCTCTCTCACGTTTCCCAGCTGCAGCATCCATGGCCTGCCAAACTTCTCCTCTTTCAGTCCAGAGAGCCATCCAGGACGGCATTACCCTGGCTCTGGACTGCATGACGAGATCCGTAACCAGGAGTTTACGGGTGAGGCGCACATTTGCCCTTGACAATTTGTGCCCCTTGCAGGACATGTACAATCGGCTTCTTCGGACGCCGATGGCAGGTCCAGGGTTGTTTGGAGGTGAAGGATGCCTGCACCTCCAACAAACTAAACCTGGTGAACAACCAGAGGGCGCTGTGAGAGCAGTTTGAAGTGCTCCGCAGGGAGCGTGTTCGAGCACCGCCCCCTGCCTTCCACTCTCAGCAGGCTAGAGGTGGTGGTGGCCTTGTCAGAGGCCAACCACCTATGCAGCATCGGCCACGGCAACGCCAGCATAAGCCAGCTAGGGGGTGGGAGGCAGCGCAGGATCCTCCAGTGCAGACTCCTCCAGCGCAACCCGCCAGACAGCCCGCGTACCAAGGTGCGTGTGGCGCTGGTAGAGGAGCGCGGGGTTCTGGTCGTGGGAGCCGAACCTGATGGGTGGGCTCTCACAAAGACCACACCAGTGCTACTAGGACAGCCACCAGAGACAGAGCTTCTCTTGCACTTCTCGGGTCCACCTCAATCCTTAGGTGCACCCGTGGGAGGCCGTCTGGCCTTCCACATGCAAGAGTGGGAGCGGATTACTCAGGACCGCTCAGTCTTGCGATGGCTTCCAGTCGGTTACCATCCCGATTGGATTTCAAATCAGCCATCACGCCTGTCTGGTTCCGATCTGACTCAAAACGGATCAACGGTTGTGTATAGAAGAAGAAATTCAATCCCTCATACTAAAACACACTATTCAACCTGCACAAAAATGTCAGGGTTATTATTCAACCCTGTTCCTAGTGGCAAAAAGCACTGGAGGGTGGAGACGAATTCTCAACCTCAAACCTCTCAACAGGTTTATCCTCACACCAAGTTTCAAAATGGAAACTGTAAGAACGGTGTTAGCAGGATTGAGGAAGGGAATGTGGACAGCATCGATAGATCTAAAAGATGCCTATTTTCACATTCCCATTGCGAAGCGCTTTCGTCGGTTCCTGAGATTTGCATTTCAGGGCCACCAATGGGAATTCAACGTTCTCCCATTTGGTATATCGACGGCTCCTCGGGTTTTCACTTGACTGGTTCAGGCTATGACATCATAGCTCCGCAGGAGACACATAGCAATCCACACGTACATAGACGACTGGCTGTTAAAAGCACATACTCAAAAAAGTCTATCAGCAAATCTGGAGATAGTTTTGAAAACTCTTACTGATCTAGGCTAGATAATCAATTTTCAAAAGTCAGAGCGGACTCCATCCCAGAAGTTTGTTTACCTGGGCATGTTCTTCGTTCTAGAAATAGGATATGTTTACCCATCTCAAGAGAGGGTAGAAATACTTATCTCAGTCATTCAGTCAGTGTGCAACAGTCGTCATGTCCTGGTACGGGTCTACTTGAGAATGTTAGGGTTGATGGTTTCTTTGGAACCAGTCATTCCACAGGCAGCCTTACGCCGGCGGCCGATCCAGTTATTTCTCATGACACAGTGGACAGGACAAGGTGTCAGGGTTGGAACCTCTTATTCACCACCTTCAATGGTGGATGAAGAGAGAAAATCTCCTGGCGGGGGTGATGTTGTCACCTCTCCACCCTCAGTTAACGATGTACACAGATGCATCAATAGAGGGATGGGGAGCTTGCCTGGAAGAAAACAAAGTATCAGGGTTTTGGAATCTGGATAAGTCAAAAGAACATATCAATCTGCTGGAAATGCGAGCAGTAGTCTTAGCCATGGAACACTTCCTAGAGAAGGTCAAGGGCAAGAGTGTTCTGGTTCGATCAGACAATACAACAGTAGTGACTTACATAAACCGCCAGGGCGGAACGAAGTCGCCCAGTCTGTATGATGACATGGAAACTGCTTTGCTGGTGCCTAGATCATGGGATTTCCCTGAAAGCAGTTCATATTCCGGGAAGGCTAAATCTATTAGCAGACTCATTGAGCCGAAGAATGAGAATTATTAACACGGAATGGCAACTAAATCAATGTGTGGCGGATCACCTGTTCAACCACTGGGGCAAGCCCAACATAGATTTATTCGCAACGAACAAGAATGCGAAGATTCCAGATCCGAACGCTATCGCAATAGATGCGTTAGCTATCAGCTGGGAGGGAATGTATGCATACGCATTCCCACCAGCAATCCTGATTCCAAAAGTTCTCCAGAAAATCAGGCAGCAGGAATGCCAAGTGCTTCTGATTTCCCCAAATTGGCCAAGCCGATCATGGTTTGCGGAGCTGCTGGACCTTCTGGTCTGCAATCCTGTTCTTCTGCCTCTGATGGACAACATAATCTTCCAGGGCAAGGCCATACACAACAACCCATCAATGTTCCAATTGACTGCGTGGATGTTGTCAAGGAATCAGCAATTAAGGTTGTTTTTTTTAAGCCAGCAGCCATGTTTATGGCAAAAGCCAGAAGGGGGTCAACCTCCAGAGCATATAATTATAAAATGAACAGATTTGCTGAATGGTGCTCAAAAAGATGTATTAGTCCAATGGAAGCATCTATTCGAGTAGTAGCCGATTTCCTCTGTCACCTGTATGATGCCTATAGCCTCAAGCCTAACTCTATTGCTGGCTACAAGTCAGCTTTAATGTCAGTTATCCCTTGCTTGGCTAATAGGGGAAGTGATGAAGTATGTAATCTAAATACTTTAATCAAAGGCATGGGTAATCTAAGACCAAGGAATCCTCCAGTGATTCCATCTTGGAGTTTATCGTTAGTACTTCAAGCATTAGTAAGCTCCATTTCCATGAAAATGTTGACGCGAATAAGTGAAATACATGCTTTGTCAGCAGAGCCAGACCGTTTTGTGGTGACAGGGGAAGGCCTTAGGCGTCTACCTAGAGTTAACTTTATGGTGAAAAAACAGTCTTTAAAATATTCTGGTCAGCCTATAGTTTTACCCGCTTTGACTAGGTTTGATCCTAATTCAAAGGCTTGGTGTCCAGTCCGTGCATTATAAACAATGTACACAGGAATGGCGGACAGACCTTAGTGCTTTATGGCTATCTTACATTGAACCCCATGGGAGAGCTTCTAAAGACACCATTTCTAGGTGGATTGTGGAATGCATCCAGCATTGCCACAAAGCCGCCACGGGAAAACAGGTTGACATGGCCAAGGCTCACAGTGTCCGTGGCGTGGTGACATCCATGGCTCTGTTTAACGGAGTGTCGGTGGATGAGATTATGTCAGTAGCACAATGGCACTGTGAGTCTAGTTTTACAGACCATTATCTCCGTGACACGTCAAATCCACTTGCCTTATTGATTTTACATAAACCTTAAATCTGTATATAGTTGTAAATATTGTATATAATGCCGTTGACTCACACACAGTGCAATTTAGTGGGGGAATCCTCGCTTTTCCGCACTGTACCTATCATTGCCAGCGGTGATTAAAGGCAAATATCGTCAAAATAGTTTAGTCTTATATTTGATGATGGTTATTTTTTGTCACGATTTTTATTACTTACTAAAATGGTGATGGTTTTGTGTTCTTTGTGGTTCCATCTGAGAGTATACGAAATGAAGCTTTCGTCCGATGTCTTATAGTACTTTAACACGAGTACATAGAGAGCGTATAGGATATTGAGGTCATCGCTCCCTCTTTAAAAGAGGGGGGGGAGCGGATGTTAAACGGTCATTACTCTCAACATCAGTCGTGTTATCCGATGTCCAAATCATTTCCCGATTGTGTTTTCATACGCAATTTCAGATGTTTGTTGTGCTCCAAAAGCAAAAGAGCTTGCTCTTCCAGGGATGAGCCAGTCATCTGACCTTCGCCTCCCTCCAGCCAAATTCTCTTACAAATTCTGGCTATATCATAGAGTATCAGGGTGGTAAGTATACACATGATGTGAAATAAACGAAATCTCAGATTTCTTTTTTCACGAGAGAGTTGATAATTACCACCCTGATACGATCCCGGCCTCTCCGCCCCACAGAGGCTCGGTCTGTCGGCATTTTTGTTGCAATTAGGTCAGCCAATTTTTTGGAATAGAATGATTCAGCCCCGTGCATGTACGAGTTTGAGCTGCACATCCGCTGGACTGTCAGTTGAGTAACCTGCCCAGTGGGGGCGGTTTCCTTTTAATTCTGAGTATTATTGAAGCTAGGTCGATATTTAGGAAATATCATAGAGTATCAGGGTGGTAAGTATCAACTCTCTCGTGAAAAAAAAAATCCGTGATTTCGTTTAATCCATGTACATGTAAGCCAGCACAGGTATGATGGATAGAAATACTGTATCCATGGAAACTAGGACAGGTATGATGTATAGAAATACTATATCCATGTAAGCCAGCACAGGTATGATGTATAGAAATACTGTATCCATGGAAACTAGGACAGGTATGATGTATAGAAATACTGTATCCATGTAAGCCAGCACAGGTATGAATTATAGAAATACTGTTTTCACTTCAAGAGTATGCTTACCTCCCTAACACTTTGATATTTCCAAATATCGACTTTCACTCAATAAACACTCAGATTAAAAAAGTAAGGTGCCCCTACTGGGCAGTTAGTCAGGTGATTGTCCGGCGGATGCCAGCCCCAACCTCGCGCATGCGCGGACTAGCACGTCCTCTTTTCCAATTTATTGGCCAAGAGATACACATGTTAACTAATTTTTGCTTTAAAGTTTCTGCTAGTTCTTCTCTTATTCAACTCAAATTTCCTTGATAACTGTCGGACCGCGCTAATTCGCCAGAGGAATTATGCTGCCGATTTATTACTGTTTATCTGATGGTTTACATAGCTTGTACTGCTATCCTTCCCAGTTATTTTGCTCTGGATTATGAATACAATTCGTCCTTACACCTGGATGTTGTTTTCTAGCCGGATTGTCTTCTTATTTTTGAAGATGTGACATCATAATCAGCCTTGCACTTGTTATTAACACCATGTTTTGTCCGCACTGATTTATCTATTAGTGTAGTGGTCTTTATGGCCAGTAGGCTCACTTGTTTTATTTTGGTTTGAGTTTATTAATTCATTAACTAAAATACTCATTGTCTTTCTGTTGTGGCCTTTTCAGAAGCCTGGTTGTCCTTCTTGTAGTTGATTTTTGAAGCCTCGTTTCGCCCCTAATCCATGCTTCAAATGCAGTACTTATGGGCCACTGCTAAATTGCGATACTTGTAAGCAGTGGGGATATGTGGGGGTGGGTGGGGTGTGGGGGGTTGAACAAATAACTGAGTTCTTGTTGTTACAGGCCAAAGACAAGATGAGTGATGTGGTGAAACGATCCAAGAAGAAACGAGTGTAGGTTTGAAGGGCAAGAGGAAGGCTTCCACATCCATAGATATGGAATCCTTCCGTCTTGAAATGATGGGAGAGATGAAGAAGACAATAAAGGATTTGGTACCAGAGTTTCTTCGCAGCATGCTCCCGGGACCAGGTTCTTTATTGTCTCCTTCATCTGCTTCAGAGCAGAAAATCCCCACCTCTGAATCAGATTGCTCTAGGGATCTACCAGTTTTTGCCCAGGACTCAGAGGTGGCCTCTTTTGAAGGGGCAGCTCATTATGAGGACACTGGCCACAGGCTTGCCACGCCGGTAGTTCATGAGCCAGGCCCGCTGGACCCTGGTTCCCGCTTATTGGGTTCCTTGGAGTATCTGCAGTCCACAGGTACCGTATCCTCTTACGGTACCTTTCCTGGCCAGTCTGAGTTAGTGTTCTTTGCTGACCCGGAGTTTAACCTTTCTGGCCAGGAAGACGAGGATTATCTGCTGGGTTCTCCTTTATCTCCGTGGACATGGAAATTGACGAATGGGCACCCCTCACGGGGAGCACGGGAAACATTTTCTTTGGGTCTACTCACGCAGGCGTAGCGTTCATGGCGCAGAAGGTGGCCTGGGTTGGATCCGATGGCCAGCCGTATTGCATACTATGGTGTGGGGAGTTATACCCTACACGATGCCACGGCGCCTGCTCCTAGACTAGCCAGAGCATTTAACATGCCTGCTCTTTCGTGCCCGCATGCTTTCGCTGGCTTGCCAGGAGTATCGGTACCTCCAGTCATGCCTTCGAATGTTCTAGAGGACAATGAAGGCCCGCGCCTAGTCGAACATTAGCAGGTAGCCACAGAGGAGGACCGGTCTGACGCGTGTCAGTGGCTAATAAATGTCAAACCAGAGCTCACTGTGGAGCAGTTGGCTAACCAGCGGGACCAGCGCCCGAGATTGGCAGGTAAGCCGGCTGCTACCACGATGCCATCTCTGCCGCTGGCTGAACACATCATTGATATGTTTACAGCGGCAGAGACGTCCAATAAGGCGAATGGACGTCTCGCGAAGGCCCCTCGCAAGGTGGCAAAGTGATGCCACATCGTACCTGGGGAGTATCAGAAATACGGTGTGGTGCCTAGGTGCGCTAGGCGAAGACACGTGGCCAGGCTCCCGCTCTGACATGGGAGCGCTATGCACGAGCATGCTGCGCTCGGCAAACACCGCATTGTGCGATGCGGAGAGTTCGAGAGCGTCTATTGCTGCACTCTCGCACACCTCCCAGCTGTTACAGCGAGTAAGAAGTGCATCCGCATCGCACCAGCCTGGTCCGGTATTGGTCCAGAGAGCCATCCAGGATGGTATCAACCTGGCTCTGGATTGTTTACCCTGGTCGGTTAGCAAGAGTGTCTAGGCGTGGCGCACATTTGCTTTAGACAACCTGTGCCCATTCCAGGACCTGTACAATAGGCTGCTGCATGCGCCTAGAACAGGTCCTGCTCTTTTTTGGGGTGAGGGATGTAGGCACCTACAAGAGACGGTCACCATGGTAAATAAACAGCAGGCTTTGCGCGAACAATTTCAGGTGTTCTGTAGAAAGCGTGTTCGCGCAGCGCCCCCTGCGTGCCGTCCTCAGCTGGCCCATGGTGGCGAGTGGATGCAGGCTCCTCCAGCACAGCCAGGCAGCCACCCGCGCACCGAGGTGTTGGCAGGGATGGAGAGGGGAATGTGGATGGCATCAATAGACTTGAATGATGCGTATTTCCACATTCCAATGGCGAGGAGTTTTCGCCAGTTCCTGAAATTTGCATTCCACGGCCGGCAGTGGGAATTCAAGGTTCTTCCTTTTGGAATTTCGACAGCTCGGGTCTTCACCAGGGTGGTCCTTGCTATAACAGCATAGCTCCGCAGGAGAAGCCAAGCTGTCAACACGTATATAGACGACTGGCTGTTAAAAGCACACAATCAGGAAAATCTGGAGATAGTTTTGAAAACTCACAGATTTAGGCTGGATAATCAACTTTCGAAAATCAGAGCTAACTCCATCCCAGAAATCTGTTTACCTGGGAATGTTCTTCGATCTAGATACAGGGTATATTTATCCTACTCAGGAGCGGGTACAAGTACTCATCTCATTAATACACTCAGTGTGCAACAGTCGTCATGTCCTGGCACAGGTTTACTTGAGAATGCTGGGGTTGATGGTTTCTTTGGAACCAGTCGTTCCACAGGCGGCCTATCCAGTTATTTCTCATGACACAGTGGACCCAGAGTACAGGATCACCGGACTCAAATGCATCAATGTTGGAACCTCTTATTCACCACCTTCAATGGTGGATGAAGAGAGAGAACCTCCTAGCAGGGTTAATGCTCACCCCTCCCCACCCTCAGATAACTATGTATTCAGATGCATCAATGGAGGGATGGGGAGCTTGCCTGGAAGAAGCCACAGTATCAGGGCTTTGGAATCTGGATCAGTCACAAGAACATATCAATCTACTGGCATTACGAGCAGTAGTACTGGGCCTGGAACATTTCAGGGAAAGTTCAAGGCAAGATTCTTCTAGTACGATCAGACAATTCAACAGTAGTGACTTACATAAACCGCCAGGGCAGAACAAATTCACCCAGTCTCTGTATGATGACATGGAAATTGCTTTGCTGGATCACCTTGAAAGCAGTTCATATTCCGGGAAGGCTAAATCTGTAAGCAGACTCACTGAGATGAAGGATGAGCATTCTGCCTACAGAATGGCAACTAAATCAATGTGTGGTGGATCGTCTGTTCAACCACTGGGGGAAACTCAACCTAGATTAATTCACACCGAAGATGAATGTGAAGATGACGACGTGTGTCTCTCCGATTCCAGATCCGAGCACTATCGCAACAGATGCACTAGCTATCAGCTGGGTGGGAATATGTGCATACGCATTCCCTCCAGCAATCCTGATTCCAAAAATTCTTCAGAAAATCAGACAGGTGGAGTGCCACGTTCTTCTGATCGCCCCAAATTGGCCAAGCTGATCATGGTATGCGGATCCGCTGGAACTTCTGGTCTGCAATCCGGTTCCTCTGCCCCTGATGGACAATATTATCTCCAAGGGCAAGACCCTTCACAACAATCCATCAATGTTCAGATTGACTGCGTGGATGTTGTCAAGGAATCAAGAATTAAGGAGGGAAGAGCAAGCAGCCATGTTTATGGCAAAAGCCAGAGTGGTGTGTGTGCGTGTGTGTGCGTGCGTGTGTGCGTGTGTGCGTGCGTGCGTGCGTGCGTGCGTGCGTGTGTGTGTGTGTGTTTTTCAACTTCCAGAGCATATAACTATAAAATCAAAAGATTTGCAGAATGGTGCTCAGAAAGATGTATCAATCCAATGGATTCATCTATTCACTGTACAGGTAATAGCCGATTTCCTCTGTCACCTGTATGATGCCTATAGCCTCGTGCCTAACTCTATTGCTGGCTACAAGTCAACTTTGATGTCATTTGTTCCTTGATTGGCTAATAGGGGAAGTGATGAAGTAAGTACATTAAATACTTTAATTAAAGGCATGGACAATCTAAGACCAAGGAATCCACCAGCGATTCCGTCTTGGAGTGTATCTCTAGTGCTTCAACTACTAGCTGATAAGCCATTCGAACCACTAAGTTCCATTTCTATGAAAATGTTGACACTTAAAACTGTATTTTTAATTACTGCGACCTCAGCAAGGTGGAGAAGCGAAATGCATGCCTTATCAGCCGAGGCAGACCATTATGTGGTTACAGGGGAAGGCCTTAGGCTTCTACCTAGGATTAATTTCATGGCTAAAAACCTACTTTGAAATATCCAGGTCAACCCATATTTTTACCAGCTTTGACTAGATATGATGATACTTCAAAAGTCTGGTGTCCAGTCCGTGCATTAAACAGGTACAAACAATGAACCCAGGAAGGGTGGACATTATTACATTGTTATGGTTGTCATATATTGAACCCCATGGTAGGGCATCCAAGGACACCATTTCCAGGTGGATTGTGGAATGTATCCAATTTTGCCATAAATCCGCCACAGGTAAACAAGTTGACTTAGCCAAGGCTCACAGTGTTCGTTGCGTAGTGGCTTCCACCGGCCTGTTTAATGGGGTTCTGGTGGAAGACATTATGTCGGTAACCCAGTGGCACTGTGAGTCAAGTTTCAATGACCATTACCTACGTGACACCTCGAATCCAATCACCTTATCGATTTTGAAAAGCTAATTTAGGTGTACATATTTTGATGAGGTTTTCTCATTATTTATAAATATCACAATTTATCAATGGAAACAACCACTTGTCAGTACTGCATCAGTCTTCACCAAGGGGAAGTTGATGACAGCAACAAAGAATTTACAGGGTCAGTGTTGTCTATGTGTTGTTCACTGTTGATTGTCTTTCTCATGTGACCCTTTGTACTAATATGGTGATTGTATGTGTTTAATGCGGTTCTTTCTTGTGAGTATACGAAAATGTAGCCTTTTTTCGTCTGATGTCATATAGTACTTAGCATGCACTAGTACATAGAGAGTGTATGGGACATTGAGATCATTCTGTCTCCCTCCCAAGAAAAGGGTGAGCACATATGACATATGGTCTTCTCTCAGCCATCAGTTGTGTTATCTGATGTTCAAATCATTCCCTGGTTGTGTTCTCACACAATTTCAGAGGTTTATGTGCCTTAAACGCAGAAAAGCGCATAGGGAAGAGCTGGTCTTTTGACCCCGCCTCCCTCCTGCCGAATTCACATGAATTCTGGCAATATCAAAGAGTGTTAGGGAGGTAAGTATACTCTTGAAGTGAAATAAACAAAATCACAGATTTTTTTTTCACAAGAGAATTGATACTTACCTCACTAACACGGACCCGGCATCTCTGCCCCACAGAGGTAGGCTTGCGCGATTTTTCAATTTAATTGTGAAGTTTGATTTATTCTTAAAATCGCGATTTTTATGATGTAATTGAGGAAAAATCGGAAAATCATGTTTTTTTAAAAATCTGAAGTGTGTACTTTTCCGTCTCATTTTATCAGCACATGAGTACAATTATAATCGATTCACGCCTGTGTTCATTGTGTTTATATCCCGCTATTCCATGCACGTGTCGAATAATTACTAATCACAACACAAAGGGCTACAATAAACAAGCCTACAATAGCGAGGTAAGACCTTTGTCATTGAGAAAACCAGCTAGTTACTCCATTGAATCGCTATATAATTTTGTTTCTTTCGCTGCAGACCCTGAATCTGTCGTGAAATGCCAAGTATATACTTAGTTGCAGAGTGTTAGGCAATCAGTGAACATAATTCTTTTTAATTCTAGAGTTAGCAATTTCAGGCGGTGTAATAATTTTTCCTTTTTGATTCAGTTGTCATGTCAAATTAAAGAAAATAAAGCAACATCATCCCAGATTGTTTGATTTTGAACTGTGCGTTCTGTTGATTACACCTAAATGTACATCGTACATTCTGAAAGCAACTATAAACCACACTATAGGACGATTTTACGCCATTACACTCGTACCTACTCAAAGCTACCATCCTATATATGTGTAGGGCTGCGTGGTTTGGCTTACAGCCATATCGGTTTCGATATGACTTCATATCGGTTTTAACCGAATATCGGTTTTATGAACATGAAACAAAAAATTTAAATGATAAAAATTAGCACGAAAACAGAACGTATTTTCACGCCCTGATACATTCGTAACGTTTTACGCCTTTAAAGCTTAATATACCATATAATATCCATCATCGCGGGAGTGAAATTATTAATTAGACCGCCTAAATATTACGCACAGTTAAATAAACATCGTTTATTTTGTCAAAATTAATCATAAATCAGCAAAACAGGTTGTGAAAAGACGTATTTCACATCAAGAGTATACTTACCTCCCTAATACTTTTGATATTGCTAAATATCGGCTTTCACTCAATAAAACACTCAGATTAAAAACAGTTAGGTGCCCCTACTGGGCAGGGAGTCAGAGGTAGTCCGGCGGATGCTCGCCCCACCACCGCGCATGCGCCGACTACTACTTCCTCTTTGCTCATTTATTGGCAAAGGGTTACATGCGGTTTTGTGATTTTCATACTTTTCTGCGCGTTGCCTTGTTTTTCGCTCACGTTTGACGTTTATTTTTGGTGGAAGCATGTCGGAAAGGGAGGATTCGCCTCTAGAAGGAGCGGGATCGCTTTATCAGGTGAATTCTTTGATATGCTAGCGTGTTTTGTCCCGGTTTAATGTATTTCCGGGACTCGCGCTTACCGTGATTAGCGCCTGATTATGTTGGGTTTTTACAACATGGTGCTTCATATGTCTCATTTCTCTTTGTGTTTTGTCCACAGGTATCGCATAGAAGCTTTGGTGGACTTTTCGGCACAAGAGGATATGTTTTCTCTCCACCACGGTTCCATTTCCTACTAATACTGTTAGGTTATCTAACCAAAAGATCTATGTTCAGTGAGTTGGAGGCCTGTTATAAAGGTCTTCTCACTTTGCCCTCTTGCTCCAATTCCTTCCCCTGAGGTGGAGAGAATGTAGAGGCGTACTATGGTGGAGTTCTCCGGTTCATCACGTTGGATGGTTTGTCTATACAAGGATCAGGTATCTAATTATAATGTAAACAAAAGGGGAGATAATTTCCCTTTTTGCCAATACTAGAATTGGAAGGAGTTATCTCTGTATATCTGATTGTTGTGTACTCGAAATGCCAATTCAACGGAAATGTTCCGTTTTACTTATACAATTCGTTCTTGCTCTTGGTGCTTGTTGCGGATCGATTAATTTGGTCACGAGAGTGATGACGTCATAATCGGCCTTGGCCTTTTTATTAACAATTAACGTTTTGTCCATGGCTGGTTCTTCTTGATTTCTGATCTTGATGATCCTGTCCTCTCTTTTTAGTTGGTTTTGAGTTTGCTAACCTTAACTATCTTGCTCATTGTCCCTGTCCTTTGTCCTGTTTCAGAGACCTGGTTGCCCGTCCTGCGGGAGGTTTCTGAAAAGCCGCTTCGTCCCGCACTTGTGCTTCAGCTGCAGTCCCTGTGGACCGTTGCTGAAGTGCGACGTATGTAAGCTGTGGGGGGGCGAATTAATGTCTGATTTTCTCGCATTGCAGGCAAGGGTAAATCATGCGATTGTAATTAATTATCTCCCTTTCTTCTTTCAACACCAATTCGGCCGAGGATGAAATCATGCCTTGAAGAAAATATTAACTGTAATATTGCGATCGCGAATTTCATAAGTTAATATGATATTGTGTATAGAAGATAACATTTTAAAAACGGTTTGAGTAATAATTTTATTTAAAATTATATCCTAATCAGCAAAATGTATTCAGCATTATATTTATTGTCGTGATTCTGATGCATTCGGCGATTTAGTGTTGGGACGACTGCATTATGTTAATTAGCCGGTGACGTAAATAAAATGGATGCCGTTGTTTAGAAATGTTTTCCTCCGATACAAATTTTAATGACAAATTCCCACAGTATTGTGTTTTATATTGCAAATTTATCTGAGACTACCAGGGAAAAGACGAGTGGATATTTATTTAATTAATTCGCTGCTTGATTTCTCTCGGCGTACAGCGAGTTACATGGAGTTACACAATATGCGCAATTGGGGCCACGTTCAATTATTAGTTGCCCCGAACATAGCTTAATGGAAAGTATGGCCATTATTATTCATTGCGATTTTCATGCTCGTTAGTATCTTTTATTTTTAACAATCCTGATACGAAAAACTGAAAATATGTTCACGTTCGGTTTTTCGATATTTATTTTTTATAATCGGTTATGAAACCGTCAGTGCAGGATATCGGTTTTAAATATGGTGTCGGTATATCGCGCAGCCCTATATATGTGGATTGCGCAGTATCTCCCCGGGTACTAATATTAGCGTCTTCGCGTTACTCCGGTAATGAACTAAACTCGTCCGACAAAGGAAGGCTATAAGTGGAAGCTGATACATCATGTAGTTTATATTTGTTTCTCAGCGACATTTTATCTCAAATTTTGATGAAATAAATAATGTTTATTAAACTATGTGCAGTATTTAGGCGGTCCCAATTAATAATTTCACTCCCGCGATGATGGATAGAAGGTACACATTAAGCATAGACATAGGATGAAAATGTGTTCTAATTTTGTGCTATTTTTGTATCATTTATTTCAACTTTTTCTAGAAACAAGTCACGTTACCTCGGTTTATACTTTTGGGATTTTGGACCTACGATTTAATCGAAAATCGCGATTTTTAAAAATAAAATCTATCGCGATGTTTCAAAGCAAAAATCGAGCAAGCCTACACAGAGGCTCGGTCTTCTAGCTTTCTTAGTTGCATTGTGTCAGCCAATAAATTAGTCAGAGGAAGTGCTAGTCTGCACATGCGCGAGGTTAGGGCTGGCATCCGCCAGACTGTCATCTGACTATCTGCCCAGTAGGAGCATCTAACTTTTTTAATCTGAGTTTATTGAGTGAAAGTCGATATTTGGAAATATCAAAGAGTGTTAGGGAGGTAAGTATAGAAAAAAGAAATCTGTGATTTCGTTTAATCCATGGAAACTAGTGCAGGTATGCTGGATAGAAATACTATATCCATGGAAACTAGCACAGATATGATGGATAGAAATACTGTATCCATGGAAACTAGCACATGCATGATTGATAGAAATACTGTATCCATGGAAAGTAGCACATGTATGATGGATAGAAATACTTTATCTATGGAAACTAGCACAGGTATGATGGATAGAAATGCTGTATCCATGGAAACTAAGCCAGGTATGATGTATAGAAATACTGTATCCATGGAAACTAGCACACGTATGATGTATAGAAATACTGTATCCATGGAAACTAGTGCAGGTATGATGGATAGAAATACAGACAGGCTTTATCTACAAAAACCAATCAGGGGACCAGGCAAAAATTAATCTTTATACTCACTTTCTGGAGAGGGTCACCAAATGTTGTTTTGAAATGTGATGTTTGTGTTATGTTACTTGTGTCATATCTTGATGATGTTTAACGTCTGTGTTATGGTGCTTGTGCCATATTTTGATGATGTTTGATGTATGTGTTATGGTACTTGTGTCATATCTTGATGATGTTTGATGTATGTTTTATGGTACTTGTGTAATATGTTGATGATGTTGAATCTCTGTGTTATGGTACTTGTGTCATATCTTGATGATGTTTAATGTCTGTGTTATGG
This sequence comes from Chaetoderma sp. LZ-2023a, assembly GCA_034401795.1. Taxonomy (NCBI): domain Eukaryota; kingdom Metazoa; phylum Mollusca; class Caudofoveata; order Chaetodermatida; family Chaetodermatidae; genus Chaetoderma; species Chaetoderma sp. LZ-2023a. The sequence goes on from JAVVLW010000908.1 coordinate 196,189, forward strand.
TACTTGTGTCATATCTTGATGATGTTTAATGTTTGTGTTATGGTACTTGTGTCATATCTTGATGATGTTTAATGTCTGTGTTATGGTACTTGTGTCATATCTTGATGATGTTTAATGTTTGTGTTATGGTGCTTGTGTCATATCTTGATGATGTTGAATCTCTGTGTTATGGTTCATGTGTTATATCATAATGATGTTTAATGTATGTGTTATGGTACTTGTGTCATATCTTGATGATGTTTAATGTCTGTGTTATGGTACTTGTGTCATATCTTGATGATGTTTAATGTTTGTGTTATGGTGCTTGTGTCATATCTTGATGATGTTTAATGTTTGTGTTATGGTACTTGTGTCATATCTTGATGATGTTTAATGTCTGTGTTATGGTGCTTGTGTCATATCTTGATGATGTTTAATGTTTGTGTTATAGTGCTTGTGTCATATCTTGATGATGTTTAATGTCTGTGTTATGGTGCTTGTGTCATATCTTGATGATGTTTAATGTTTGTGTTATGGTGCTTGTGTCATATCTTGATGATGTTTAATGTTTGTGTTATGGTGCTTGTGTCATATCTTGATGATGTTTAATGTTTGTGTTATGGTGCTTGTGTCATATCTTGATGATGTTTAATGTCTGTGTTATGGTGCTTGTGCCATATCTTGATGATGTTTAATGTTTGTGTTATGGTGCTTGTGTCATATCTTGATGGTGTTTAATGTCTGTGTTATGGTACTTGTGTCATATCTTGATGATGTTTAATGTCTGTGTTATGTTACTTGTGTCATATCTTGATGATGATGTTGAATATCTGTGTTATTGTACTTGCGTCATATCTTGATGATGTTGAATGTCTGTGTTATGGTACTTGTGTCATATCTTGATGATATTTAATGTTTGTTCTGGTACTTGTGTGATATCTTGATGATATTTGATGTATGTATTATGGTACTTGTGAGATATCTTGATGATGTTGAATGTCTGTGTTATGGTACTTGTGATCTTTTTATATTACATGTAGACTATATAGTCATACATTTTTTATCTGTTGATGAATTTTGTGGTGCCATTTAGCAAGGCATAATCTATCATGGCTGGCGATAATCATATGACCATAAAATACAATGGAAGGCCATGGCCGATTAAACAAACTTGGATGTTAAAACCTGTTTTTTTAACTGTGATTGTAAACCATTAGGTCATTTAGCAAAACATGTATCTGGGTTGACCATGATCAAATGACCATAAATAATTTATTGAAAACCATGCATTTATCCACGGTCAGGGGTGGTGCCATTGAGAAAACATAGCCTATCATATGACCATAAAATACTATGAATAAACTGGTTGGCCCATGGCTACTTAAGCAAGAGGTAATATGTTAGAATATGGGTATTATAACCTTGATGTGGTGTCATTTAGCAAAGTATGTTAAATCACAATGTTAGCTAACAAACAGCTGATGACATGGAAACCACAACATACATGATTGGAAGACGCATCGCCAAGTATGTGTATGTTTGAAGGACCTGGTATCCGAGTGGTAACATACTATTGTAGCACTATTTCCCGACAAATATGTAGCACGTAACATTAAGATTCAGTCTTTTGTTCAAAATAGAATAAAGTTAAACTGAGTAACAACAACGTATGTCCACGGTATCGTTATGACTATATCGTTCTTACTGATCCTGTATGTGTTGCCAGGAATCTGAGTGTAGACAGGAGCCAGATGGGCGCCTCAAGCTATACAAATGTTCATCACCATTAGCCAGAAAAGTGGGTGTCCAAGGAGATGATAGCTCATGTATTTGTGCTGGCCCATTCCAGGAGAGATCAGTCTCGGATCAAAATGCAGGTATGCATACAATAATTAAAGTGTGCATGACATGACCGATAACCATTTGTCCCCTTCCAGAACAAACTACAGGTATGCATACAATAATTAATGATAACTAGTTGACCCCTTTTAGAGAGAGATCACTCTACGATGACTATCGTTGCTAATGTCGATGCCCAATGGTCCTTTCCATTTTTAGCTATGCCCCGCCCATCACTAGCTAAGCTCCACCCACACCTCGCCGTGTTGGGATTGATCGATCCCCGAATGCCCTAGCTATCAATTTCCTGAAAACTATACAGTGAAGCTGTTGAATATTTTGTAACTAATATGACTGGGTACTGTTGCTGCCTATGGCAGCAACAGCGCCCAGTCAAATTAGTTTCAACAGCATATTTATTAAATAGTAAAAGCAAACAATTTTGTACAACAATGCATAGACCGTCTTCAAATATGCATTCGTGACGTACTTATCGACGTCATTCATGACATCATCCATTATGATGTCATTCTACACATCGTGTAGATGATTATGATGTCATACGATGGGTGGGTACTCTGGAAAGGTGAATTCTCATTAATATTACACAGAATTAAAAAGAAACCTGCCCCAACTAGGCAGGTTACACATCTGTCACTCTCGGCGCATCCGTGACCAACCCATCACTCTTCATAGATGTTGGCTTCCAATCACCACGTTTTCCCTTGCTTAGCTTTTTGGCTTTGTTTGACACAAATACTAAGACTATTTGTTGGTTCCACACTCTAATTCTTATTTAACCCTTAGTACACTGATGTCAATATTTTATCTTTTACTGCATCAATAGCAAGGAAACTGGTGTCTATTTTTCAATAATTTTGGTAGAGGATCTTGCTGTCTACGACAAAACCATATTCCACCAAATTTGTTGAAAAATAGACACCAGTTCATCTTTTACTTTAATCTGAAAATTTAAAATTTTAACACCAGTGTGGTAAGGGCTGAGAATCATGGCAGAGAACACTAATACTCCTGAGGAACAGCCGGCCACTAGTTATCATGTGTTTTCTTTTAAAATTTAGTGTTAGCCTAGCGTTACCTTTTTCCGGGATTCGCTAAAAACGTGAGTTCTGTACAAACGTAATGCACTTTTGTTGTCACGATTAGCCAACCCAATGTTGTTTTATATCTTTTAGGTCCTACAAAGTGGCGTATGTGATTAAATCGAAAATTGCAATTATTTTTTAAATCCTGAATTTATATGATTAAAAACGATATAATCGAATAACCGTGAATAATTCCACTGCATAAAATATTTCTAAATCTACCTTTTTATTTACATTTTGCTCAACAAATGTATGTCCATTTGCAGGCCAAGAGAAGACTATTTTTGAAAATATATTATTGGAATGCCTGGCTCGATGCTCGAGCCAGGCATTCCAGTAATATATTTTCAAAAATAGCCTTCTATTGGCTTGCAAATGACATTTCTAAACACCATTGCAGCTTTCGTCATTGATATACCTTTGTTGTTATATCGGTGTGATTTGTAACCAGGCTGATTAATCGAGTAATCACGATTATTCTTAAATAATCGATCGCGATCGCTCAAAGTAATAATCGCGCAAGCCTAGTTAATTGTATTTAGGGACGTAGTAAGCTCTAGCGTTATTTCCGGGATTCACTAAAAACCTGAAACCTGGTTCGATGACACGCCCACCTCTAGCTAAACTCCACCCACACCTCGCTCGTGTTGGGATCGATCAATCTCTAAACTCCTTGAATATCAATTTCCAGAAAACTATACTGGTAAGCTGTTGAATATCGTGAAACTAATATTACCGGGTTAAAGGTCAATTGTAATAGATTTACACACTTGATGTCTCTATTAGCTAATGCGATGTTGTTTTATATCTTCCAAGTCCCACAAAGCGGTCCTGGCATGCCACCGGTCCCTTAGCCTTTTTAGTAGTTAATTGTATTCAGGGATTATTACTTTGAGCGATCGCGATTGATTATTTAAGAATAATCGTGATTACTAACATTTTTATGCTCAATACACAATTGCATCCTCACAACACAAGAACAAGAGATAACCTCCATTCAACACACCACCAAACAAAAGCAGCACAACAAAAACCCTCATACAAAGCAATTCAGTTATGGAATAATACAGACACAAGCACACGCACAGACATCATAAAGCTACAGTACTTTAAGCAGAATATCAAAAAGAAGATTATAGAAACCTACTAGACTCTGGAAAACACACACCATCATGGCATGCTATTCTCATACTTGCACCCAGTCACCAGAACAAATAATAATAATAATAATAATAATAATAATATTAATAATAATAAGAATAAGAATATCTGTCATAATGGTAACTACCAAACAACTAACTCTACCATCACAGCCTAAAAAAATACTTTGTCATTGATAATAAGAATATGTAATATAGAATTATTAACTTAAGCAAGATAAGCACACATCCCTCTGTCATGTCTTTCCCTGTAAAAATGTAAATTGTCATACGTCTATTAACTGTTGGACTGCTGGAAGCGGACAATAACGCCAATTGGCAATGACTCTGGATTGGCTGAGTATTTTAGAAAAAATTTGACTGAAAGTTGCTTGTGGCTTAGCCACCGACAACGTTCGGTCAAATTGTTTTAGAGGTACTCAGCATACCCTGAGTTAGGCTCCATGGAAAATGTAGACTGCAGAGGCTTGGCAGCGAGACAGTTAACTATATGTATATATAGGACTATAACATGTTAACCGTATGTATTCAGTATTCTCATGTCCTATATTGTTGTTGTTATATGTTATATGTTATATGTAGGGGTCCACCGCCACATAGGCTCTGCCTTTGGTGGACTACCTGTTGTGAAACTGTAAATGTATATTCTATATCAAAATAAATAATCTTGAACTTGAACTTGAACTTTGGATGTAGTATTGGTATATAATACAAACCTTTACCTGTCTGCCCTTGGACTTCATGTTCCTGAAGATGTTCAGAGCTTTGACCAGTGGCTGTCTCTCCTGGACGCAGCATCTTAAGTGTAGGCTAATACTGGAGATGTTCAAGTTTGGTGGGGAGGTCACCGGAGGGCTCTCAATATATTTGAGAATCTTAGCATTTTTTGACTGCCTAATTGTTTGATTATTATTTGACTAAGCAACTTCCCTTTTTACCGTTTAAAGTTTCAAGAATTTTCGTTGTTTTCTTTCATTCAGTTATTCTTTTATTATCTCAAATGACTAAAAACAAATCGTCTTCATCTATGTGTCATTTCAGAAAGTTATCACGGACTGCCCTGTGTGCCATCACTACACAAAAACTAAACTCCTTACAAGTGTGCTCCAGGTGAAGCACATGTGATCATTCTTTTAGATGCACAATATGACAGAATTGACCTTTCCAGTGTAATGACGTCACATGACGTCATAATCACCTAAGCGGCATGTAGGATGACGTCATAATCATTACGTCATAAATGATTCTATGCAGCCCGTCTTTAGCTCTTAAAAGTCAGACACATAAGAATTGTATGTCTCTACTATTTACTAAACATGCTGTTGAATATTTTGAAACTAATTTGACTGGGTGCTGTTGCTGCCATAGTCAAATTAGTTTCAAAATATTCAACAGCCTACCTGTATAATTTTCTGGAAATCTATAGTCAGGGAGTTCAGAGATCGATCGATCCCAACACGAGCGAGGTGTGGGTGGCGCTTAGCTAGAGATTGGCGGGGCATAGCTAAAGATGGAATGGTCCATTGGTCATTTCACTTCATGAGTATACCTACCGCCCTAAGGGTAGATATATATAGGTTTGATATTTCTTAAATATTGACCTTGCTTCAATAAAACCCAGATTTAAACAGAAACTGCCCCTAATTGGCAGATAAGAAAGATGACAGCTCGGCGGATGTGCGCCGCACCACTGCGCATGCGCCGCCTGTCACTTCCTCTTCTTTCTTATTAACCGCGTATGCAACACACCTGTTTTCGTTTATGCATTTTCCAATTGAGTTTAGAAGATTTTGTTGAGTTGCTAGTCCGTTTTCAGTATGTCTGAACAGCTTAAATCACCCTAGTCCATTCCTGGGCTTAGCCATTGGGTGACTTCTAGTATAATTTAGACTTTTTACCATGTGGTACCGAAATGTTATGTGTTTCCGGGACTCACGTTAGACGTGGTAGGAGTCTGTGTAAGTGATCTAATCACACTTTGTCTTTGTGTTCACAGGTACCACCTGTTTTGGAGATGCTATGCACAGGTGTGGTTAATTCTCCACCAGCTCCCCGTGTTGTGTTTATTAGGAAGCTAACTTTTGAGTAGTTTCTCACTCATTCCCCCCCCCCTTGGTCGCTAGTGTTGCTGGTGGAGAGAACAGGCGGGAACAATGGACCTCACTCAAGATGGTGGTATGCATATGCTAAGAGATTCAGGTATCTTATACAGTTATACAGACTGGCACTCTAATATTTTTTAAACTTTGCAAAAAACTGTCTGCCAATTATTTTCATAATTTATTCTGTTTTTTCTGATGGTTATTACAATGTTCATGACTTATGTTTTATTCTTATCTCGAGTGTTGAATACAATTCATTCTCACTTGTATGAAGTTCAAATACTGATTATCTCCCTTGTTAATGAGTAATGAAATATGACGTCAAAATCGGCCCTGGTTTTATTAACAATTCATTCTGACCCAACCGTTTATTCTAAACATCTTCCTATGAAATTATACTAGGCTGGTTGCTTTCCCTTTTTAGTTTGTTCAGTTCACTAATGACTAAAACCTAATTGTCTTCGTCTCATGTCTGTCAGAAAATCGTGGACTTTTCTATCTGTCATCGGTTTATTAAGCCTAAATTTGCCCCCATAACTGCACTAGGTGCAGCACCTATGGTCCACTTCTTAAGTGTGATGTATATAATCAGTGGGGTCTGAAGTTTAATTAATTTCTCGAGTTATAGGCCAAGGATCGTGCTTCGGACGAGAAGAAAAGGCTGGAGAAGACTCACAGAGAGGATAATAATGGTGTTGATAAGAAACAGAAGGCCTCCATGTCTTTGGACATGGAGGAATTCCACTTGGAAATGATGGGAGAGATGAGGAAGACGATTATGGACCTGGTACCGGAGTTGCTTCACGGCATGCTTTCCTAGGCCAGGTGCTTCGTCTTCTTCATCATTTGCTCTGGTACAGAATGTTCCCGCCTCTGGATCAAATCTACTTAGAGGGTTTCCAGTTTTCAATCACCATGCAGAGGTGACCCCCCGCTGGTCCCGCCATGAGGCTTGCCTCAGCCATAGGGTGCTCCAGAGCAGCTAACCATTCAGGGAGTCGCTCCCTCTTTTGACTCCTTTCCTGGCTAATCCGACGTCTAACCTTTCTAGCCAGGAGGAAGAGGAAATTCTGTTGGGGTCGCCCGTTGAACCATTGGCCATGTAGAGGGACACCCACATGCCCATAGTGCATGTGGGTGACCTTTTCCATGGAATTACTCCTGCTGGAGTAAATTTCTCGACCCAATGGGTAGGCCAGATTGGAGCTGATGACCGGCCGTACTGCATCCCTCAGCTTGCTGAGAGGTGCACTACAGATGGTCCGAACCATGCCGTCATTCATTTAGCCCCACATTGATGCCATGGCTCTGGCTCCTGGAATAGCCATGGTGCGGGCCATCGTGGGTCCGTATGGTTTGCCAGACTTTCCAAGAGTATCAGTGGCTCCATCCACTATTCCATCTCAGAATGCTTTAAAGGAGGACGAGCGCCTGAGGCTTGTCAACCATTCGCAGGTAACCACCGAAGTGGACTGGCTTGATGCCTGCCAGTGGCTGGTAGGCATCAGGCCAGAACTAGTGGTGGAACTGTAGGCAGAGGCGTCCATTAAACCAAATGGGTGGCTCATGAAGGCCCCCACGAGGTGACATGGCGCTGCTGAATTCCTGCTAGACAGTTCCAGAGGTTCGGCGTAATGACCCTGTGCGGATGACCGTGCAGCCTTAGGTGAAGATACGCGGCAATGGTCCCGGTCTTACACCACATTGCATGATACAGAGGAGTCTTTGAGAGCGGCCATCTCAGCCCTTTCACATGTCTCCCAGTTGCTACTGGGGGTTGTAGCAGCATCTGCATCATGCCAGTCCCGTCTCAGTTCAGAGAGCCATCCAGGATGGAATAAACCTGGCTCTGGACTGTATGATGAGATCAGTCACCAGGAGTTTCCAGGCAAGGTGCACATTTGCTTTAGACAATCTGTGCCCATAGCCGGACCTATGGCAGGTCCTGGTCTCTTTTGGAGTTGAAGGTTGCAAGAACCTTCAAGAGATGGTGACCCTGGTGAATAATCAGAGGGTACTACGAGAATAATTTGAGATTCTGCGTAGAGCGCATTCGCGCTGTGCCCCCTGCTTTCCATCCACAGCAGGTCTGGTGGCGTTGGCAGTGTCAGGCCAGCCACCCTCGCAGCGTAGGCCATGGCCACACCAGTGAGGGGCAGCAGTTTGGGGGCGGGTTGTCGTGAAGCAGGCTCTTCCAGTGGGAGCCTGTTAACTCAGGACCGCTTAGTCTTGCAATGGATTTCAGTCGGATTCCATCCCGACTGGATTTCAAATCCACCATCGGAGCTGTCTCTGGTCCTGATCTGGAGCCAAGAGATCCAGATTAACGGTTGTGCATCGAGGAAAAAATAAAATCACCCATGCTAAAATGATCAATTCAACCCAGCACAAAAATGTCCAGGCTTCTATTCAACCATTTTCCTGACAAAAAGAACTTATGGGTGGAGACCAATTCTCAACCTCAAACCGCTAACCAAATTTATAGACACTCCAGGTTTCAAAATGGAAACAATAAGAACAGTGTTAGCGGGGTTGGAGAAGGGAATGTGGACAGCGTCCATAGACTTGAAGGATGCTTACTTCCATGTTCCCATTGCGAGGAGTTTCCGTATGTTCCTGAGATTCGCATTTCAGGGCCACCAGCAAGAGTTCAAAGTACTTGCAATTTCAACGGCTCCTCAGGTCTTCACCAAAGTCGTCCTTACAATCACAACACACCCCCACAGGAGACACATAGCAGTCCACACGTACATAGACGATTGGCTGTTGAAAGCACACAATCAAGAATGTCTATCAGCAAATCTGGAGAAAGTTTTGAAAACTCACAGATCTAGGCGCGATAATCAACTTTCAGAAATCAGAGCTGACACCATTCCAGAAGTTTGTTTACCTGAGCATGTACTTGTGTATCCATCTCAGGAGAGAGTAGAAATACTCATCTCAGTAATACAGTCAGTGTGCAATAAGGTTTCAAAACTCTCGGAAATTTTGAAGCTGGTAAATTTTCACAGAAATTTTGGGAACTTTCCGAGAATAGTGGGAATTTTCAGGGAATTTTGGGAACCATCAGCAACGTTATTTTCCTAGCTCTAAATATCTATACCAACATTCTAATAGTATTTTAACTTGTACTGATAAATACTTTGTATATGTGAGAGTAAGAGATAAAACATTCTATTTAAAACCTTAAAGGAACGCCATCAAGCTAAATATAATGAGGATGAACTGCCTGTTTACTTCAAATGAGATGCAGATTGGATCCAATGTATCTTTACCAGTTTCACTCTGTAGGACCAATGAGGACATGTAGCAATGGATGACACTGCTTCTAAATCATAAAGACCCACCCACCATGTGGTAGACACATGTACATGTAGATTCTACTTTCCACCGCCAATCTTTTAGATATTTTCCTAACATGACTGTACTTAGTTTGTCTTAGCTATCTTCAAGGTCTTTGCTATGCTATCTATCCAGCATAAGCCTTGTCCACTTGCTCGCCACAGTGACTCATTTAAACCCATGATCTAGCATGTTGGCAGCAGTATGTAATTAGCTTTATGCAGAACTCGCCTCAATCAGTAATGAAATTGTCAATTGAGTTTTATGCACCTGAACTTGTATTATGTCATTGTGCTTGTTGTTCACTTATTTGTCCATCCATCTGTCTAATTCTTGCCTGGTCCAGGTCTCAAAGAGCTTTTGAACTTTGCACTCACAAACTTTCTTTTATCAGATATATTAGGAATAAACGAAATGTTATGTTTTTGTTTTGGCAAGATCCATCAATATTCGTCAGAGATATCTCACTTGAAAAGTGTCTTGCATGGTCAGATCTCATAGTATCTCATTATATTTGCTTTAAATGGATATATATTATGAATAGACACAGTGTCATAAATTGGTTTCAGTAAAATCTGTCCTCACCAGGAAACTTGAGATTGCTTGGAAAGATGTTAACTGCTGGATAATTTGAAAACTCCTTGATATATTTCCAACATGTATGTTTTATGGGCATATGTTGAGTTTCACTAAATCTCTTATTCCTCTTGTTTCAGTACTGATGAAGCAGAAAGTGAAGTCTTTATTTTGTTTTAAGATGTGAGAATAGATTTGGAACATTATCACTTTCAATCTTTTCGCATGTTACATACTGCAGTAGCAATTGATTGAATGGTCATCTCACATTGTGTCGCTAGCACAGTGGCACTAAGTCACGTTTTACGGATCATTGTTTATATGGCATGAACAACCCTCTAGCCTTATCGATTAAAAAAAAAAATTGGTACATAGTGTATAATTATAAGGCCTTTGGTCGCATATGTTTGCGTCTAAACCTATAGAGCACTCACTAAGCTGTGCTACACCTCTCATTGTTCCGTATGAAGAGGATGCCACCATCAAACAAGGTCAGTCCGATGTGTGTTGTGTCTGGTGATGGTTTGTGTTTTATGTGATTCCACTATCGAGAGTATATGAAATTGAAGGCTTTCATTCGATGCCCTATATGACCTTTGCACTAGTGCATTGATAGCCTGTAGGACATTGATTATTTCTCTCCTCTTTCTTAAAAAGAGGGGTTGGTGGGGTGGGGGAGGGGAGGAAGCACATCTTAGCTATTGGTCATTATTCTCTGCATTATCTGATGATCAAATCACTTCCTGGTTGTTCTTGCACAACTTCAAATGTTTTCTGCCTCAAATGCAAAAGAGTCTTTCAGGGAACAGTCAGTCTTCTGACCATGCCTCCCCTCCCCTTGATTAAAAGGCTACGTTTATACAATGCAACCTGTATATCCTTGATGCTGTATAACTGTAGCAGCTGAGCAGCTCCAAAGGCAGCTTTAGACAAACTCGATGCCTGCCACCACAAACACCTACACACAGTCAATGGACACCGATGGCCAAACCGCATAATTTCCAACGAAGCACTATACAAGATGTGTAATACGTCACCGCTGTGTGTAAAAGTTGGCCAGCAAAGATGGTCCATGTTTGGCTATGTGCTAAGGATGCCAGAAGAGACACCAGCATAGAGAGCCTTGGAATTCGCCCTACTCGGAGCCAGAAAATATAAAACCAGGAGAGGACGTCATTGGATACATCTGCTAAGCATGCTACGAGGTGACCTCAAGAAAGCAGGACTCGGTACACTCAAGTCAAGAATGGACCTGAGGAAGCTAAGGATTTTGGCTGAGGACAAGACACAGTGGGCAAAAGCGAAGAAGGACTGATTGCAGCTGTAGGATGTTTCTACTATCACAGCCGCAGAATACAGTAATCATACATACATTGAACTAGCTGGATGTTTAGGAAATATCAATGAGTATTAGGATGGTAAGTATCAACTCTCGTGAAAAAAGAGATCCGTGATTTCGTTTTTTATCTTTAAATGTGGTTTGAAAAAGCAGTAGGTGAATATCTCGGCCAGTCAAGTCAGCTTTTTTATCTTGCAACGGTGACATGTTTTAGCACTTCAGCTGAAGTAAGCTTTTAAATGTAGGGCACAATGGACCTTTCCATTTTTAGCTATGCCCTGCCCATCTCTAGCTAAGCTCCTCCCATACCTCGATCTTGTTGGGATTGATCGATCTCTGAACTCCCTGACTATCAATTCAGCGCCCAGTCAAATTAGTTTCAAAATATTCAACAGCATGTTTATTAAATAGAGACATACAATTCTTACAACGTGTCAGACATTTAAGAGTTAAAGACGGTCCATATAGAATCATTTATGATGTAATGATTATGATGTCATCCTACACACCGCTTAGCTGATTATGACATCATATGATGTCATTACTCTGAAAAGGTCCATTAATAAGATTTGCTTAGATTTATGACAGTTTTGTTCACGTTTTGAAATGGAATAAGTTAATGGTACAAATTTGCACCTTCTTATTATAGTGTCAGTTTTGTGATGAAAGCTAGATAAACACTATTGTCTAGTAATTACAATGTAATCTCTATTAGGTATGTCCAGTAATGGTCAGTTTGTTGATGGTTCCTATAGTAACGTGTATACAGATACTGCTGATAATGGGTCTGCTGTATATCTAGATAAGGCAGCACACGATGTCATGGACCCTGATCCCACAGGACAAAGTAAGAAAATAGATACAGCCAAACTTATCTATAGTGGCCAACATGGGGCCATACACAAGTGTCCGGTGTATTTCTACGGAGGGTCAAATTTATCATTACACTGGTTTGCGTGCGTGTTGTGGGGGGGTGGGGGGGGGGTGCAACCGTTATATGGAGGTGGACTTTAGAGCAGGTTTGACTGTACATTAATATTGTGGCAAGTTTGAACGATATAAGTGTGCAGGTTTCAGCATAAATATATGATTTCTGTGCCACTCTGCTGGGGTTGTTTAGCAAAGGTCAGCATTTGGCTGGACATAGCATCTCTGCTGCTCAGGCTCTAGATAGCACATGGTGGGTAGTTGTTTAAGCTGATGCCGTCGTTAAATATGTGTAAAGCTTGGGAAATACGTGTGAAGTTTGAAAATAGTAAGAGAAATGAGTAGTTACAAAATACCACCAAGTAATAGCGAAACAACGACATACAGGCGATTAATGAGATAAAAGCTTACCCCCCTTTTGCAGAATGGAAAAAGGCTACCTCCTGTTCAATAAAATTACTGATTGAGTAATAATACATGTAAGTAGTAAAAATATGAAAATTGTGGTGTGTTTACTGTTGCAAGATGACAACCCGGGAGAATATAACATTTTGGTGATTATTCATCACCGTTTTGGAACTTTTACCCTGTGCATAGATATGGTACCACATCGTAGAGAGAACTGCATGGCCATTCTACTTCGAATAATACTTACCAGATGTACTACTATGATAATATCTATTATCTAGTCTAGCTCAAAATAAACAATTAAAACTCTGCACTCTCCTGGTCCTGCCCATACTGTGTCCGGGAATACCATAGCCGCAGGTACCGAGTCAATTCCCAATCACAGTCAGATTCGTCTATTTTGCGCTTTTACAAGACGCATGTTTTTGTCGTGCTCAAATTATTCTAATTTAAGCAGATTTAGCATTGTTTCTAAGAAATCATCGTTGGCTTCATGGAGGAGTTAGGGAAATCATCACAGGGGCAGGTTGTATTAATCTAGAATTTATACATTCGTGCCATAATGACTGTTTGAAATTTCCTTAAATTGGCACATTGTTTTAAAATGTTAGCCATTGTTGGAGTCGCTTCTGTACCCGTTAACTTTTAGTTTAATTCGGGTACTCGGTTAATTTTCTCTTGCGACTCGGTTCCTCTAAAGATGGATGCGCCGGTTATTTCACATCAAGAGTATACTTACCTCCCTAATACTTTTGATATTGCTAAATATTGGCTTTCACTCAATAAACACTCAGATTAAAACAGTTAGGTGCCCCTACTGGGCAGGGAGTCAGAGCGTAGTCTGGCGGATGCCAGCCCCACCACCGCGCATGCGCAGACTAGCACTTGCTCTTTGCTAATTTATTGGCAGAGAGTCTACACATGCTTTTGTGCTAGTGCTTTTCGTGGCTCAATTCTAAGTGTTTTTGTGAAAGTTCAGAAGTGTTTATCCCTGATAAAGATGGCAGGAAGAGTGACTTCGCCAGAGGAGGGCCCAGTACCTTTAAATCAGGTGACTTCTAGTAAAATTAGCGAGTTTTGTCCCGTTGTAATGTGTTTCCGGGACTCGCGCTAAACGTGATAAGCGCCTTGTTTAGTTGGTTTATTTCAACTAGGTGCTATATAAGACTAATCTCTCTGTGTTTATGTCCACAGGTCTGTGTGAAGAAATATAATGGACATCACATCAGCAGAGGGTTTGTGTCTCTCCACCATGGTTCCATTTCCTACTAATACTGTTAGGTTATCTAACCAAAAATTCTATGTCCAGTGAGTTGGAGGCCTATTATAAAGGTCTTCTCACTTTGCCCTCTTGATCCAATTCCTTCCCCTAGAGGTGGAGAGAGTTAAGAGGCGTTCAGTTGGTGGAGTGCTCCAGTTCATCAGGTTGGATGGTTTGTCTAGACAAGGTGTCGGGTATCTAATTATTGATATGAGGTGATGTTAATTATTTAGAGGAAAGGGAGATAATTAACAGTATTTGCCATTGTTATCAGTATATATCTGATGGTTGTGTAGTCGAAATGTCCATTCTGCACATGTTCTGGTTAGAGATACAATTCGTCCTTGCACTGGGATGTTGTTGGGGATCGATTTTTTCCTGTCATAGGATTAATGACGTCATAATCAGCCTTGCTCTTTATTAACAATTAAAGTTGTCCGAAGCTGGTTTTCTGATAAATTATGATCTTTATGATCATTTCCTTCTCTTGAGTTGGTGAGTTTCTAAGCTTAACTAGATTGCTCATACTCCTCGTCCTTTGGCCTTTTTCAGAGACCTGGTTGTGCGTCCTGTGGACGATTTTTGAGGGACAAGTTTGGTCCTCATCTCTGTTTTCAGTGTAGCCCCTGTGGTCCCTTGCTTAATTGCGAGATATGTAAGCACTGGGGGGGCGAGCTAATGTCCGAATTCTTGTGCTTGCAGGCGAAGGACATGGTGGTGGAGGAGGAGAAGAAGAAGCTGAAAAAAGAGGTAAGTAAGAAGGGTAAGAGGAAGGCCTCGTCCGCGGTGGACATGGAGGCCTTCCGGACCGAGATGTCGGGAGAGATGAGGAGGACAATAAAGGATTTGGTTCCAGAGTTGCTTCGTGGCATGCTTCCTGGACCAAATCCTTTGTTGGCCTCATCATCTGCTTCGGAGCAGGTAATCCCCACCTCTGAATCACCGTTCCTTAGTACGCTTCCGTTGTTTGAAGGTTCAGAGGTGGCCCCATTAGAGGGGGCGTTCCACGACCCTGGCAGCAGGCTTATTGCCGCGCCCAATAGGGACCGTGGACGGTTGTCGCTGGAACCCGCGGGCTGCTTATCAGTCCAGGGGTATCCGCACACCGCGGGTGCCAGTACCTCGTATGGCACCTTCCCTGGCCAGTCCGGGTTAGCTCTCTTTGCTGACCCGGAGTCTAATCTGTCTGGCCAGGAGGATGAGGATTATTTGTTGGGGTCGCCGTCTGAGGACGTGGCCATGGATTATGACGTCTGTGCACCCCTCGCGGGGAATACAGGCGCCTTATTCCACGGTTCTACTCTCCCAGGGGTAGAATCCACGGTTCAGACTGTGGCCCTGGGCGCTGAAGGCCAGCGTTACCGCATACCTCGGCTTGCCGAGAGTGTCGCTGGTGCTGGCCGGGGCCGTGGTGGGGCGGTATATGCCCCGCGCTCTACCACGGCGCCTGCTCCTGGTCAAGCCAGTGAGATTAGCATGCCGGTATTGTCAGGCCCGCATGCTCTCCCTGGCTTGCCAGGGATATCAGCGTATCCGCCGTCAGGCTCTGTTGCTTGCGCTCAGGAGGAAGACGAAGGCCCCCGTCTTGTAGAGCGCTCGCAGCTAGCCACGGAGGAGGATTGGTCTGACGCTTGCCAGTGGTTGGTGAGTGTTAGACCAGATCTGCCCGTGGAGCAGTCGGCTAGCCAGCGTGATCACAGGCCGTGGTTAGCTGGTAAGCCTACTGCTAGCGCTATGCCTTCTCTGCTGCTGGCAGAGCATGTCGTTGACATGTTCGAGGCGGCGGAGACGTCCATTAAGTCGAGTGGACGTCTCGCTAAGGCCCCGCGCGAGGTGGCCAGGCGTTGCCGCATCGTGCCCCTGGACTACCAGCGGTACGGTGTGGTACCTAAGCCGAGCGTGGATGACCGCGCGGCTTTGGGTGAGGATGCGCGGCCAGGCTCCCGTTCTGACACGGGAGTCTTGTGTTCGAACGCGTTGCGTTCAGCAAATACCGCGTTGCGTGATGCGGAGGAGAGTGGGAGGGCTTCGATTGCCGCTCTGTCCCACGTCTCCCAGCTGTTACAAGGGGTAGTAACAGCATCCGCATCGCGCCAGCCAAGTCCGGTCACAGTCTAGCGAGCCATCCAGGATGGTATCAACCTGGCTCTGGACTGTATGATGCGGGCGGTGACCAGGAGTGTCCGGGCAAGGCGCACTTTTGCCTTGGATAATCTGTGCCCGTCCCAGGACCTCTACAATAGGCTACTACGTACGCCTATGACAGGTCCTGGTCTCTTTGGAGGTGAGGGATGTAGGCACCTCCAGGAGACGGTTACTCTGGTCAATAACCAGAGGGCGCTGCGCGAGCAGTTTGAGGTGCTTCGCCGTGCCAATGTTCGCGCCGCACCCCCTGCGTATCGTCCCCTGCAGGCTCGAGGTGGTAGTGGCCAAGTCAGAGGCCAACCACCATCGCAGCGTCGGCCTCGGCCGCGTGCGATTCGGCCAGCAGCGAGGGGGGCGCAGGCTCCTCAGGCGCAGTCAGCCAGGCAGCCGCCCGCGCACTGAGGTGCGCGCGGTGCTGGTCGTGGCGCGCGAGGATCTGGGCGGGGTAATCGTTCCTGATGGGACGGTTACTGCGGTGAGAACCACGCCGGTGTTTCTGGCAAAGGAGACAGTGCCGCTCTTGCACTCCTTATGTCCACCTCTATCCCTAGGTGGACCGGTGGGAGGCCGGCTAGCCGACCACATGCAAGAGTGGGAACGGTTAACTCAGGACCGTTTAGTCTTGCGATGGCTTTCAGTCGGGTATCATCCCGATTGGATGACAGGCCCGCCATCGCGACTGTCTCTAGTGCCGATCTGGGCTCCAAATCCGAGATATCCAGATCAAAGGTTGTGTATCGAGGAGGAAATAAATTCCCTCATACAAAAAGGAGCTATTCAGCCGGCACAGAGGTGTCCGGGCTTCTATTCAACCCTGTTCTTAGTAACAAAGAACACCGGAGGGTGGAGACCAATTCTCAACCTCAAGCCATTGAACAAGTTCATAGAGACGCCCAGTTTCAAGATGGAGACTGTGCGCTCGGTGTTGGCGGGGTTAGAGAGGGGAATGTGGACAGCGTCGATAGATTTGAAGGACGCTTATTTCCACATCCCCGTACACAGGAGTTTCCGTCGCTTCCTGAGATTTGCATTCCAGGGCAGACAGTGGGAATTCAGGGTGCTACCCTTCGGAATTTCCACGGCTCCTCGGGTTTTCACCCGTGTGGTTCTTGCGATCACCGCATACCTCGGCAGGAGAAGCATAGCAGTCCACACGTACATAGACGACTGGCTGTTGAAAGCACACACCCGGGAAAGTTTATCGACCAGTCTGGAGATTGTTTTGAAAACTCTCACAGACATAGGCTGGATGATCAATTTCCCAAAATCAGAGCTGACTCCATCCCAGAAGTTTGTTTACCTGGGGATGTTCTTCGATCTAGAGACAGGATATGTTTATCCTACTCAGGAGAGAGTTCAGAAACTCATCTCATTAATTCAGTCAGTGTGCGACAGTCGTCATGTCCTGGCACGGGTTTACTTGAGAATGCTGGGGTTGATGGTTTCATTGGAACCAGTCATTCCTCAGGCCGCCTTACGCAGGCGGCCGATCCAGTTATTTCTCATGACACAATGGACCCAGAGTACAGGTTCGCTGGACTCGAATGTGTCAGTGTTGGCGCCTCTGATTCATCACCTGCAATGGTGGTTGGACACAGAGAATCTCTTGGTGGGGGTTATGCTAACCCCTCCCCACCCTCAGGTGACTGTGTATACAGATGCATCGATGGAGGGCTGGGGAGCTTGCCTGGAAGAGTCCACGATATCAGGGCTTTGGAATCTGGAACAGTCAAAGGAACATATAAATCTACTGGAGCTAAGAGCAGTAGTCCTGGGCCTGGAACATTTCTTACAGAAAGTTCAGGGCAAGATTGTTCTTATTCGTTCAGACAACTCAACAGTTGTGACTTACATAAACCGCCAGGGCGGAACGAAGTCGCCCAGTCTCTGTATGATGACATGGAGACTGCTTTGTTGGTGCCTGGATCACCAGATTACCTTGAAAGCAGTTCATATTCCGGGAAGGTTAAATCTGCTAGCAGACTCATTGAGCCGAGGGATGAGTGTTTTACCCACGGAATGGCAACTAAATCAATGTGTGGCGGATCGTCTGTTCGACCATTGGGGGAAACCCAACATCGATTTGTTCGCAACGAAGAAGAATGCGAAGATGACGACGTACGTCTCTCCGATTCCGGATCCAAGCGTTTTCGCAACAGATGCGTTAGCTATCAGCTGGGGGAGAATGTATGCATACGCATTCCCTCCAGCAATCCTGATTCCAAAAATTCTTCAGAAAATCAGACAAGAGGAATGCCAAGTGCTTCTGATCGCCCCGGATTGGCCAAGCCGATCATGGTATACGGATCTGCTGGACCTTCTGGTCTGCAATCCGGTTCCTCTGCCTCTGATGGACGATATTATTTTCCAGGGCAAGGCCCTTCACAACAATCCATCAATGTTCAGATTGACTGCGTGGATGTTGTCAAGGAATCTAGAATTAAGGAGGGCTTTTCTGAGCAAGCAGCCATGTTTATGGCCAAAGCCAGGAGGGGGTCAACCTCCAGAGCATATAATTATAAAATCAACAGATTTGCAGAATGGTGCTCAAAAAGATGTATTGATCCAATGGATTCATCTATTCAGGTAGTAGCTGATTTCCTCTGTCACCTCTATGATGCCTATAGCCTCAAGCCTAACTCTATTGCTGGTTATAAGTCAGCTTTAATGTCTGTTATTCCTTGCTTGGCTAAGAGGGGAAGTGATGAAGTAAATACATTAAATGTATTAATTAAAGGCATGGGCAATCTAAGACCAAGGAATCCACCTGTGATTCCGTCTTGGAGTTTATCGCTAGTGCTTCAAGTACTAGGTGATAAGCCGTTTGAACCACTTAGTTCCATTTCTATGAAACTATTAACACTGAAGACTGTGTTTTTAATTGCTGCGGCCTCGGCTAGGCGTAGGAGTGAAATTCATGCCTTATCAGCCGAGGATGACCGTTTTGTGGTTTCAGGGGAAGGCCTTAAGCTGCTACCTAGGATTAATTTCTTGGCTAAAAATCAGTCGTTGAAATATCCAGGTCAACCTATTGTTTTGCCTGCTTTAACTAGATATGATCCTAATTCTAAAGCATGGTGTCCCGTCCGGGCGCTTCGCCGGTACAAACAACATACGGCGGAGTGGCGCACCGACCAGTCGGCGTTATGGTTGTCATATATTGAACCCCATGGCAGGGCTTCTAAGGACACCATTTCCAGGTGGATTGTAGAATGCATTCAGTTTTGCCATACATCCGCCACCGGGAAGCAGGTTGACGTGGCCAAGGCTCACAGTGTCCGCGGCGTAGTGACATCCACTGCCCTATTTAATGGGGTCCCTGTGGATGATATTATGTCGGTGGCTCAGTGGCACTGTGAGTCAAGTTTTACAGACCATTATCTCCGTGACACCTCTAATCCTCTCGCCTTGTCGATTTTGAAAAAATAACTAGGCATATATTTTTGATGGGGTTTCCTCATTGCTTATATATTTCACAATTAATTTATGGAAACAACCACTAATTTGGGACTGCATCGTTCTTCACCTATGGGAAGAGGATGTCAGCAGCCATTTCAACAAGGTCAGTCTTGTGTATGTGTTGTCCATTGTTGATTGTCTTGTCACGTTACCCTTTATTAATATGATGATGGTTTTGTGTATTTATGTGGTTCATTGTTGAGAGTATACGAAAATGGAGTTTTTTCGTCTCTGTCCTGTAGTACATGGCACTTGTACGTAGAGAGCGTATAGGACATTGAGGTCATTCGACTCTTCCTCCCAGGAAGGAGGGGGGGGAGCGCATATGACATTCGGTCATCTCTCATTCATCGGGGGTGTTATCCGATGGTTAGTCAAATCCTGACTGTTTTTTCATACAGTTTCAGAAGTTTAAGTGCCTTAAACGCAGAAAAGCGTATAGGGATGAGCTGGTCTTTTGACCTCGCCTCCCTCCCGCCGAATTCACTGTCGAATTCTGGCAATATCAAAAGTATTAGGGAGGTAAGTATACTCTTGATGTGAAATAAACGAAATCAAGGATTTCTTTTTTCACGAGAGAGTTGATACTTACCTCCCTAGATACGGACCCGGCCTCTCCACCCCACAAAGGCTCGGTCTTCAGGCTCTTTATAGTTGCATGTGTATCAGCCAATAAATTAGTCAGAGGAAGTGCTAGTCTGCGCATGCGCGGTGGTGGGGCTGGCATCCGCCAGACTACGCTCTGACTCCCTGCCCAGTAGGGGCACCTAACTGTTTTAATCTGAGTGTTTATTGAGTGAAAGCCAATATTTAGCAATATCAAAAGTATTAGGGAGGTAAGTATCAACTCTCTCGTGAAAAAAGAAATCCTTGATTTCGTTTATTTAACGTAGTTAAAGGCTGAGTTGTGTGTTTTTAAAAATTTTCACTAAAAAAAGTTTCAAATATTTCCTGCCTAAGAACTTGATTATCATTAATTTAAGAGAAAGTTAATGTGTTTAAGAAATCTTAACTGTCAAGTCGATTGTGCGTATTGCTCGTCATCATTTGTCATGTGCAGCGTTTTAATTTTTCTCTGTGTTCGCAGAAACCGAAGAATCCGGATACGTTGTGCCAAAAGTGCAACCGGTTCATGAAACGGAAGTATTTGGGACATCACTGCGTGGCGTGCGCCCAGTGTAAGGTCGGGAGCCCTTGTGATGTGTGTGTGAAGTGGTCGTCGGCAATGGTGGCAGAGTTCGACAGGGATCGGCGTGCGAGACTGGAGAGGATCACGAAGGATAAGGCAGTGAAGTTGCAGCAGGCGTCGTTGATGGGACTGGAAGGTCGGCTGAATGAGAGGATGGATTCAGCTCTGGGCGTATGGGCAGCCCAGTTCAAGGCAATGTTTGAATCATTGCAGTCCATGGTCCCGGTGACGCAAGCTGGTGCAGGACTACCATTAGGTGGTCCGGCTAGTTCTGCTGAGGGTCATGCACCTGCCCCTTCTCTGTCCTTGGCTCAAGAGCCAACGATAGAGGAGGAAGATTTGTTGTTAATGGAAGATTCCGGCATGCCGGATCTTTCGAAGACGTCAATGCCCGGTACGTCCCAGGGGTTGCTCTCGGGATTAGTACGGGTTTGCCAGGTGGATGGTGATGTCGACGTTCCGTCGGGCATTTTCCATCCGCTATTTGTGCAACCGGAGGGGTCGGCGGAGCCGTGTTTTGCGGTTCCTGCTGGTATCCCGGCGGCGTTAGGTGTGGCTCCTATCGGAATGCCGTCGCCTGCCACAGGAAAAGCGGTCATGGTCCCGACTCCCGTGCTGGAGCCGATGGACTGCGGAGAATCCGGGTCTGGCGATTCGCTAGACACCGGTGCCGCTGGTAGTCGCGCTATGGATGCGCTCTGTCTTGGCAGAGACGTGTCGCATAGCGCTCAGCATGGATCGTCGGTGGCCCTCTCATCTAAGGGACAGAGGGAGGATGAAAACGGGAGTTCGTTGATGGACGAGTCCGTTTTTTGCACCGAAGCTGAATGGGTGCAGGTCCTCGGGTGGATGACCAATCGTCTCGGGTTGGCATCTGATCTGGGATTTCAGCGCGATCCGGCGATGGAACGGATGTCAGAGCGAGCGGCTAGCGCTCTGTCAAGTGGCTCTTCTGCCATGCCACGGCGGCTATCGTAAGGACCGTCGTACTACAAGAAGCCGAGGGGCGGCCGTGGGGCTCGCTCCTGACGGGTTTCCGGCGGAACCAGTACCGGTGGCTTTGGAGGCGAATGGAGTCGAGAATCTTCACCCAAGTGATTTAGCGTCTTATCGGCCAATCTTGACCGACAGCTGTGTGCAGATTCCGTCCGTCGGAGGCAGACTTCAATTATTCCTAAACCAATGGGAACAGGTCGTGCGCGACTGTTTAGTTTGTCAGTGGATAAGAAACGGCTACGATCCGGACTGGCTCATCCATCAATCGTTAGTTCCGTTAACCTCGACTCCAATATGGACTCCTGTTCCAAGGGAATCAGATTGTCTAGACGCCATTCGGTCAGAAATAGAATCTCTTCATCAGAAGAAGGCCATTCATCTAGTCAAAGATCAGTCTTCACTGGGCTTCTATTCGATCATGTTCCTCGTTCCGAAGCGTACCGGAGGATGGAGACCAATTCTCAATCTCAAACCGTTGAACAAGTTTATTCTTTCTCCCAAATTTCAGATGGAGACGGTAGCAGCAGTAATGACAGGGCTGAGGAAAGGCATGTGGGGAGTGTCGATAGATCTGAAGGATGCATATTTTCATATTCCAATGTCAATTCCTTTTCAGAAGTACCTTCGCTTTGCATTCCAAGACAATGTTTGGGAATTCAATGCTCTCCCGTTCGGCCTGACCACAGCTCCGAGGGTCTTCACCAAGGTGGTTCTCGCCATGACTTCTTTACTTCGCAGGAGAAACATAGCTGTTCACACGTACATAGACGACTGGTTGCTAAAGGCGGGGAATCCAGTCACTCTGCGCAGCAATCTGCAGGTAGTCCTAGCCTTATTAAAGGATCTAGGGTGGATTGTGAATCTAGAGAAATCAGAACTGACTCCATCCCAGGAGTTTGTTTATCTGGGAATCTTTTTCAATCTCAGGGACGGCGTAGCTTTTCTGGCGGAGAGCAGAGTCAAAAGCCTGATTGCAGTTTTGGAGTCGGTTTCTCTAGGAGCCTATCTGACGGCGCGCCAGTTTCTTAGGATACTGGGGTTACTAGTATCTCTGGAGAAGGTGGTTCCATATGCGGCACTCAGGCGCAGGCCAATTCAGATGTATCTAATGTCATTCTGGTCTCAGAAAACGGATCCGTTATCTCTGAGGATACCAGTCAAAGAACCATTGATATTCCACCTTCAGTGGTGGTTATCCGAACAGAATCTCCTGCGAGGTGTTCCTCTACAACCTCCTCAACCTCAGATGTCCATCTTCACGGATGCATCGTTGACGGGTTGGGGAGCGGTATTGGACAGTCAGTCAGTGTCAGGGGAATGGGATCGGACCAATGTGCAGAAACATATCAATGTGCTCGAACTATTAGCAGTGGTATTTGCACTACGAAAGTTCGAGAGTCCAATTCAAGACAAAGTTGTCCTAATAAGGACAGACAACTCAACAGTGGTGTCTTATTTGAACCGTCAGGGCGGGACGAGATCACCAGAGTTGTGTATGATGGTTTGGAACCTTCTGCTGTGGTGCCAAGAGAGGAATATTATTCTTCGGGCAGCACACATTCCAGGAAGATTGAACATCCTAGCGGATGCTCTCAGTCGAAGGACGGAATGACAGCTCAACCAATCGGTAGCGGAGGTTCTATTCAAACACTGGGGCAAGCCAAATGTCGACCTGTTTGCTATGAATCAAAACGCAAAGATGGTCACTTACGTGTCACCGATCCGGGACCCGCTAGCCTTAGCAGTAGACGCACTGGCGATAAGTTGGAAGGGAATGTACGCGTATGCTTACCCTCCAACAATTCTCATCCCGAAAGTTCTGGCAAAGATAAGAGAGGGGATGTGCCAAGTACTACTGATCGCCCCGTATTGGCCAGGCCGATCATGGTTTACGGATCTGCTGGACCTTCTGGTCTGCAATCCAATCTCTCTGCCAGACGCAAGAGATCTAATCTCTCAGAACAAGGGTCTATACCTCCACGACAGACCAGAAATGTTCAGATTGACTGCATGGATGTTGTCAAGCAGTGTGCAATTGAGGGTGGATTTTCTGAGCAAGCAGCGAAGTTTGTTGCTTCAGCCAGAAGAGTTTCAACCACAAAGACATATAATTATAGAATCAACAAATTTGCACAGTGGTGTGAGAGAGGGGATATTGATCCCTTTTCTGCATCTGTTCAACACGTAGCAGATTTTATCTGTCATTTATACGAAGTTGACAAACTTGTACCTTCTACCCTAGCAGCATATAAGTCTGCATTAGCTTCAGTCATTCCCAGTCTCACTATTGAAGGAGTGGAGAATGACACCTTGAATGAAGTTATCAAAGGAATGAGCAATCTGCGACCTAGACAGCCAATTCCTATCCCATCATGGAATCTATATCTTGTTCTACAGGTTTTAGGACAGGCTCCTTTTGAACCGATTAGATCTATTGATATTAAACTGTTAACTATTAAATCAGTTTTCTTGGTTGCAGCAGCGTCGGCGAGAAGGAGAAGCGAAATTCATGCGCTTTCTGCCGAACAAGACCGTTTTGCCGTCACGGGTGAAGGTTTAAGACTACTTCCGCGTCTTTGTTTCCTGGCAAAGAATCAGTCACTTAAATATCCAGGACAGCCAATCAATTTGCCAAGTTTAACTAGACATGACCCAAACTCTTCTGTTTGGTGGCCTGTCAGATGTCTTAAAATGTATAAGAAACGTACTAATGAGTGGAGAGACGACCCGAAATCTCTGTGGTTATGTCTCAAAGCTCCCCATTTACGTGCCTCGAAAGATACTATTTCTCGTTGGATAGTTGACGCTATTAAGATGTCACACAAAATCGCTACAGGAAAGCAAATTGATCATGCGAATGCCCATCAGGTCCGAGCACTAGCAGCATCATCGGCCCTTTATAAGGGTGTCTCATTAGAGGAGGTGATGTCTGTAGCACAATGGCATGCCGAGTCGTCATTCACTGATTTCTACCTTCGCGACATCTCCAGCTCACTTAATCCGGTAGCCGTCGCCAATCTGTCGAACCTAAACTAAGCCACGTCCGACCACTACTTCGCACACATCACTAAAGTCTTCCGCCTACACTGAACAAACGCTATGCACATGACTGAGTACGACCGTGGATTGGGCCGAGCTCCTGTGATGATCAAGAAAAGATCAAGCACTCAAAATGGTGAGTGTTTACACTAATTAAGTGACTATAAATCTGTTTACTTACAGTCGAAATACCAGACTGCTTAGGTAAATAGTCTGGTACAAGAGTATTCTTATCCTATCAACCAGACATTAGACTCATTCCAATTTGAAAATCTAGTCGATATACTGATATTTTTTCAAAGTTAGAAGTTGTAGTAGCTTCTTTGCACTCTACTGGACTGCCCTAGCTGAGGCTTGGGGCTGACACGGCTCTGGTGGGTGTTGCATCCCCAGTGACAGCCCTCTGAATTTTGTGCGGACAAAAGAGGGGGGGGGGGAAGCGTGGTCTAGACCATGGAAGTTTAGCACTCTATGAGTCAGATAGCAGGACCCAAGCGTATGCCAGGGTTTTAGTCTCTTCACAACCTTCTCTGTTGGATGGTAGTTGAGTGCTGGTTCGAGCCTCACCTCCCACCGGCATTTTCTGGCTGTCGAAATCCGGAGTTTATCATAATAGTACATCTGGTAAGTATTATTCGAAGTAGAATCAAAAAAGCATCCGCTTTTGTTTCTACGAGAATTCTTAATACTTACCAGATGTACTATGGCCCTGCTTCAGCCGCCCCGCTGAGGTGAGGCTGAGCTGCTTTCGCAGTTTGCCAAGGCGAACATAAGACGAATCTGACTGTGATTGGGAATTGACTCGGTACCTGCGGCTATGGTATTCCCGGACACAGTATGGGCAGGACCAGGAGAGTGCGGAGTTTTAATTGTTTATTTTGAGCTAGACTAGATAATAGATATTATCATAATAGTACATCTGGTAAGTATTAAGAATTCTCGTAGAAACAAAAGCGGATGCTTTTTTGATTCAGGCTCCAGTCTGTGGCAATCTGCATTACCACTAAATCGGTCCTTGATGCATAAGTGAGTATTTTCTTCGGCTTTGCAAACATCTTTGGTAGTGCAGGAACAGTCAGCACAGTGTATAGTTGTAGTACATCAGTAACAAATAAAATCATTCTGAATTTTCTATTTCGGCTCTACCGTTACAGTGGCAGTGAAAATCCACCCAAATGCCCCTTATGTAATCAGATGTTTCGGTAGGGCAATGATTCCAACCAGGTCAGTGTTGTTCCGGAACCTGCGGCACCGATCTTCCATCACCACTTGGTTGATGAGCCTTTAAGAGCCGGAATGGCAATGCGGTGTTTCACTTCAAGGGTATATCACGAAGACTTGATATATCCTAATATATCCAACTGGCTCAATTATACACAGAATTAAAAACAAAACTGCCCCTATTGGTTAGGTTATTCATATGTGATAGATTAGAGCTAGGTTTCTCGATGTGGATACTATACTTAATACCCCTGATGCTGCTGGAGACAGTCAACAACTACAGGTGTAATGAACCAATGGGAGTAGTGACACCTGTTTTCGGGATTGCTCTCAATCTCATTTTGTGTCATATTTTTAACCAGTTATAACTGTGGTATTGAATTTTCTTTTTCCATGATCATATGTAAAGGGTAGTAATTTTCCGCTGAGTCCTAGCTCCTGTAGTTAATAATATTGGAGACGTGGTACAGGTCTGGAAAAGAAATCTCTCTGCCCTTGTAACCTGTCTCACACATTAAATCAGTGGTTTTTACTCACGCACATATTTCACCCTGTTATCTATAACACTCAGAAGAATTAGACAAGTTTGCCTCCACATATAATAAATATTCTAACAGAGCTTTAATCAGCATCATTTCTTCTTGTATTTGTGATGTCATGATACCTCTTAAGCTGATGTAGTTATAGCATAGTAGAAGATGACCACCCATATACATTTTCGAAAATAGACCACTGTGAATCGCGACCAATAGTGTTCCGATGGCAAATATATGGTTTCACAAGGTACGAGATTGAACAGAGATAAATTTTCACAGCAGATCCTAGTCTCGAGCATAGGACGTGTTTCAAGTAAACAGAATATAGAGATTATCTTGACAGGATAGTATAGAGTAGTGCCAAGTGTTAGCGTGGATTGAGTGGATTCGTAAAAACAATTGGATCTATCTCAACAATGTGATTTACATGAAGAGGACCTTGGATGTGTGTTTGAATTAACGGTGTGTTTACTTGTAATAATCCTGATAGTCGTGATTGCAAATACTGCCTCATCAGGAACTTAAAGGAGACAAGAATTAGATTTCAATAAAAAATGCCAAAAATTAGTTTTTATCATATTTGATAAATTAAAAAAAGTTAGCAGATTTTCGCAAGCTCTATCACTTAAAATTTTGGTTAAAAGCGTGAATTTTGATACACCATATAATTCACGGTATGATGACATCATGTAAATTATCAATCATGTTGATTCAGATTATGCCACACATCTTTTCAGGTTAGAAGAAACTGGCATCTAATACAGTTACCAAGTGGAACATCAGCTCCGATCCAAGCTCTTGTTTAGCAAACTCTAGTATCCCTCTTGCATGTCATTAATATGGTGCTGTCTGAATGAGCTGTTGTGAGCTATTAATCATCAACAACACAATATTATTCACGCGATAATGTCATACCACAACAATCATTCACACGATGATGTCATACCAAAACAATCATTCACGCGATGATGTCATACCACAACAATCATTCACGCGATGACATCATACCACAACGATCGTTCATGCAATGATGTCATACCACAACAATCATTCACACGATGACGTCATACAACAATCATTTGCATGATGATGTCATACCACGACAATCATTCACATGATGATGTCATACAACAATCATTTGCATGATGATGTCATACCACAACAATCATTCACATGATGACATCATACAACAATCATTCACATGATGACGTCATACCACAACAATCATTCACACAAAGACGTCATACCAGAACAATCATTCATGCGATGACGTCATACCACAACACTCATTCACGCGATGACATCATACCACAATGATCATTCACATGATGACATCATACCACAACAATCATTCGCACGATGATGTCATGCAACAATCATTTGCCTGATGATGTCATACCACAACAATCATTCACATGATGTCATACAACAATCATTTGCATGATAATGTCATACCACAACAATCATTCACATGATGATGTCATACCACAACAATCATTCACACAATGACGTCATACCACAACAATCATTCATGCGATGATGTCATACCACAACAATCATTCACGCGATGACATCATACCACAACGATCATTCACACGATGACATCATACCACAACAATCATTCACATGATGACGTCATACAACAATCATTTGCATGATGATGTCATACCACAACAATCATTCACATGATGACGTCATACAACAATCATTCGCATGATGATGTCATACCACAACAATCATTCACATGATGAGACCACTCCATGATTCTCATGAGAAATTGAAGAGAATTAAGGGAGCTGGAAAATATGCAAACAATATATTTTATTTTATTTAAATTATACAAACAATTCTCAGTTTGTTGTCTCCTTTGACAGCTAGTGACCCATTACTGTATTTACAGCTTCAACATTAACTTAGTTATACAAGGAGTCGTGGCATTACAGTAGTTTGGCATTGACAATGATCATTACCTTAGAAACTCCAAAGATATATATATTTCCGAAAAAGTTGGTCCCGATCCCAGGATGATTCATAATAAGGAAAAATTCGTTACCTCTCCGGGATGTAGAAATTGTTTGAGTGTAGCTTTCATGACCATCTCGGTCACTTCTTCAGCACTAACTGATGGTTGCTGGCAACGTCCCTCTGGTCAGAATCTACTGGCCATGTCATCCCCGCCAGCAGTCCCTCGGTCATCAACATCGAGACCAAGGTATTTAAACGGAAGGTTAAAGAGGCCATAGAAATCTACAAACATCAACCATCCATGAACCGAGATGAGGGCTACCGTATACCAGCAATCTACCAGTCCATGCTGTCACGTGACTCCACAAGAACGGACCAGAGTGATGTTGCCAGCGACCATCAGTTAGTGCTGAAGAAGTGACCGAGATGGTCGCGAAAGCTACACTCAAACAATTTCTACATCCCGGAGAGGTAACTAATTTTTCCTTATCATGAATCATCCTGGGATCGGGACAAACCTTTTCGGAAATATGTATTATATAGTTTACACTATCAATGATTCACTGTCACGAGCTTGTATGATATCTGTCATTGACTACGATTACCTCTAACTTAAAGGATACCTCACCTTATCTTATACTAAGCATTCAGGTGATAGAATTTGCCACCCATAATCCAGCCCTGACATTTTAGTTTTTTATCATGCCGACAACGAAAGATATTCAGGTTTCAGTAGAGCTAATGTTGATACATTTCGACAGCCTATGATGGCTGTCATGATTTACTTTTCAACCAATCGGAAAAAATCTAGCATGTGTGCCTCGGTATATTCTCTCAGTCATAGTGGTGCCATTTATAATTTGGCAATGTGGTATAAAATCAATCATACAGTTAAGCTGTTGGATATTTTGAAACTAATTTGACGGGAAGTTGTTGCTGCCTAGCAACAACTTCCAGTCAAATTAATTTCAAAATATTCAACTGGATGAGTATTACATAATAAAAAATGTAACGCATTGGCACTTACATGACATCACACACTATCGCATGAGGAGACAAAATGGTGGCAATCACTATTCAACATTTACGCGATACTACAAAGCAGATAATTGTGATACAGATAAGGGAATGTGACAGGATATGAATGATATGGAATCTATAAACCATAATCTATCGGTCTAATACAACATTTGAGGTGAGATTAGCATCCCTAATCAGTGAATATCGCAAGCACACAGAACTCACGCATGCACACAGAACTCACACATGCACACACACATTTTTTGTCTCAAAGGAAGATGTGGGTGTTAACATAAAATATCTCCCGTCCTCGTTTATATGTGTAGCTGCAACTTTGGTGTATCCGTGTTCTTGATTGTGAGGTGTTTACCCTAAACCATGTTAACCTATTTCTGAGCTGTACTGTACATTTCTCAGGTTATGTGTCTATGGAGTTCTGTACTCGTTTACGTGCTAGGAGATGATGATGAGAGTTGTGTTCAGGTGTATATGTGACTATGAGCTTCTGTACTCATTTCTTTGCCAGGAGACAATGATGAGTGCTCTGTTCAAGTGTATATGTGTCTATGAGCTGTAATCGTTTCTTTGCCAGGAGACAATGATGAGTGCTCTGTTCAGGTGTATGTGTCTATGTATGAACTTCTGTACACATTTCTTTGCCAGGAGAAGACGATGACAGCTCTGTTCAGCGTAGATGTCGTATCCTGGGAAACATGACTATCTCATGTGAGGAGGCAATTTATCGTGATCGCAATGCATGGAAGAATCAGAAATATCACATTGATATGCTTATTAAACTGTACAAACAGAAGCTCGAGGTCTTCAAGGTATGCCACTCTTTGTTAGCTCACCCATCATCCTATTGCACGTTCCTCACCCTCCAACTATGTTCCCATATCGAGTACCGTGCTTGCATGCCTTTGATGTTTGTGCTAATTTCACAAAGTTTCATACATATTAATGAACTGGGGTCAGTTAACTTGCGCCATTGAGATTGCGCGATAAGAAATCAGGAAGTAGACAAATTTACACATGTGCGTAAACCAAACTAGCGATTTTTGTTATCGAAAACCAATCTACACATTTTCTGTTCCTCAGATGACTTGTTTAGAGCAAAACTATTGCAAACCTTTGCAAATGTTTCTTTCCAGCTCAACAACGTCGCGATCGCCGTAGTTTTTGTGATTGTAAATTAGGTCACCAGATGAACTCTAATAGGCTCCCTCCAACCCACTAGTGTAATGTTACTTCACATAGCGAGAAATCACAGGTCTGCAAGTGCGGCCTCGAACAGCGTAGCTATGTGAGTGGGCGTATGTTAGTACGATGTAGCTCACCTGGCCTGAAAGACCAAGTGAGCTTATGTCATGACAACCGTCTGTCATGTGTCCGTAGTCCATCCATCATCCGTCAACCTTTCCTTTAAACGACTTCTTCTCAAGAACCACTGGGCCTATTTCAATTATATTTGGCAGGAAGCATCCTTAGGGCATAGGGATCCGAATGAAGCCGGTGGCGATCTTGGATTTTGGTCGATTTTTAAAAACGTCTTTAAAATATCATCAAGGGCTAGAGCTGAACCAAGATTGTTCAAGGGAACTTGATTGGTGAAATGGTTCGGTGGTCATCTTGGTTGACCTAGTTTTAGCGAAAATGACTTCTCCAGAACTGCTGAATGGATAGAGCCGAAATTTGGAAGATATGATTAGGGAATAAGGGCCATTAAAGTTTGTTCAAGCGAAGTTAATGCGTAAAAAAACATGGCCACCATGGACCAATCAAAATGTAGCATGTTTGGCGGCCATATTGGATATTTTTAGTTGATGGATTTTGGAGCCAAAATTGGTTTTATATAGGTTTTTGGTTATTCTGATTTCAAATTTGCCATTTTCAAAGATATCGGATAAACGGTTTTGGCGACCATCTTGGATCATTTTCCCGCCAAAAGATCCCATACTAAAGCAATTGGAAATTTACAATGTCTTCTCGAGAACCACTCGGCCGATTTCAAGTATATTTGAGAGGAAGCATCCTTAGGCCATAGGGATCCAAGCTTGTTCAAAGAAAGCCGATTGGATAATTTAGCCAGCGACCATCTTGGATTTTGGCTAATTTTTAGAAACGTCATGGCCAAGGAACAAGAGTGTTGCGCACATCATGGTCAATAGGAACAAGACTGTTGCACATGTCATGGGCAATAGGAACAGGACTTACACTGATCTGGGTCAATAGGAACAAGACTTACACTGATCTGGGTCAATAGGAACAAGACTTATACTGATCTGGGTCAATAGGAACAAGACTGTTACACATGTCATGGTCAATGGGAACAAGACTGTTACACATGTCATGGTCAATAGGAACCAGACTGTTACACACGTCATGGTCAATAGGAACAAGACTTACACTGATCTGGGTCAATAGGAACAAGACTTACACTGATCTGGGTCAATAGGAACAAGACTTGCACTGATCTGGGTCAAAAGGAACAAGACTGTTACACATGTCATGGTCAATAGGAACAAGACTGTTGCACACGTCATGGTCAATAGGAACAAGACTGTTGCACACATCATAGTCAATAGGAATAAGACTGTTACACACACCATTGGTCAATAGGAACAAGACTGTTACACACATCATGGTCAATAGGAACAAGACTGTTACACACGTCATGGTCAATAGGAACAAGACTTACGCACACCATGGTCAATAGGAACAAGACTGTTGCACACGTGATGGTCAATAGGAACAAGACTGTTGCACACATCATAGTCAATAGGAACAAGACTTACACGTCATGGTCAATAGGAACAAGACTGTTACACACATTATGGCCAGTAGTACCCAGCCCATTACAGAGAGTGGTTAGCTCGTTAGATACAGAGTGTGTCCTCAATAGTACCCTGACTGGTACAGAGGGAGTGGTCAATAATACCCAGACTGTTACAGAGGGTGTGGTCAATATTTTCCAGACTTACAGAGTCTGTGGTCAATAGTACCCAGATTGTTACAGAGTGGTCAATAGTACCAAGACTGTTACGGAGTGTGTGGTCAATAGTACCCAGATTGTTACAGAGGGTGTGGTCAATAGTACCCAGACTGTTACGGAGTGTGTGGTCAATAGTACCCAGACTGTTACGGAGTGTGTGGTCAATAGTAGCCTGACTGTTACAGAGGGTGTGGTCAATAGTACCCAGACTGTTACAGAGATTGTGGTCAATAGTACCCAGACTGTTACAGAGGGTGTGGTCAATAGTAGCTTGACTGTTACAGAGGGTGTGGTCAATAGTACCCAGACTGTTACAGAGATTGTGGTCAATAGTACCCAGACTGTTACAGAGGGTGTGGTCAATAGTACCCAGACTGTTACAGAGGGTGTGGTCAATAGTACCCAGACTGTTACGGAGTGTGTGGTCAATAGTACCCAGACTGTTACGGAGTGTGGTCAATAGTACCCAGATTGTTATGGAGTGTGTGGTCAATAGTACCCAGACTGTTGCAGAGTGTGTGGTCAATAGTACCCAGACTGTTACAGAGGGTGTGGTCAATAGTACCCAGACTGTTACAGTGTGTGGTCAATCGTACCCAGACTGTTACAGAGGGTGTGGTCAATAGTACCCAGACTGTTACAGAGGGTGTGGTCAATAGTTTCCGGACTTACAGAGGGTGTGGTCAATAGTTTCCGGACTGTTAAGGAGGGTTTGGTCAATAGTACCCAGACGTACAGAAAGTTTACAGACATCATGGTAAATAGTAGCCAGATTATTTTAAAGCCTTCATCGGACCAGTATGGTCGCCATACCAAATGTCCATATGTAAAATTTTACTAGAAGAAATGGCCCTGCAGTCAGACCACACACTGCAGTCAGACCAGACAATGCAGTCATACCACGCACTGCAGTCATACCACACACTGCAGTCATACCACGCACTGCAGTCATACCACGCACTGTGGTCATACCACGCACAGCAGTCAGACCACGCACTGCAGTCAGACCACGCATTGCAGTCAGACCACACACTGCAATCAGACCACGCACTGCAGTCAGACCATGCACTGCAGTCAGACCACGCACTGCAGTCAGACCACCCACTGCAGTCAGACCACGCACTGTAGTCAGACCACGCACTGCAGTCAGACCACACACTGCAGTCAGACCACGCACTGCAGTCAGACCACACTGCAGTCAGACCACACACTGCAATCAGACCACGCACTGAAATCAGACCACGCACTGCAGTCAGACCACGCACTGTAGTCAGACCACACACTGCAGTCAGACCACACACTGCAGTCAGACCACGCACAGTACTAGTCAGACCACACACTGCAGTCAGACCACACACTGCAGTCAGACCACACACTGCAGTCAGACCATGGATGCAGGTAGACCACGCACTGTAGTCAGACCACACACTGCAGTCAGACCACACACTGCAGTCATACCACACACTGCAGTCAGACCACACACAGTACTAGTCAGACCACACACTGCAGTCAGACCACTAGGGCTGGGTGGTATACCGGTTTCACACCGTCTTATGGTTTTTTATGGCAACGTTTTAAAAACCATTATGAAAATAAAAAACCGAAACCCGTCCGTAAGATCGCCATTGCGCGAAATCTGGTGACTGTCCTAAACTAGTTTGTTCTTGACTTACAGTTTAATATTATCTTCTAGTGGGTAACCATTTGCTAATAGGGCCATAAAGTACAGTCACCTATAACTATTGGCCGTGGGAAAGCAAGGGTGTTTGTGAAATACCAACAAATCGGCCGAGGATGACACTCAGCAAATATGATTTGATTTGCCAGCAGTAAATTTTACATGACGTAAGCTCTGCGGGTTCAAGGTAACATTGAATAATTTGAAAATCTAAATTTATTCTTTGTAACAAATAATCCTTTTTTCAATTCGAGTTTGTACTATGTTTAATTAGGACTCCAAATGTGACACGATACAAAAAAATTCAAGAAGCGCGCTACGAAAACAACGACGCTATACAATGAAATTCCCAATCCAAACGCTTCATTATTTCTCTTAGATTTCGACAGACATAAAATGATCCATCACGGAATAAGACTTACGAGACAAATTGCTTGAACGCCTGAGAAATGAAAACGATTAAGTCGCTTCTTACATTGACGGAGCAGTTACGTGAGTTAGCCTCTCAAATATGAGCAGGCATAATGCGATTGGTTGTTAACAAATTCTTCCGCCAGGATATTCACTACTATTGATTTTATGAATGAAATTCCTGTAAATCGTAGTGTTTTTTATCACGTGACTTTTTTGCTCGATATGCGTTAGAATCAAATCGTTTTGTTTTACGGATCGGCTCGGTTTTTCGTCTTCGTATATCTTCCAGACTACGAAGTGTTGATATAAGTAGATGTAAGTTAGACTCACGCGAATCATTGCGTTTATGTTGTCAAAGTACCATAATCTCTTTATTATACGACATGAACCTAAAAAAATAGTCAAACAGTTTTTAGTGAAAATTCATGGAGTGCGATTTCCGGGAAATGACTACCCTTTAGCTACGTGGTGAATCACTACACACTATCTACGCTACACGCTATCCACTACACACTATCCACGCTACGCACTATCCACGCTACGCACTATCCACGCTACACACTATCCACTCTACGCACCATCCACGCTATGAACCATCCATGCTACATACTATCCATGCTATTCACGGTACACGCTATCCACGCTACACACTATCCATGCTACACACTATCCATGCTACACACTATCCACACTACACACCAGACACGCTATCCACTCTACACACTATCCAGGCTACGCACCGTCCACGCTACACACTATCCACGCTATTCACACTATCCACGTTATACACTATCCATGCTACACGCTACACACTATCCACGCTACACACTCCCACGCTACACACTATCCACGATACACACTCCATGCTACACACTATCCACACTACACACCACGCTACACACTATCCACACTACACACTATCCACATTACACACTATCCATGCTACACACTATCCACGCTACATACTATCCACGCTACACACTACCCACGCTGCACACTATCCACGCTACACACTATCCACGATACACACTACGCTACAAACTATCCACGCTGCACACTATCCACGCTGCACACTCCATGCTACACACTATCCCACGCTACACACTATCCACGCTACACACTATCCATGCGTATGCAAATGAAACATTGTTCGCTTCAGCATTCTTTTTATTTCAGGGTATTCGTAAACATTTAAAGAAGAAACGTCCAAATAAGGAAGTTTATTCTTATGGAGATGTGGGCAGAAGGCGGCACTATATTACACAAGACAGGATAGGAATTTGGGTGAATGGAAGATGCCACTGTGAGATGACAGCTGGTTCCAGGTGTGTGTAGACCAATCACAGAATTTATTAACAAATGGTGTCAGTTTTGTGAAGAACAGTCACAGAACTTATTATCAACTGGTGTCAGGTTTGTGCAGAGAAATCTTATTGCTCAATTTTTTCCAGTGGCCATCTTGAATTTAAAAAAATTTATGGAAAATCAGTTAACGGACTACTTGTCATTAATCATTGGTCTGATTTCAAACAAATTTGTCTGAAACAATCCTATGTCCATGGTGGCATGCAATTGCTTCGAGATTTTGGGGTCAACAAATTTGATTGCCTGCTGGTCTATATGAGATATTGTGTGTGTTATGGAGAGTGTCATGTGTGATATTGGGTGTGTTATGGGAAGTATCATTTGTGATGTTGTGTTTGTTATGGAGACTATCATGTGTGATATTCTGTTATGGGGAGTATCATGTGTGATATTGTGTTTGTTATGGAGAGTATCATGTGTCATATTGTGTTTGTTATGGAGAGTATCATGTGTGATATTGTGTGTGTTATGGAGAGTATCATGTGTGATAATGTATTTGTTATGGAGAGTATCATGTGTGATAGTGTGTTTATTATGGAGAGTATCATGTGTGATATTGTGTGTGTTATGAAGACTATCATGTGTGATATTCTGTTATGGGGAGTATCATGTGTGATATTGTGTTTGTTATGGAGAGTATCATGTGTGATAGTGTGTTTGTTATGGAGATTAGCATGTGTGATAGTGTGTTTGTTATAGAGAGTATCATGTGTGATATTGTGTATGTTATGGAGAGTATCATATGTGATATTGTGTATTATGGAGAGTATCATGTGTGATATTGTGTGTTATGGAGAGTAGCATGTGTGATATTGTGTATGTTATGGAGAGTATCATGTGTGATATTGTGTGTTATGGAGAGTATCATGTGTGATAATGTGTTTGTTATGGAGAGTATCATGTGTGATAGTGTGTTTATTATGGAGAGTATCATGTGTGATAGTGTGTTTGTTATGGGGAGTATCATGTGTGATAGTGTGTTTGTTATGGAGAGTAGCATGTGTGATATTGTGTGTTATGGAGAGTATCATGTGTGATATTGTGTATGTTATGGAGAGTATCATGTGTGATAGTGCGTTTGTTATGGAGAGTATCATGTCTGATAGTGTGTTTGTTATGGAGAGTAGCATGTGTGATATTGTGTGTTATGGAGAGTATCATGTGTGATATTGTGTATGTTATGGAGAGTATCATGTGTGATAGTGTGTTTGTTATGGAGAGTATCATGTCTGATAGTGTGTTTGTTATGGAGAGTAGCATGTGTGATATTGTGTGTTATGGAGAGTATCATGTGTGATATTGTGTATGTTATGGAGAGTATCATGTGTGATAGTGTGTTTGTTATGGAGAGTAGCATGTGTGATATTGTGTGTTATGGAGAGTATCATGTGTGATATTGTGTTTCTTATGGAGAGTATCATGTGTGTGTGTGTGTGTGTGTGTGTGTGCGTGCGTGCGTGCGTGCGTGCGTGCGTGCGTGCGTGCGTGTGTGTGATATTGTTATTGTGTTTGTTATGGAGAGTATTGTGTGTGTGTGTGTGTCTGTGTGTGTGTGTGTGTGTGTGTGTGTGTGTGTGTGTGTGTGTGTGTGTATGTGTGTGTGTGCGTGTGTGTGTGTGCGTGCGTGCGTGCGTGCGTGCGTGTGTGTGTTATGGAGAGTATCATGTGTGATATTGTGTTTGTTATGGAGAGTATCATGTGTGATAGTGCTTGTTATGGAGAGTATCATGTGTGATATTGTGTTTGTTATGGAGAGTTTCATGTGTGATATTGTGTTTGTTATGGAGAGTAATATGTGCGATATTGTGTTTGTTATGGAGAGTAATAGGTGTGATACTGTGTTTGTTATGAGGAGTATCACATGTAAGAATATGATAAGGAAGATTAGTTACCTCTGCAGGAGGGTGAAATTGTTGGCGTGGAGCTTTCATGACCATGCCAGGTGTTTGCTATCGCCAGATTTGAAAAGTACATGAATTTTAACATTGGTGCTTGAAAGTGCTTGAATTTGAAAGTTGCCTTTAAAAGCACTTAAGAACTGCAACAAGTCATTGAAATTAAATAATTCACCTCCAACATATTTCATTGCACATATATGTGTCACTGCGAAGAAATATTTGCTATTTTTGAATGTCGAATCTGACTTGTATTTCCCAATACCATTTCTAAATTAAAAACAGTCACAACGGCTTCCCAATCTATGTCATGAATGCTATAATAATATTAGTCTATTTACTATGCACCCGAAACCAATTCGTTTGATGGAAATCTGACAGAATGGCTCTATTGATGTTTCCGATTAGGACACGCAAACGCTATTTGCTATATAACCGGAATCAGTTTGCTTTCCGGAAATCTCTGACTACATTGCCATTGGCCCCTTCTGGTAAAAGATGTAATCAAGGTGCTATTGAAGTTATAGTTCCAGTAATTATCTTAATTTCTTTTCTGATATCCAATCATTCATAATGCGTGGAAAATGTTTTCAATCACACTTGACCAAGTAAGGCTGAATACAAGTGAGTAGCGTCTGTCAAACATGACCATCCTAAACCATTTCTGTGGTATGTAGGAAAGAAGTGGACACAGAAACTGTGATCTTTCCATTATACAAACACCAAGTCTGAGGATGTTTTTGCATAATAAACCATCAGTAGAAGATAGAAAGTCTATAAAGACTTGTAGTGCTGCAGCAACATGTAGCAGCTGTAGTGCTATTTAACCCCTCTTGTGCCAACTTAACCTTTTAATGGTCAAACTGACCAAAACAAATCTGCAGTGGTCTTGAGGCATGTCTATTAGCTGGTCAAGTGAAGAGTATTTTTTTTAATTAACCACTGCAATGACTGGCTCGGTAACAGAGCCAGTCACACCTGCAAATGGATACTGGTCAGGCCAAAGCTTGAATTTTCTTTACCATGACCCCTTTAATGGTCAAACTGGTCAAAAATTTCAGAGGTAAATTTACCAAAAAATAGTCTAATATTAAAATTTCTTGAAAAGTGTTGACCATTAAAATGCTTAATTGATATAAGTAATATTTTTAGCGCTTTGAGGTGCTGTTGACACAAAGGGGGTTAATGGGATTGGACAAGCAGGCTTGTTTGTCGGTGATCATTCGATAAATACAGATGTTATCAAATCAGAAATGTTACTTCTCATTCAATTGCTCTACGATGCGACATACAATACTGTTTTGCAGTTCTTGAATATTGGTATTTTTGTGTTCCTTGAAAAAAATCTTTGAACGACCTTGAAAAGTGCTTGACTGAATTCTGACACTTGTATAAACCCTATATGGGGACTATTACTACCA
This sequence comes from Chaetoderma sp. LZ-2023a, assembly GCA_034401795.1. Taxonomy (NCBI): domain Eukaryota; kingdom Metazoa; phylum Mollusca; class Caudofoveata; order Chaetodermatida; family Chaetodermatidae; genus Chaetoderma; species Chaetoderma sp. LZ-2023a. The sequence continues at coordinate 235,563 of JAVVLW010000908.1, forward strand.
ATATTGTTCAGTAGTCAAATCCAGGCAGTGATCCATTTTTTGGTGTCTGATTCCAGTAAGAATTACGGCAATTTTGACTATCATCTGAGTCCAGCCTCAGTCCATAGAAGAAAGGCTGGTGTACTTACCATCAGATTTTCAATCGTTAATTAGTCAATAGAAGAAAGGCTGTTGTCCAATCGTTGCTGAGTCATTAGAAGAAAAGCTGTTGTCCAATCATTGCTGAGCCAATAGAAGGAAGGCTGTTGTCCAATCATTGCTGAGCCAATAGAAGAAAGCTTGTTGTCCAATCTTTAATGTGCCAATCGAAGAAAGGCTGTTGTCCAATCGTTGCTGAGCCAATAGAAGAAAGGCTATTGTCCAATCTTCAGTGAGTCTATAGAAGAAAGGCTGGTGTGTAATCTTTAATGAGTCAATAGAAGAAAGGCTGATGTCTAATCTTTAATGAGCCAATAGAAGAAAGGCTGGTGTCTAATCTTTAATGAGACAATAGAAGAAAGGCTGGTGTCCAATCTTTAATGAGCCAATAGAAGAAAGGCTGGTGTCTAATCTTTAATGAGTCAATAGAAGAAAGGCTGTTGTCCAATCGTTGCTGAGCCAATAGAAGAAAGGCTATTGTCCAATCTTCAGTGAGTCTATAGAAGAAAGGCTGGTGTGTAATCTTTAATGAGCCAGTAGAAGAAAGGCTGGTGTGTAATCTTTAATGAGTCAATAGAAGAAAGGCTGATGTCTAATCTTTAATGAGCCAATAGAAGAAAGGCTGGTGTCCAATCTTTAATGAGCCAATAGAAGAAAGGCTGGTGTCTAATCTTTAATGAGTCAATAGAAGAAAGGCTGTTGTCCAATCTTTAATGAGCCAATAGAAGAAAGGCTGATGTTTAATCTTTAATGGGGCAATAGAAGAAAGGCTGATGTCTAATCTTTAATGAGCCAATAGAAGAAAGGCTGGTGTCCAATCTTTAATGAGCCAATAGAAGAAAGGCTGGTGTCTAATCTTTAATGAGGCAATAGAAGAAAGGCTGTTGTCTAATCTTTAATGAGCCAATAGAAGAAAGGCTGTTGTCTAATCTTTAATGAGCCAATAGAAGAAAGGCTGTTGTCTAATCTTTAATGAGCCAATAGAAGAAAGGCTGGTGTCTAATCTTTAATGAGTCAATAGAAGAAAGGCTGTTGTCTAATCTTTAATGAGCCAATAGAAGAAAGGCTGGTGTGTAATCTTTAATGAGTCAATAGAAGAAAGGCTGGTGTCTAATCTTTAATGAGTCAATAGAAGAAAGGCTGTTGTCTAATCTTTAATGAGCCAATAGAAGAAAGGCTGTTGTCTAATCTTTAATGAGTCAATAGAAGAAAGGCTGTTGTCTAATCTTTAATGAGTCAATAGAAGAAAGGCTGTTGTCTAATCTTTAATGAGTCAATAGAAGAAAGGCTGTTGTCTAATCTTTAATGAGCCAATAGAAGAAAGGCTGGTGTGTAATCTTTAATGAGGCAATAGAAGAAAGGCTGGTGTGTAATCTTTAATGAGCCAATAGAAGAAAGGCTGGTGTCTAATCTTTAATGAGTCAATAGAAGAAAGGCTGTTGTCTAATCTTTAATGAGCCAATAGAAGAAAGGCTGGTGTGTAATCTTTACTGAGTCAATAGAAGAAAGGCTGGTGTCCAATCTTTACTGAGGCAATAGAAGAAAGGCTGATGTTCAATCTTTAATGGGCCAATAGAAGAAAGGCTGGTGTCTAATCTTTACTGAGTCAATAGAAGAAAGGCTGGTGTCTAATCTTTAATGAGGCAATAGAAGAAAGGCTGGTGTCTAATCTTTAATGAGGCAATAGAAGAAAGGCTGATGTTCAATCTTTAATGAGCCAATAGAAGAAAGGCTGATGTTCAATCTTTAATGAGCCAATAGAAGAAAGGCTGATGTTCAATCTTTACTGAGTCAATAGAAGAAAGGCTGATGTCCAATCTTTAATGAGCCAGTAGAAGAACGGCTGATGTTCAATGTTTACTGAGTCAATAGAAGGAAGGCTGATGCCCAACCTTTAGAGAGTCAATAGAAGAAAGGCTGGTGTGTAATCTTTAATGAGCCAATAGAAGAAAGGCTGTTGTCCAGTCTTTAATGAGCCAATAGAAGAAAGGCTGTTGTCCAATCTTTAATGAGCCAATAGAAGAAAGGCTGTTGTCCAATCTTTAATGAGCCAATAGAAGAAAGGCTGGTGTCTAATCTTTAATGAGCCATTAGAAGAAAGGCTGATGTCTAATCTTTAATGAGCCAATAGAAGAAAGGCTGGTGTCTAATCTTTAATGAGGCAATAGAAGAAAGGCTGTTGTCTAATCTTTAATGAGCCAATAGAAGAAAGGCTGGTGTGTAATCTTTAATGAGCCAATAGAAGAAAGGCTGTTGTCTAATCTTTAATGAGCCAATAGAAGAAAGGCTGGTGTCTAATCTTTAATGAGCCAATAAAAGAAAGGCTGGTGTGTAATCTTTAATGAGCCAATAGAAGAAAGGCTGTTGTCTAATCTTTAATGAGCCAATAGAACAAAGGCTGGTGTGTAATCTTTAATGAGCCAGTAGAAGAAAGGCTGTTGTCTAATCTTTAATGAGCCAATAGAAGAAAGGCTGGTGTCTAATCTTTAATGAGCCAATAGAAGAAAGGCTGGTGTTCAATCTTTAATGAGGCAATAGGAGAAAGGCTGGTGTTTAATCTTTAATGAGCCAATAGAAGAAAGGCTGATGTCTAATCTTTAATGAGCCAATAGAAGAAAGGCTGGTGTCCAATCTTTAATGAGCCAATAGAAGAAAGGCTGGTGTCTAATCTTTAATGAGACAATAGAAGAAAGGCTGGTGTGTAATCTTTAATGAGCCAGTAGAAGAAAGGCTGGTGTGTAATCTTTAATGAGACAATAGAAGAAAGGCTGGTGTGTAATCTTTAATGAGCCAATAGAAGAAAGGCTGGTGTGTAATCTTTAATGAGCCAATAGAAGAAAGGCTGGTGTCTAATCTTTACTGAGGCAATAGAAGAAAGGCTGGTGTCTAATCTTTAATGAGGCAATAGAAGAAAGGCTGGTGTCTAATCTTTAATGAGGCAATAGAAGAAAGGCTGGTGTCTAATCTTTAATGAGGCAATAGAAGAAAGGCTGATGTCTAATCTTTAATGAGGCAATAGAAGAAAGGCTGGTGTCTAATCTTTAATGAGGCAATAGAAGAAAGGCTGATGTTCAATCTTTACTGGGTCAATAGAAGAAAGGCTGATGCCCATTCTTTACTGAGCCAATAGAAGATAGGCTGTTGTCCAATCTTTACTGAGCCCAATACAAGAAAGGCTGTTGTCCAATCTTTACTGAGCTAAGGCTGTTGTCCAATCTTTACTAAGCTAATAGAAGAAAGGCTGGTGTACATTTTGGAAACAATGAACATGGTTACAACACCATAAAGCAAACATGGCTTCCAAAATGACCACCAGGTATCAGACTAAATGGAATTGAGACTAGAAAATGAACAACTCTTATTTAGTGTTGGTGCATATTTTCAATGAGATTATTGTTTATTTCAGATATCGTAGTTCATCAGTGAGCGGTGAGCATGGTAATATTATGCTACAAGATCAGCCCATTAGTAATCAAGATATCGCTGATTCACTCGGGAACATTAACTATCAACCTGATCAGATAGAATCCTCTCATATTGAACAAATATACAGTCGTAAAGGGCAAAGACGACGATTACGTCGCGCTCGCTTGATCAAACGGCTCCGTAAACGAGGCAAGCGTAAACGTAAAAAGGATTACATGACACGAAATTGCAACGTGCCATTTATGAAGTGTTTTACACACGATAATGAACATTGGAGAACACCACCATACTGGGCTCGTAAGTAGAATAATAGATGAGTCATCATGATTATTATAATTCATACGTCAAGCTTTGCTACGTATCAGGGCTCTTGTGGATTCATGTTTCCCTCATGTCACTGGTATATAGATGATGTTCAAGTTGTTGGCTCTCTGGTGTATAGGTGATGTTCAGGTTGTTAGCTCTCCTGGTGTATAGGTGATGTTCAGGTTGTTAGCTCTTCTGGTGTATAGATGATGTTCAGGTTGTTAGCTCTCCTGGTGTATAGGTGATGTTCAGGTTGTTAGCTCTCCTGGTATATGGGTGATGTTCAGGTTGTTAGCCCTTCTGGTGTATAGGTGATGTTCAGGGTGTCTGCTCTACTGGTATCTGGATGACGTGCAGGTCACACAGTAATTCTGTAGTATATCTATGTTTTAGTGGACTGAATATTTCCCATGTATTAATTGTTTTGATGTGACAAGAGTTTATTTTACATCTCTATGTAGAACCTCCAGGAGCAGTCAATCAGAGATGGGGCATAGGAGGCATCAGTAGCGGGAAGTCTAAAAGAAAGGACAGTCAGTGTAAGAAATATGGATACGAATGTCAGGTGATGGACAACAGTCATTGGAAGACGGCACCAAAATGGCAGTGTAAGAAAATGTCCAGATCCTTCCTAGCCAGGTCACTTAGCATCGCAGTCCATGACTCATCAGCTTGCTAACATATATGAGGTCTTTGTGGACTAACATGTTTGCATTTTGCTTGCATCACTGCATGCAATACATATACTACTCAGTCCATGACCACTGTAACGAAGCATCCATTTAATGTGTGTCATTGCTCATTTCATTCACTGCATGTCATCAAAAGTGCATGTTAGGTTTAGTGAAGCATGACATAGCCTGAAAGCATAGAGTAGCATTAGCGGCAGAGTAGCAGGAAGCCTGGATTAGCGGGAAGCATGGAGTAGCAGGAAGCATGGAGTAGTGGGAAGCCTGATGTAGCAGGAAGCCTGGGTTAGCAGAAAGCATGAAGTAGCGGGAAGCATGGCGTAGCAGGAAGCCTGGAGTAGCATGAAGCCTGGAGTAGCAGGAAGCATGGAGTAGTGGGAAGCATGGAGTAGCGGGAAGCCTGGTGTAGCAGGAAGACTGGAGGAAGCATGCAGTAATGGCATTAGCGGCAGAGTAGCAGAAAGTCTGGATTAGCGGGAAGCATGGAGTAGCAGGATGCATGGAGTAGTGGGAAGCCTGATGTAGCAGGAAGCCTGGATTAGCTGGAAGCATGAAGTAGCGAGAAGCATGGCGTAGCAGGAAGCCTGGAGTAGCAGGAAGCCTGGCGTAGCAGGAAGCATGGAGTAGTGGGAAGCATGGAGTAGCAGGAAGACTGGAGGAAACATGCAGTAATGGGAGGCCCTGAATTGTAGCAAGCCTGAAGGAGCTGGAAGCCTAGAGTAGTGCGAAGCCTGGAATAACGGGAAGCATTGAGTCGCCTGAAGCATGGAGTAGCAGGAAACATGGAGTAGCGGGAAGCCTGGTGTAGCAGGAAGCCTGGAGAAGCAGAAAGCCTGGTGTAGCAGGAAGCCTCAGTTAGCAGGAAGCCTGGAATAGCAGGAAGCCTGGTGTAACTGAAAGCATGGAGTAGCGGGAAACCTGGACTAGCATGAAGCATGCGGTAGTGGGAGGCCCTTAATTGCGGGAAGCCTTAAGTAGGGCGAAGCCTGAAATAGCGGGAATCCTAGAGTAGTGGAAAGCCTGGAGGAGCGGGAAGCCTAAAGTAGGGGGAATCCCTGAGTAGAAGGAAGTCTTGCCTAGCAGGAAGCCTGGAGTAGTGGGAAGCCAGGAGTAGCAGGAAGCATGGAGTAGTGGGAAGCCTCGGCTAGCAGGAAGTCTGGAGTAGTGGGAAGCCTGGAGTAGCAGGAAGGCTTGAGTAGCTCGGAGTATGGAGTAGCGAGAAGCATGGAGCAGTGAGAAGCATGGCGTAGCGGGAAGCCTTGACTAGCAGGAAGCATGGAGTAGCGAGAAGCCTTGAGTAGTAGGAAGCTTGGAGTAGCGTGGAGTATGGAGTAGTGGAAAGCCTTGAGTAGATGGAATCCTTGAGCAGGAAGCATGCAGTAGTGGGAGGCCCTGGATTGCGGCATGCCTGAAGGAGCGGGAAGCCTAGAGTAGGTCGAAGCCGGGAATAGCGGGAAGCATGGAATAGCAGGAAGCCTGGAGTAGCTCGGAGCATGGAGTTGCGGGAAGCCTGGAGAAGCTGGAAACCTCGACTAGCAGGAATCACGGCGTAGCAGGAAGCCTTGAGTAGTGGGAATCCTGGAGTAGCAGGAAACATGGAGTATCGGGAAGCCTTGGCTAGCAGGAAGCCTGGAGTAACGGGAAGCCTGGAGTAGCAGGAAGCATGGAGTAGCGGGAAGCCTGGTGTAGCAGGAAGCCTGGTGTAGCAGGATGCCTGGTGTAGCAGGAAGCCTGGAGTAGCCGGAAACCTGGACTAGCAGGAAGCATGCAGTAGTGGGAGGCCCTGAATTGCGTCACGCCCGAACGAGCCCTGATTAGCGGGAAACATGGAGTAGCGGAAAGTCCCGGATAGCAGGACACCTGGAGTAGTGGGAAGCCTGGAGTAGCCGGAAGCCTTGAGGAGTATGGAGTAGTGGAAAGCCTTGAGTAGATGGAATCTTTGAGCAGCGGGAAGCCTGGAGTAGCGGGAAGCATGGAATAGCGGGATGCATGGAGTAGTGGGAAGCATGGAGTAGCGGGAAGCATGGAGTAGCTTGGGAAGCATGGAGTAGCGGGAAGCATGGAGTAGCGGGAAGCATGGCGTAGCGGGAAGCCTGGAGTAGTGGCAAGCCTGGACTAGCCTGGAGCCTGGAGTAGCAGGAAGCATGGAGTAGTGAGAAGCATGGAATAGCAGGAAACATGGAGTAGTGGGAAGCTTGGTGGAGCAGGAAGCCTGGATACGCGGGAAACCTCGACTAGCAGAAAGCATGGAGTAGTAGGAAACCTGGAATAGCGGGAAGCCTCGGCTAGCAGGAAGCCTGGAATAGCGGGAAGCCTCGGCTAGCAGGAAGCATGGAGTAGCGGGAAGCCTCGGCTAGCAGGAAGCTTGGAGTAGCGGGAAGCCTTGTGTAGCGGGAAGCCTGGTGTAGCAGGAAGCCTGGTGTAGCAGGAAGCCTGGAGTAGCGGGAAACCTGGACTAGCAGGAAGCATACAGTAGTGGGAGGCCCTGAATTGCGGCAAGCCTGAACGAGCGGGAAGCCTAGAGTAGGGCGAATCCTGGAATAGCGGGAATCCTAGAGTAGCGGGAAGCCTGGAGTAGAGGGCAGCCCTGATTAGCGGGAAACATGGAGTAGCCGGAAGTCCCGGATAGCAGGACATCTGGAGTAGTGGGAAGCCTGGAGTAGCCGAAAGCATGGAGTAGCAGGAAGCCTCGGCTAGCAGGAACACTGGAGTAGCTTGGAGCATGGAGTCGATCTTGATCATAGCAATGATAGCATATAATAACAGGGGTCAGATTCACGAAGCAGACGTAAGTCTAAAAAGACAAGTGTGACGTAAGCCTGAAAGGTGGTGTAAATCTGTATTCACAAAAAAGTCTAAATTCTGGTATAACTTACACCTGCTATGTAGTATGTCTATTAAAATAAGCATTTCACTTAAGCAGCAGCTGGTGAATGATTTTAGGAACACGAACTCGCATTCTACGTGGCTGTTCAACTCAACTCTCAGATGGAAATAAAAGCCAAGATATCGTAGTAAGCAAAGCAACACCTGGTCCTGATTGTATTGTTAGCTTACCTGGCCTAAATGGCCAAGTGAGCTTATGCCATGGCCACCATCCATTGTCCGTCCATCCATCGTCATTACATCATTAATCCATCAGCGTTTTCTTTAAACAAGTTTTCAAGAACCAATGGGTGGATTTCAACCAAATGTGGTAAGAAGCATTCTTAGGGCATAGGGATCCAAGATTGTTCAAATGATGCTAATTTGGATGGTGTCTCTCTTAAATGTTGCACTATTTTCAGAAACACATTTAAAAATTGGCCGATTGATTTAGAACTCAAGAAACATTATCCAGTCCAATAATTGAACAAGTTTTTCAAGATAACTTAATTGGTTGATTTACCTTGTGGTTATCTTGGATGACCTAGTTTTCGCAAAACTAACTTCTCCAGAACCGCTGAAGGGATTTGGCCGAAATTTATCAAATATGATTTAGGATCGAGGGCCCATCAAGTTTGTTCATGGGAAGTTGACATGCCTACCGGGGACCAATCAAAATGCAGCATTTGGCAGACATATTGGATTTTCTACTTTGATAGCCAAATTGGTTTTGTATATGTTTCTTGATATGGTGATATCAATTTTGCACTTTGTAAATTGTTGGATAAACCGTTCCGCCGCCATCATTCACCGAAAGTTCTGTGGAATCCATTAACACGCTACTATTCCTTAATCAATCACCCAATTTCAATGAAACTTTGCGGGAAGGATCCTACGGCAATAATCTTCAACAATTCTAATGAGAATTTTAATTGGTTAATTTTTTCTATGAACATCTTTGATTTTTAGCTCGACTTTATGAAGTAAAATAAGCTATTGTGATACCCTGCACGTCGTCCGATGGCGGTGACAGCGGCGTCCAGTTTGCGTTTAGCTCAACATTTCTGTCTATATCTCATGTTTGGTTAATCATACTGGAGCCAAATGTGGACCCATGCTGCTTTATAATGACACAGCATCACACAATGACCTTAGCTCAAAAGGTCAAAGGGCAAGGTTATTGTAACCTTGGTAAGATTTCTTTTTTCAGCATCAACATTTGCCGTTTGGCTCAACTTAGCAGTTCATATCTGAACTTTGGTAAATCATCGTGGACCCAAGCTTGGACACGTCCTTCCCTATAATGAGAGGGGTCAAAGGGTCATGGTCATTGTGACATTGGTAAGAACTGCTTTTTCAATATTAACATATTGCATTTAGCTCAACTTAGCAGTTCATATCTCATGTTTGCTTAAGTATGCTGGATCCAAACTTGGGCACATACTTCCTTATAATAGGTGGCCATTATAGAATGATGTCGAGGACAAAAGGTCAAAGATCAAGTTTATTGTGACATTGGTAAAAACCTTTTTTGACAACATTAATATTTTGTGTTTCGCTCAACTTAGCAGTTCATATCTCGTTTGCTTAATCGTCCTGGAGCCAAATTTGTACAAATACTTGTACTTATAAAGGGAAGGCAAGACATTATCACCGTAGGCTAAAAGGTCAAAGGTCAATATTATTGTGATGTTAATAAATTACTTTTTAGCCCACCGGGCGTACCTGGCCTGAAAGGCCAAGTGAACTTATGCCATGGCGACTGCCTGTTGTATGTCCATCCATCCGTCGTCCATCAACTTTTCGTTTAAACGGCTTCGTCTCAAGAACCACTGGGCCGATTTGAATTCTATTTGGCAGGAAGCATCCTTACGCCATAGGGATGGAAGTTTGTTCAAACGAAGCCGATCGTCTGATTTTAGGAAACGTCTTTAAAAATCATCTCCGAAACTGCTTGGCTGATTGATTCAAAACTGATGAAACAGCATCTAAGGGCAAAGCTCAACCACGTTTGTTCAAGGGAACTTGATTGTCCATATGGTTCAGTGGCCATCTTGGATGACCTAATTTTTGCGAAAACAACGAACCGCTGAGCGGAATGGGCCCAAATTTGGGAAATATTATTAGGGACTAAGGCCCATTAAAGTTTGTTCAAGAGAAGTTGATACATAAAAAAACCATGGCCACTGTAGACCAATCAAAATGTAACATGTTTGGTGGCCATATTGGATTTTTAGCTCACCTGGCCTGAAAGGCCAAGTGAGCTTATGCTGTGGTAACCGACCGTCGTCCATCAACTTTTCATTTAAACGACTTCTCAAGAAATACTGTGCCAATTTAAATTTTATTTGGCAGGAAGAATCTTTATGGCATAGAAATTCAAGTTTGTCCAAACAAAGCCGATAGGCCAATTTGGCTGGCGGCCATCTTGGATTTTGGCCGATTTTTAGAAATGTTTAAAAATGTCCGAAACTGCTTTGGGGATTGAGTCAAAATTCATGAAATATCATCTAGGGCAAGAGCTGAATCAAGTTTCTTCAATGGAACTTGATAGGCCAAGTATCTTGGTGGCCATCTTGGATGACCTAGTTTTCATGAAAACGTCTTCTGCAGAACCGTTGAAGGGATCAGGCCAAAATTGAGAGATATGATTAAGGGCTAAGGTCATTTTATGGACTAAGGGCCATTAATGGGAATTTGATCCGTTAAAAAACAGGGTCGCGGTGGGCCAATCAAAATTTAGCGTGTCTGGCGGCCACGTAGGATTTTTTTATGTGAATGATTTTGAGGCTGAAAATGGTTTTATATGTTTTTCCGTATTCTAATCTAAAATTTGCCATTATCAAAACTGGGATAAACGGTTTGGTGGCCATCTTGGATCATTTTTCTGCCAATTAAAGCTCCGATACTAAGCCAATGGGAAATTTAAAATGTCTTCTCGAGAACTACTAAGCCAATTTCAATTATATGTGGCAGGAACAATTCTTAGGGCATAGAGATTTGGGTTGGTTCAAACGAAGCCGATCGGTCAATTTGGCCGACAGCCATCTTGGATTTTGGATAATTTTTTTAATTTCTTTAAAAATCTCCGAAAATGCTTGGGGTATCGATTCAAAACTCATGAAATACGATCTAGGGAAATAGCTGAAACCAAGTTTGTTCAAGGGAACTTGATTTGCAAAATAGTTAGTAACTTGATTGGTCAAATGGTTCGGTGGTCATCTTGGTTTACCTCATTTTCACGAAAATTACTCCAGAACCGCTGAATTCATTGTGCCAAAATTTGGCAGATATGATTAGGGACTAAGGGCCATTAAAGTTTGTTCAAGGGAAGTTGATAAGTAAAAAATTATGGCCGCCATACCCAATCAAAATGTAGCGTGTTCGACGGCCATATTGGACTTTTTTATTTGATGAGTTTTGAAGCCGAAATTGGTTTTATATGGTTTTATATGTATTCTGATTTCAAATTTGGCATTTACGAAATGGTCGGATAAACGGTTTGTTTCTTGAATCTTTTTCCTGCCAAAAACTTGCATACTAAAGCAATGTCAAATTTAAAATGACATCGCGAGAACCGCAGGGCCGATTTCAAGTATATTTGACAAGAAGCATCCTTACGGCATAGTGATACAAGTTTGTTCAAAGAAAGACGATCTGCCAATACGTTTAGAAACGTCTTTAAAAATCTCCGAAACCGCTTGGGGCATCGATGCAAACCTCATGAAATATGATCTAGGGCAAGAGCTGTTTGTTCGAGGAAACTTAATTGGCCAAATGGTTCAGTGAACTTCTTGGATGACCTAGTTTCTGCGAAAACAACTTCTCCAGAACTGCTGAACTGATCGGTCAGTGACACTTGTTGGTAGTGCCTCTAGCAGCACAGTAAGCTGTCAGTGTCTCTAGCAGCACATTAAGCTGTCAGTGCCTCTAGCAGCACATTAGGCTATCAGTGCCTCTAGCAGCACAGTAAGTTGGTAGTGCCTCTAGCAGCACAGTAAGCTGTCAGTGCCTCTAGCAGCACATTAAGCTGTCAGTGCCTCTAGCAGCACAGTAAGCTGTCAGTGCCTCTAGCAGCACAGTAAGCTGTCAGTGGCTCTAGCAGCACATTAAGCTGTCAGTGCCTCTAGCAGCACATTAAGCTGTCAGTGCCTCTAGCAGCACAGTAAGCTGTCAGTGCCTATAGCAGCACAGTAAGCTGTCAGTGCCTCTAGCAGCACATTAAGCTGTCAGTGTCTCTAGCAGCACATTAAGCTGTCAGTGTCTCTAGCAGCACATTAAGCTGTCAGTGCCTCTAGCAGCACATTAAGCTATCAGTGCCTCTAGCAGCACAGTAAGCTGTCAGTGCCTCTAGCAGCACAGTAAGCTGTCAGTGCCTCTAGCAGCACATTAAGCTGTCAGTGTCTCTAGCAGCACATTAAGCTGTCAGTGCCTCTAGCAGCACATTAAGCTATCAGTGCCTCTAGCAGCACAGTAAGTTGGTAGTGCCTCTAGCAGCACAGTAAGCTGTCAGTGCCTCTAGCAGCACAGTTAGTTGGTCGTGCCTCTAGCAGCACAGTAAGCTGTCAGTGCCTCTAGCAGCACATTATGCTGTCAGTGCCTCTAGCAGCACATTATGCTATCAGTGCCTCTAGCAGCACAGTAAGTCGGTAGTGCCTCTAGCAGCACAGTAAGCTGTCAGTGTCTCTAGCAGCACATTAAGCTGTCAGTGCCTCTAGCAGCACATTAAGCTATCAGTGCCTCTAGCAGCACAGTAAGTTGGTAGTGCCTCTAGCAGCACAGTAAGCTGTCAGTGCCTCTAGCAGCACAGTAAGCTGTCAGTGCCTCTAGCAGCACAGTAAGCTGTCAGTGCCTCTAGCAGCACATTAAGCTGTCAGTGCCTCTAGCAGCACATTAAGCTGTCAGTACCTCTAGCAGCACAGTAAGCTGTCAGTGCCTCTAGCAGCACAGTAAGCTGTCAGTGCCTCTAGCAGCACAGTAAGCTGTCAGTGCCTCTAGCAGCACATTACGCTGTCAGTGCCTCTAGCAGCACATTGAGCTGTCAGTGCCTCTAGCTGCACATTAAGCTGTCAGTGCCTCTAGCAGCACAGTAAGCTGTCAGTGTCTCTAGCAGCACATTAAGCTGTCAGTGCCTCTAGCAGCACATTAGGCTATCAGTGCCTCTAGCAGCACAGTAAGTTGGTAGTGCCTCTAGCAGCACAGTAAGCTGTCAGTGCCTCTAGCAGCACATTAAGCTGTCAGTGCCTCTAGCAGCACAGTAAGCTGGCAGTGCCTCTAGCAGCACAGTACCCTGTCAGTGTCTCTAGCGGCACATTAAGCTGTCAGTGCCTCTAGCAGCACAGCAAGCTGTCAGTGCCTCTAGATGCACATTAAGCTGTCAGTACCTCTAGCAGCACAGTAAGCTGTTAGTGCCTTTAGCTGCACATTAAGCTGTCAGTGTCTCTAGCAACACATCAAGCTGTCAGTGTCTCTAGCTGCACATTAAGTTGCTGTCTGTGCTTATCACGCTAATGCATCATGTTTATTACCATTCTCTTTCAGTGGGTCCATTCTGCTTTTGCTCGAATTCGAACAACAACACATACTGGTGTCTGAGAACAATCAATGCCACTCACAACTTCCTGTATTGTGAATTCATCACAACGTTTGTCAGCTACTTTGACATGAGAAGAGATCCGCACCAGGTGAGAGCGTGAGGGGCAGGTTCAAGAGATAGAGGGAGCGGGTAGAGTAAGTGGGGAATGTGAGAGAGATATGGGGAGCGGGTAGAGTAAGTGAGGTGTGAGAGAGATAGAGGGAGTGGATAGAGTAAGCGGGGTGTGAGAGAAATAGAGGGAGCAGGTAGAGTAAGTGAGGTGAGAGAGATAGAGGGAGCGGGTAGAGTAAGTGAGGTGAGAGAGATAGAGGGAGCGGGTAGAGTAAGTGGGGTGTGAGGGAGAGATAGAGGGAGCGGGTAGACTAAGTGGGGTGTGAGAGAGAGAGGGAGCGGGTAGAGTAAGCAGTGTGAGAGATAGAGGGAGCGGGTAGAGTAAGTGGGGTGTGAGAGAGATAGAGGGAGCGGGTAGAGTTAGTGGGGTGTGAGAGATATAGAGGGAGCGGGTAGAATAAGTGGAGTGTGAGAGAGATAGAGGGAGCGGGTAGAGTAAGTGGGGTGTGAGAGAGATAGAGGGAGCGGGTAGAGTAAGTGGGGTGTGAGAGAAATAGAGGGAGCGGGTAGAGTAAGTGGGGTGTGAGAGATAGAGGGAGCGGGTAGAGTAAGTGGAGTGTGAGAGAGATAGAGGGAGCGGGTAGAGTAAGTGGGGTGTGAGAGAGATAGAGGGAGCGGGTAGAGTAAGTGGGATGTGAGAGAGATAGAGGGAGCGGGTACGGTTAGTGGGGGGCGGGGGTGAGAGAGAGATGGAGCGGGTAGAGTAAGTGGGGTGAGAGAGAGATAGAGGGAATGGGGAGAGTAAGTGGGGTGTGAGAGAGATAGATGGAGTGGCTAAAGTAAGTGGGGTGTGGGAGAGATAGAGGGAATGGGTAGAGTAAGTGGGGTGTGAGAGAGATAGAGGGAGCGGGTAGAGTAAGTGGGGTGTGAGAGAGATAGAGGGAGCGGGGAGAGTAAGTGGCGTGCGAGAGAGGTAGAGGGAGCGTGTAGAGTAAGTGGGGTGAGGGAGAGATAGAGGGAGTGGGGAGTGTGAGAGAGATAGAGGGAGTGGGTAGAGTAAGTGGGGTGTGAGAGATAGAGGGAGCGGGGAGAGTAAGTGGGGTGTGAGAGAGATAGATGGAGCGGCTAAAGTAAGTGGGGTGTGGGAGGGATAGAGGGAGCGGGTAGAGTAAGTGGAATGTGAGAGAGATAGAGGGAGCGAGTAGAGTTAGTGGGGTGTGAGAGAAATAGAGGGAGCGGGTAGTGTAAGTGGAATGTGAGAGAGATAGAGGGAGCGGGTAGAGTAAGTGGGGTGAGAGAGAGCTAGAGGGAGGGAGTAGAGTAAGTGTGGTGTGAGAGAAATAGAGGGAGCGGGTAGAGTAAGTGGGGTGTGAGAGAAATAGAGGGAGCAGGTAGAGTAAGTGGGGTGTGAGAGAGAGGGAGCGGGTAGAGTAAGTGGGGTGTGAGAGAGATAGAGGGAGCGGGTAGAGTAAGTGTGGTGTGAGAGAGATAGAGGGAGCGGGTAGAGTAAGTGGGGTGTAGGAGATAGAGGGGGCGGGTAGAGTAAGTGGGGTGAGAGAGATAGAGGGAGCGGGTAGAGTAAGTGGGGTGTGGGAGAGATAGAGGGAGCGGGTAGAGTAAGTAGGGTGTGAGAGAGATAGAGGGAGTGGGTAGAGTAAGTGGGGTGTGAGAGAGATAGAGGGAGCGGGTAGAGTAAGTGGGGTGTGGGAGATAGAGGGAGCGGGTAGAGTAAGTGGGGTGTGAGAGAGAGGGAGCAGGTAGGGTAAGTGGGATGTAGGAGATAGAGGGAGCGGGTAGAGTAAGTGGGGTATGAGAGAGATAGAGGGAGTGGGTAGAGTAAGTGGGGTGAGAGAGATAGAGGGAGTGGGTAGAGTAAATGGGATGAGAGAGAGATAGAGGGAGCGGGTAGAGTAAGTAGGGTGAGAGAGAGATAGAGGGAGCGGGTAGAGTAAGTGGGATGTGAGAGAGATATAGGGAGCGGGTAGAGTACGTGTGGTGTGAGAGAGATATAGGGAGCGGGTAGAGGAAGTGGGGTGAGAGAGAGATAGAGGGAGCAGGTAGAGTAAGTGGGGTGTGAGAGAGATAGAGGGAGCGGGTAGAGTAAGCGGGGTGAGAGAGTGATATAGGGAGTGTGTAGAGTAAGCGGGGTGTGAGAGAGATAGAGGGAGCGGGTAGAATAAGTGGGGTGAGAGAGAGAGAGCTAGAGGGAGTGGGTAGAGTAAGGGCGGTGAGAGAGAGAGATATATAGGGAGTGGGTAGAGTAAGGGCGGTGAGAGAGAGAGATATATAGGGAGTGGGTAGAGTAAGTGGGGTGAGAGAGAGATATAGGGAGTGGGTAGAGTAAGTGGGGTGTGAGAGAGCTAGAGGGAGTGGGTAGAGTAAGTGGGGTGAGAGAGAGATAGAGGGAGCGGGTAGAATAAGTGGGGTGAGAGAGAGAGCTAGAGGGAGTGGGTAGAGTAAGTGCGGTGAGAGAGAGAGAGATATAGGGAGTGGGTAGAGTAAGTGGGGTGAGAGAGAGATATAGGGAGTGGGTAGAGTAAGTGGGGTGTGAGAGAGATAGAGGGAGCGGGTAGAGTAAGTGGGGTGCCATTTTTCAAGACCACTGCAGGAAATTTAACTCTTGAATCGCGATAACAGAGCCAGTCATTTTGGTGCTTGAATTTTATAAATAGCCTCTTGACCTGCAAATGGACATTGATTAAACTAAGATTTATATTTTCTTGACCAATTTTAATGTTTAAATAATATAATATCTTCTTTGTGACCAATTTTAATGTTTAAATAATATAATATCTTCTTTGGTTGCCATGGATGTATGAGACGTTTAAATGATATAATGTTTTCTGGTTATCATGGATCTACAAGATGTTTAAGTGTCTCTGATTATCATGGTTCTACGAGACAACCTACTTTGTCACAAGCTTGAAAGGTTTCCTCTAAGCGCCTATGGATGGATCAATTATCATTATGTCACTCAACATACCTTATTTTGAAGGGGTTTGAACATATGATCACAATTTTGTGTCAGTGATTTACTAGGCTGAGATGCTGTGTCATCATTTCAGCACATTCTTCCCAAATGTGTCAGAGTTATCATAATTGTTCACTTTATCTAGTAGGTATAGATGAAGTATTATGATTTCGTTTCGGAAAAATCTGCCCTTATTAGTCCCCTACCAGTAAAACCGGGGGGACTATAGGTTTGCATTCCGTCTATCCATCCATCTGTCTGTCCATCTGTCACAGTTGGTTTTCCGCACTTTTTTTCGCAATCTTTCAAGATATTTAAGCGGAAATTGGTGCATTGCTTTAGTATAAGGAGGTACAGAGCAAGTTCGAGTTTCAGTCAATTTTTCTTGGAGTTAACCCCAAAAATATTAATTTTCTGCACTTTTTTTCGTAATCTTTCAAGATATTATACTGAGAATTGGTACATTGCTTTGTTAAGAGAAGTTACAGACCAAGTTCGAGTTTCAGGCTTATGCGTACATTTTTGATGGAGTTATGCCCCCTTTCGACTTAGGAAATATGAAAAATATCAGCTTTCCGCACTTTTTTCACGCACTCCTTCAAGTTATTTAAGGGAAAATTGGTACATCGCTTTAGTATAAGGGGTTGCAGAGCAAGTTCGAGTTTCAGACATTTTCGTCGAGTTATGCCCCCTTTCAGCTTATGAAATACGAAAAATATTAGTTTTCCGCACCTTTTTTCGCAATCTTTCAAGATATTCTACTGAGAATTGCTACATTTCTTTGTTGTGAGAAGTTTCACTTTTTTTGCACCCCTTCAAGATATTTATGGGAAAACAGTTACATCGCTTTAGTATAAGGAGTTACAGAGCAAGTTTGAGTTTCAGACATTTTCGTCAGTTTTTTCAGGCGTTTGCGTCAATTTTTGATGGGATTATGTTCCCTTTCGACTTATGAAATACAAACATGTCAGCTTTCAAGACTTTTTCGTTCTCCATCACCATATATAACTAAAACTTGGTTTATTGCTATGTTATGAGAAGTTACAGATCAAGTTTGAGTTTCGGCTGCTTCTGTCAATTTTTAATGGGGTTTTTGACTGTCAACCTCTAAAGATTTATATCACCAGGTAGGGGACATGTATTACAAAGCAATACTTACAGAATGCTTGTTCAACAGAGTTACCTTTATTGAAAGACATAAAATTTATCAAAAGTTACTTGTCTGATCCAGATCCGAGTTTTTAGCTCGTCTTTACAAAGTAAAATGAGATATTGCGATAACATGCACATCATCCGGCGGTGGCAGCATCCAATTTGCGTTTAGCTCAAGTTTTCTGTTTATATCTCATGTTTGGTTAATCATACCGGACCCAAACTTGGACTCATGCTTCCTTATAATGACATGACATCACACAATGACTGGGGTCAAAGGTCAAGGTCACTGATATGCCATGGCAACCATCTGTCGTCCATCCTTTAACTTGTTTCATTAACCGCTTGGCAGATTTCAACCTAATTTGGCTGGAAGAACCCCTGTCGGTGTAGGGAACTTGATTGATCAATTTTTTGAGTGAAAATCTTACATTTTATGAAAAATTTAACGGAAATTGTTAAAATTCTAGTGCTCATTAATCGCTTGGCAGATTTTAATCTAATTTGGAAGGAAGAAACCTAATGCTTTCGGCTTCAGAGCCTGTATACATAATTTTAATTGAGTGTGAAAATCTTTGATGTCATGAAAAACTTACCCGAAATTGTCTAAATGCTACTCCTTATTAACCGCTTGTCAGATTTCACCTTACTTTGGCCGGAAGGACCCTATAGGGCTAGACTGCAGAACTTAAGCTGTCTATATGTATTTTGTATACAGAATTTTGATTGTTCAAGTTTTTTGGTGAAAACCTTAGATTTTATGAAAAATTTACAAGAAATTGTCAAAACACTTCATTAATCGCTTGGCGGATTTCAACTCACTTAAGAACCTTATATACAGAAATTTGACTTGTCACGTTTTGTGGTATAAAACTTAGATTTTATGAAAAATGTGTAAAAATGCTACTCATTAACCGCTTGGCAGATTTCAACTTACTTTGGCTAGAATGACTATGGGGCTAGGCTTCTGAACCTTTATACAGAATTTGGATTGGTCACTTTTTTTGGGTTCAAATCGCTGCTCATCATTAACTGCTTGACAGATTTCAGCCCTAGTTGTCTGGACAGATGCTATCATGGTAGGCTCCAGAACATCTGTTTAGAATTTTAATATGTAGATTTCTTTGGTGAAAATCATAAATTTTCCGAAAAATTTACTGGAAATTGTCAAAATGCATATTGCATAACCGTTTGGTGTATTTTATACAAATTTGCCTGGATTCTATAGTGGTAGCTCTAGAACTTCAGAATTGTTTGGTAAATTTTTTGCAGGTGGCCATTTGGATTTTTTGAAAACTCAAGAACCATTTAAAACGCTACTCCTTAATTAGTGGCTCAATTTCAATGAGACTTGGCTGGAAGATTCTATGTTGGTAGACTGGAACATATCACACAAGAATTTTAATTGGTCAATTTCTTTGGTCGCCATCTTGGATTTTTTTTTAATTATCCATCATCTCTACCAGTATTTAAATGCAAATAGTTCAATGCTAATGGTCCATGTTAGCCTTACAGGTCCTTGGACTGCTTGTGAGCTTATGCCATGGCGACGGTCCGTCATGTGTCCATCTGTCATCCGTCCATCCGTCAACTTTTCCTTTAAACGACTTCTTCTCAAGAACCACTGGGCAGATTTCAATTATATTTTGCAGGAAGCATCCTTAGGGCTTAGAGATTCAAGTTTGTTGAAATGAAGCCGATCGTCCAATTGGGCCGGTGGCCATCTTGGATTTTGGCCGGTTTTTAGAAACGTCTTTAAAAATCTTCTCTGAACCCGCTTGGGGGATTGATGCAAACCACATGAAATATGATTTAGGGCAAGTACTGAAGCAAGTTTGTTCAAGAGAAATTGAGCGAAAATGACTTCTCCAGAACCACTGAAGGGATCGGGCCAAAATTTGGCAGATATGATTAGTGTCTAAGGGTCATTAAAGTTTGTTCAAGAGAAGTTGATCCGTCAAAAAACATG
The DNA here is from genome assembly GCA_034401795.1 of Chaetoderma sp. LZ-2023a. NCBI lineage: Eukaryota > Metazoa > Mollusca > Caudofoveata > Chaetodermatida > Chaetodermatidae > Chaetoderma > Chaetoderma sp. LZ-2023a. The sequence goes on from JAVVLW010000908.1 coordinate 254,726, forward strand.
GCCGCCGTGGGCCAATCATTTCACATCATGAGAACATACTTACCTCCCTAACACTCTTGATATACTAGGATATCGGCTCTAAATTCAATAATATTCAGAATTATAAAAAGTTAGTTGCCCCTAATGGGCAGGGGGGTGTACACAGACATGCACATGACAGACCCCACCTACTGCGCATGCGCATACTGGTACTTCCGTTTTCTAATATATTGGCTGACAAGCTACATGTGGAAAACATTTCCAGTCTCTTTTTTGAGAATTTTTAGTAGTTTAATCCATCTTTTCGCACTATGATGGATAATAAAGCATCAGAGGAGTCCTCGTCATCCGCTAAGGTGATATTGTTCCATATATTAATTAACCCTCTGGGCCCTACCAACAATTTACAAAAAAGTGCTAGAAACCCTAGAGCCGAAAGCTAGAAACTTGCTTAGAAACCTAGCCTGTTAGCCGTAGTGGAGTGATAGCGGCGTAGTGCTACCATGCAAACTATATTAACTATTTTTGGCAAAGTAACAGATCACTATATATAAAACTATATATCATTAGAAAGGGCAATAAAATACCTTTAAGTACATATAAAAGTTGTATGAATAAAATAGATTTTAGTTAGTCAACGTGCCTCTCAAAATGGCCACACCTTATAGGATAAATACATTGGTCTATTTTTGCAAAGTTTATCGAAGTTTTTTTAAATTTTACAAATGCCATTGATAAATTTAATCACAATGGTATTAAAACTAACAGATACCAAAGTTTCGTGAAGGTTTTCATCCGATAAGATGTGAAAATGGTAATTATATTATGTCATGGTACCGTAAAATTTCGAGAAATTCCGGTCATGATTTTGTGGGGAGGCCTCATTCAATGTTGAATAATTCCTTTATACATAATCGAACACATACCAGGGTTTCTCAGCGTTGACAGCGAATAAATGGCAAATTTTATGCTATGTAGCATTGCTGGGTGCACTCAGCCGTTTAAAAAGCTAACGCGAATGTTTTACACTAAGATTCTATAGCATCAGACATTTTTTCGTAGCGCCGTCCCAAATAGGAATCGTTTATCGTGAAAGATCGCGAGAGAACGACAGGAAATTGTAGAATTGTACCCGTATCTAATATACGAGTACCAAGTTCATTACCCGTTATTGGCAACACCGTATCGCGTACTATAAGATTGATGCGTCTGATTGGTCGGGAATACATGAATATTAATTTTTCCGGCAAGAAAAACAGAATCAGCTTGTAACAGAATTAGAGCTCAGGGAAATCGTAGCTGGGTTTAAGAACAATAAAGCTCCGGATTATCAAGGACTAACTGCAGAGCATCTGAAGCATGCCCCGGCAGCAGTATTTGATCACTTAGCAATTCTAATGAACTATATTCTCTCAAAGGGACACGTTCCACATGACATGAAGCAAGAAATATTAACACGTGTCCTCAAGAAAGATAAAGATAGTAAACTAGCAACAAATTATAGGGGGATTACGGTCCTGTCATTAATCGGGAAGATACTTGAGAAACTGCTTTTAAACCGAACCAAACATAACCACGATAACATTCAGTCCATGTGGCAGAGAGGATTCACAGAGGGATCGTCCTCCAACAACACAGCGTTGATCATTTCAGAGGTTGTGAACGAGGCCAAGGACAACCAGGAACAAGTGGCTATGGTCACGCTAGATGCCTGCAAGGTGTTTGATGTAGTTTGGCACGCTTCACTCCTTCGTAAGATATACATCAGCGGAGTCGAACAATCACTCTGGGGAACCATCCAAGACCTCTATACTGATGCCGAAACTGTGGTCAAGCTTAAGGGCCGAATTTCCTCATCACTACAGATCCAGCATGGAGTACGCCAGGGTGGAATCCTTTCCACCATCCATTATAAACTATTCAACAACAATCTCCTACATATGATTGAGGATATGCAAGTCGGATAAAAAATTGGACACATTAATTGCTCAGCACCAACTTGCGCTGATGACATTGCCATTCTCGCACGCGATACTAATCATCTCCAAGAGATTCTCAACGTTGTCCACCACTACGCCAATCAGGAACGGTACTCTATCAATCCAGCAAAGAGTGCTCTTATCTTTCTTAACAAACGACCAAAAGAAATGCCCAAAATACAGCTAGGAGAAAAACAAATCCTTGAATCAAAGTGTAAAACACATCTGGGTATCGAACATTCCCTATGGGGCAAAGAAAATGTGCAGAAGAGGATTCAAATGGCACGGAGAATGGTGTACTCCTTGATGGGAGCTGGACTGCACGGCAATGGCGGAATGGCTCCTGCACTAGCTGCGCATGTATGGAAAATCTACTGTCGCCCAAGATTACTCTTTGGTCTAGAAACTCTGGAAATGAACCAAACCGAGATTAATCTCATGGAGTAATTCCAACGCAAAATTCTCCGGCAACTCCAATCCCTTTCAAAGTGTACATCCTCAACAGCAACACTTTGCTTACTGGGCATAAGACCTATAGAAGCTGAGATAGACTTCAGAAAACTGAACTTCTTAGGAAACATACTCAGAAACCGAGACGCTAGAGTATCAAATAGCTGCGAGACAGTTAGCTGTAAAGAGTTTCAGAAGCAGCAGCTGGTTTATGAGATGTCAACACCTACTCTCTAAGTATGACCTTCCAAGTATCTACCAGCTGATTGACAGCATCCCTTCAAAACCTCAGTGGAAAGCAGCAGTAGACACACAGGTTAATAAAGTTGTTCATGAAGCCTGGAAGAATGACGCCAGCACAAAATCCACCATCAAGTATCTTAACGTTCTCGACTGCTCAGTGAACCGTGTCCACCATGTCTGGAGCTCTACTGATAATACAACAAGAGATGTAAGACGTGCCACGATAAAAGCGAAACTCCTGGTTGATACATACATTCTACAAGCTAATCGTAGTCGCTTTAATCAGTTTGCTGCACCTGACACATGCCAGCATTGTCGGCTAACAAAAGAAGACAGAACTCACTTCCTCGAAACTTGTCCAATGCTGATGGAATCCAGAAAACCGTATCTAGAAGATATCTGCTCTGTTGTACTCCAGGAGATCGACCCAGTAGCATATGATAGGCTGATTGCTGACCCAGAAAACGTGGCTCAACTAATCTTGGACCACTCCAAACTTTTCACCTGCTCCGATATCAACCTGTCTGCAGAGAACTATCAAAAAGTATCCAGAATCACACACGCTCTCTGCTATGCCCTTCATTTGAAGCGAACTGACCTCCAAAAGCAATCTGTATATAACTAAATCTCCGTGAATTTGTACTTTGTGCACATACACCTTTTGCCGCACTGACTTTTGTCAAGCTGTCACACACAAACTATGTACAGTATGCACACACTTCTCAACACGATTCGAATTGCTTGCCTGAGCTACGGTTCCTGGGAAATTAATATAACCTGGATACTCTCCCAGGAGCATCAGTGTCGCAACGGATTCAATTCAGCTTGTGCGCGTGTGCTCGGCAACATCCGTTGCTTCTTCGTGTCTTCCGAACATTAGTTAAATTAATAAAAACTTTAATAATAAACTATTGTGCAACTCAAGTTGCAACTATTCGTTACCCTGCTCGTGCCAGGGGTGAGCCCATCGAGGCTGGCGTTCTGAGTACAGATTACAGATGGCGACACGATCAGCTGTTTTGTAAAATAGTTGTGTGTTCAAATATGTCAATCTATGCATATTTCTTGTATGCCACAAACTAAAAAGTAGACAGATGACTAGATTAACGATATTGCCAATCGGGAAGTGGGATGCCGATATATTTGACAACTTTCGCATCTCAACTCGGCCTAATTAATGCTAGTAATTTGAAGAGTAAGTTATCTCGGAAATTGTAAACAAAGACACGCATCGATGATTGAGATTATCGGATTGTTTATCTATAACCTTATTGTGATTTTGCGACCAGAGGTAAACGAAATTGATTTATATATTATTGGTTCAGCTGCTCTCTTAACACAATCTATAACTTTCTCGGTTAAATTAGTCATTGAGTAACTGAAAACTTACAAGTAACAGCACATTTACTACTAATCATTGATGACTGGAACTTACTAATAATTCCTTAGAAAACAAATATTTCACTATTGCCCTGGTTACAAACATTCTATCACCATTTACTGTGTGGCCAGTATCCTCTGATCAAAGATATAGAGAACCGGGGCCCTGAAATAAACTTGTGTGCCCAAAATCAAAAACAATTGTCACATTTGAACCTGAAATTCCAGAACTCCACTTTTACAGTCATTATAAATGTAAGATGTTGAATATTTTGAATCCAATGTGAAGCTGGTGCTGCCTTAGCCAGTTTAATTAGTTTCAAAATATTCAACAGAATTTTGAAACATTCGTAGCAAATTTATTATTCGCTCTTGTCGATTGAAAAGGTTAATCCAGTAACTAGTAGTCATACTCCCTCCTTGGACGATATATGCCCACCATTTATTATATTATTCATTTCATTTATGCGCTAAAATCTGAGGGTGGTGTATGACCATAACACCCGTTGTCGGGTCATAATGTTTACCAGTATATCCCTTAGTCTGAGTCTGCTCTGACTCAACCTGCCCCTGTGACAGATATTTGGACAGACTGTCAGTCTGTGACAGTCTGTCCAAATATCTGTCACTGGGACGGGTTGAGTCAGAGCAGACTCGGACTATATATCCCTATGACCTTGCACCGTACATGTATATTGTTAACCATTTAACATTTGAGTCAGACCAAAACTGCTGCAGTTGTCGAGGAAAATGTAAATTTTCCGACCAAAGTAAGATTATTTTTGAAAATGTATCACTGGAATGACTTGCTCTTGGTCTGCATATGGGCATTGTCTATGAGAAAATTTAAATTTTCGTTAAAAAATTTGATTGTTAAAGTCTTAATATAACACTTCTAGAATTTGGATATTTCTAACTTATCCTTCCTATTTTTTGCAGGTGACTAATGGGCGATGGCTTCTAAACTCTAAACGGACTCAGTTTTTCCTGCTACGCCTAATGGATTTACTAACATGGATTTTATAAAAATAAAAATTTGATGACCTGTGTTACTCTATAATCTAATTTTTGTATGGAAACAGTATATTTGAACTAAAACATGATGATGTACGTTCGAAACATGATCAGCTACTACACACATCAATGGCTGACAGCTATGCCGGCGGCTCTTCTGGATCGACTGCCGACTGTTATCAACCTTATTCCTGAGGGCTCAGCTAATGTGCATCTCACATAAGCTCTATGTATCATTTGAGATTGGGTGGGATTTGAATCAAATATCAATAAAGTAAATTTAATCTCTTAATTATACCCACACGTTTTGAAAAAACTGCAGGGATATTACAATCGCCTCCATCTGTCTGTCTGTCCATCCATCTCCTCAGAAAGCTTTTGGTAGAATTCAATCAAAATTATTGTGTAAATTACCGATATGCTTGTGGATTGGGAGACACCATTTACACTAGGCTCCATTCCCAGAGGGGTGTGGAGGGGGGTGGGGGTAGGGTTGATGGAAGACTGTCAAAGTTAAAGGAATATAACCAAATCTGGTGATTTACCATATCATGGCCTTAAGGGTGTAGAATGTGAGACAACCTAATACATTAGGCTGTGACACTGCTCGGGTCGGAAGAGGCTGATGGGGGGGGGGGAGGCAAAACGTCAACTGAATTTGTTATGTGAGTAGCGGCGACAGCAGAGTGAAATCTACACAATGTAACGTGCACAAGATCAAGGTAAGAGATGAATTGCCCATATCTCATTTTAATGGGAAAAAATTAAAATTTATAAAGGAAAGCTGGTGAATATTTTAGAATTAGTTTGCCTTTGCTGACCTGGTGAGTTGGGCAGCAACAGCTTTCAGTCAAATCAAAGTACTTGAAATTGGTTTCAAAATATTCACCAAGTTAGCGGTATCTATGGTTACCATGAAATTTGTAATTCAGGATTCAAAGTATATAAACTGATCCCAACACGCGCAAATCATCGATGGAGCTTATGTAGAGATGGGCGGGGCATAGCTAAAAAATTATCCATTAGAAAATCTAAATTTCTGCTCTGTCCTTCCTTTTGTCAATTCCAGTTTTTACTATGTTTAACCCTTTCGTGACAAGTCCTGAAAACAATGTGGCATGGCAAATGATGGTTGTAGCCTAATTTCTCAATCCGAAAGAAAATTACATTTTAGTATGATGACTGAATTAATTATACCTACCAACCTTGTCTCTTTGAGTCCATTCATTATCCCTATACCTACCTTGTCTCCTTGAGTCCATTCATTATCTCCATGTTTTGAAAAAATGGGGATATAATTGCCTCCATCCACTTATCTGTATGTCCATCATGCTATTTCACATCAAGAGTATACTTACCTCCCTAATACTTTTGATATTGCTAAATATCGGCTTTCACTCAATAAAACACTCAGATTAAAAACAGTTAGGTGCCCCTACTGGGCAGGGAGTCAGAGGTAGTCCGGCGGATGCTCGCCCCACCACCGCGCATGCGCCGACTACTACTTCCTCTTTGCTCATTTATTGGCAAAGGGTTACATGCGGTTTTGTGTTACCTATACATTTTCTGCGCGTTACCTTGTTTTTTACTCAAATTTGACGATTCTTGTACGTTGGAAGCATGTCGGAAAGAGAGGACTCGCCTTTGGAAGGAGCTGGATCTCTTTATCAGGTGATTTCTTTGATATGCTAGCGTGTTTTGTCCCGGTTTAATGTGTTTCCGGGACTCGCGCTTACCGTGATTAGCGCCTGTTTGTGTTGGTTTTTTACAACATGGTGCTTCATAAGTCTCATTTCTCTTTGTGTTTTGTCCACAGGTATCACGTAGAAGCTTTGATGGACTTCTCAGCACAAGAGGATATGTTTTCTCTCCACCACGGTTCCATTTCCTACTAATACTGTTAGGTTATCTAACCAAAAGAGCTATGTTCAGTGAGTTGGAGGCCTGTTATAAAGGTCTTCTCACTTTGCCCTCTTGATCCAATTCCTTCCCCTTCGGTGGAGAGAATGTAGAGGCGTACTATGGTGGAGGTCTCCGGTTCATCACGTTGGATGGTTTGTCTGTACAAGTGTCAGGTATCTAATTATTGATAAACAAAAGGGGAGATAATTTCCTTTTTTGCCAATGCTAGAATTGGAAGGAGTTATCTCTGTATATCTGATTGTTGTGTACTCGAAATGCCAATTCAACGGGAATGTTCCGGTTACTTATACAATTCGTTCTTGCACTTGGTGCTTGTTGCGGATCGATTAATTTTGGTCACGGGAGTGATGACGTCATAATCGGCCTTGGCCTTTATTAACATTTAACGTTTTGTCCAAGGCTGGTTCTTCTTTTAGTTGGTTTTGAGTTCGCTAACTTTAACTATCTTGCTCATTGTCCTTGTCCTTGTCCTGTTTCAGAGACCTGGTTGCCCGTCCTGCGGGAGGTTTCTGAAGAACCGTTTCATTCCGCACTTGTGCTTCAGCTGCAGTCCCTGTGGACCGTTGCTGAAGTGCGACGTATGTAAGCAGTGGGGGGGAGATCTAATGTCTGATTTTCTCTCATTGCAGGCAAGGGAGAAGGTGATGGAGGAAGAGAGGAAGAAGAAGAAGGAGGGTTGTAAGAAGGGTAAGAGGAAGGCCTCATCCGCGGTGGATATGGAGGCCTTCAGGTCCGAAATGTTGCAAGAGATGCAGAGGACAATAAAGGATTTGGTCCCAGAGTTGCTTCGCGGCATGCTCCCTGGGCCAGCTCCTTTGTTGTCCTCGGCATCTGCTTGCGAGCAGGTGATCCCCGCCTCTGAATCCGGTCTCTTTAGGTCCGGTCCGTTTGTGGATTCAGAGGTGGCCCCTTTGTTGGGGGCAGTCCAAGACCCTGGCAGCAGGCATGGCGCCGCGCCGAGGGGCCGTGGACAACGGTTGTTGCTGGGACCCGCGGTCTGCTCATCAGACCCCGGGTATCCGCGCGCCGAAGGTGTCAAAGCCTCCTATGGCACCTTTCCTGGCCAGTCCGGGTTAGCTCTCTTTGCTGACCCGGAGTCTAATCTTTCTGGCCAGGAGGAAGAGGATCTCCTGCTAGGGTCGCCTTCTGAGGACGTGGCCATGGAATACGACGTCTGTGCACCCCTCGCGGGGAATACAGGCGACGTATTCCGTGGTTCTACTCTCGCAGGAGTAGATTTCACGGTCCAGAAGGTGTCCCCGGGCGGTGCTGTTGACCACGGATACCGCATACCTCGGCTTGCCGATGGTGTCGCTGGTGCTGGTCAGGCCCGCGGTAGGGCGGTGTTTACCCCACGCTCTGCCACGGCGCCTGCTCCTGGTCAAGCCGCGGAATTTAGCATGCCTGCTCTCTCGGGCCCGCATGCTTTTCCGGGCTTGCCAGGGGTATCAGCTTATCCGCCGTCGACGTCAACTGCGAGTGCTCTGGAGGAAGACGAAGGCCCTCGTCTAGTAGAGCGCTCGCAGTTAGCCACGGAGGAGGATTGGTCGGACGCTTGCCAGTGGCTGGTAAGTGTTCGGCCCGATCTACCCGTGGAGCTGCCGGCTAGCCAGCGTGACCATAGGCCGTGGTTAGCTGGTAGGCCGGCGGCTACCGCTATGCCATCTCTGCCGCTGGCTGAGCATGTCGTGGACATGTTCGAAGCGGCGGAGGCGTCCATTAAGGTTAATGGACGTCTCGCGAAGGCCCCTCGCGAGGTGGCGAAGCGTTGCCGCATCGTGCCCCTGGATTACCAGCGGTACGGTGTGGTGCCGAAGCCAAGCGTTGATGATCGCGCGGCTTTAGGCGAAGATGCGCGGCCGGGCTCCCGTTCTGACACGGGAGTCTTGTGCTCGAACGCGTTGCATTCGGCGAATGCCGCGCTGCGTGATGCGGAGGAGAGTGGGAGGGCGTCGATTGCCGCTCTGTCCCACGTCTCCCAGCTGCTACAGGGGGTGGTAGCGGCCTCCGCATCACGCCAGCCAAGCCCGGTAACAGTCCAGAGAGCCATCCAGGATGGTATCAACCTGGCTTTGGACTGTTTGACGCGGGCGGTGACCAGAAGTGTCCGGGCGAGGCGCACGTTTGCTCTTGACAATCTGTGCCCGTCCCAGGACCTGTATAATAGGCTGCTGCGGACGCCTATGACAGGTCCTGGTCTCTTTGGAGGTGAGGGATGCAGGCACCTCCAGGAGACAGTCACTCTGGTTAACAACCAGAGGGCGCTGCGTGAACAATTTGAGGTGCTCCGGCGGGAGCGTGTTCGCGCGGCACCCCCTGCGTATCGTCCTCTGCAGGCTCGAGGTGGTGCTGGCCAGGTCAGAGGCCAGCCACCGTCGCAACGTAGGCCTAGGCCACGGGCGATTCGGCCAGCAGCGAGGGGGGCGCAGGCTCCCCAGCCGCACCCAGCCAGACAGCCGCCCGCGCACCGTGGTGCGCGCGGCGCTGGGCGGGGCGCGCGGCGCTGGGCGGGGATCTGGTCGCGGCAATCGGGCCTGATGGCCTGGTTACCGCGGTGGGAACCACTCCGGTGTTTCACGCCGAGAGAACAGTGCCACTCTGGCACTCCTTATGTCCACCTCTATCCCTAGGTGGACCGGTGGGCGGCCGTTTGGCCGGCCACTTGCCAGAGTGGAAGCGGTTGACTCAGGACCGTTTAGTCTTGCGATGGCTTTCAGTCGGGTATCGTCCCGACTGGGTGACAGGCCCACCATCGCGACTGTCTCTCGCGCCGATCTGGACTCCTATTCCACGGGATCCGGATCAGAGGTTGTGTATAGAGGAGGAAATAAATTCCCTCATACTAAAAGAAGCCATTCAGCCGGCACAGAGGTGCCCGGGCTTCTATTCAACCCTGTTCTTAGTACCGAAAAACACCGGAGGGTGGAGGCCGATTCTCAACCTCAAGCCATTGAACAAGTTCTTAGAGACGCCCAGTTTCAAGATGGAGATTTCAGGGCCGGCGGTGGGAATTCAGGGTGTTACCCTTCGGGATTTCCACGGCTCCTCGGGTCTTCACCCGTGTGGTTCTCGCGATCACTGCATACCTCCGCAGGAGAAGCATAGCAGTCCACACGTACATAGACGACTGGCTGTTGAAAGCACACACCCGGGAATCGTTGGCAGCCAATCTGGAGATTGTTTTGAAAACTCTCTCGGACTTGGGCTGGATGATCAATTTCCCGAAATCAGAGCTAACTCCATCCCAGAAGTTTGTTTACCTGGGCATGTTCTTCGATCTGGAGACGGGGTATGTGTACCCCACTCAGGAGAGGGTTCAAATACTCATCTCGGTAATACAGTCGGTGTGCGACAGTCGTCATGTCCTGGCACGGGTTTACTTGAGAATGCTGGGCTTGATGGTTTCTTTGGAACCAGTCATTCCGCAGGCCGCCTTGCGCAGGCGCCCGATCCAGTTGTTTCTCATGACACAGTGGACCCAGAGTTCAGGTTCGCTGGACTCGAACGTGTCAGTATTGGCGCCTCTGATTCACCACCTGCAATGGTGGTTGAATACAGAGAATCTCTTGCCGGGGGTTTTGCTAACCCCTCCCCACCCTCAGGTGACTGTGTATACAGATGCATCGATGGAGGGGTGGGGAGCTTGTCTGGAAGAGTCCACAGTATCAGGGCTTTGGGATCTGGATCAGTCCAAGGAACATATCAATCTACTAGAGCTAAGAGCAGTAGTCCTGGGCCTGGAACATTTCTTACAGAAAGTTCAGGGCAAGATTGTTCTAATTCGTTCAGACAACTCAACAGTAGTGACTTACATAAACCGCCAGGGCGGAACGAAGTCGCCCAGTCTCTGTATGATGACATGGAAACTGCTTTGTTGGTGCCTGGATCATGGGATCACCTTGAAAGCAGTTCATATTCCGGGGAGGTTAAATCTGCTAGCAGACTCATTGAGCCGAAGGATGAGTGTTTTACCCACGGAATGGCAACTAAATCAATGTGTGGCGGATCGTCTGTTCGACCATTGGGGGAAACCCAACATAGATTTGTTCGCAATGAAGAAGAATGCGAAGATGACGACGTACGTCTCTCCGATTCCAGACCCAAGCGCTTTCGCAACAGATGCGTTAGCTATCAGCTGGGAGGGAATGTATGCATACGCATTCCCCCCAGCAATCCTGATTCCAAAGGTGCTTCAGAAAATCAGGCAGCAGGAGTGCCAAGTGCTTCTGATCGCCCCGGATTGGCCAAGCCGATCGTGGTATACGGATCTGCTGGACCTTCTGGTCTGCAATCCGGTTCCGCTGCCTCTGATGGACAACCTTATCTTCCAGGGCAAGGCCCTTCACGACAATCCGTCAATGTTCCGATTGACTGCGTGGATGTTGTCAAGGAATCTAGAATTAAGGAGGGCTTTTCTGAGCAAGCGGCCATGTTTATGGCCAAAGCCAGGAGGGGGTCAACCTCCAGAGCATATAATTATAAAATCAACAGATTTGCAGAATGGTGCTCAAAAAGATGTATTGATCCAATGGAATCATCTATTCAGGTAGTGGCTGATTTCCTCTGTCACCTATATGATGCCTATAGCCTCAAGCCTAACTCTATTGCTGGTTATAAGTCAGCTTTAATGACTGTTATTCCTTGCTTGGCTAATAGGGGGAGTGATGAAGTAAGTACATTAAATGTATTAATTAAAGGCATGGGCAATCTAAGACCAAGGAATCCTCCACTGATTCCGTCTTGGAGTTTATCACTGGTGCTCCAGGTACTAGGTGATAACCCTTTTGAACCACTTAGTTCCATTTCTATGAAAATGTTAACTCTTAAAACTGTATTTTTAATTGCTGCGGCCTCGGCGAGGCGTAGGAGTGAAATTCACGCCTTATCAGCCGAGGTTGACCGTTTTGTGGTTACAGGGGAAGGCCTTAAGCTTCTACCTAGGATTAATTTCTTGTCTAAAAATCAGTCATTGAAATATCCAGGTCAACCTATTTTTTTGCCATCTTTAACTAGATATGATCCTAATTCTAAAGTATGGTGCCCCGTACGGGCGCTGCTCCGGTACAAACAGCGTACTTCGGAGTGGCGTACCGACCAGTCAGCGTTATGGTTGTCATATATTGAACCCCATGGTAGGGCGTCTAAGGACACCATTTCTAGGTGGATTGTGGAATGTATTCAATTTTGTCACAAATCCGCCACCGGGCGACAGGTTGACGTGGCCAAGGCTCACAGTGTCCGCGGTGTCGTGGCATCCACTGCCCTATTTAGTGGGGTCCCTGTGGATGATATTATGTCAGTGGCTCAGTGGCACTGTGAGTCAAGTTTTACAGACCATTACCTCCGTGACACCTCTAACCCTCTCGCCTTGTCGATTTTGAAACAATAACCGCTTTATGTTTGTGAAGAGTGCTTCCGCATTGCTTATATACTTCGCCATTCAGCGACGGTGACAACCACTTGTCGGGACTGTATCATCCTTCTCTACTGGATTCATGATGACAGCTTCCTAGTACAACAAGGTCAGTCTTGTTCATGTGTTGTTCATTGTTTTGTATTGTCACGTTACCCACTGTTATTAATATGGTGATGGTTTATGTGGGTTGTGGTTCTTTAGAGAGAGTATACGAAAATGGAGCCTTTTCGTCTCTGTCCTATAGTACTTGGCACTAGTACGAAGAGAGCGTGTAGGACATTGAGGTCATTTAATCTTCCTCCCGAGGGGGGGGGGGGAGCGCATATGACAAATTGGTCATCTCTCAGGCATCGGTTGTGTTATCCGATGGTTTATCAAATCCTGACTGTGTTTTCACACAGTTTCAGACGTCATAAGTGCCTTAAACGCTTGAAAGCGTATAGGGAAGAGCTGGTCTTTTGACCTCGCCTCCCTCCCGCCAGATTCACTTTCGAATTCTGGCAATATCAAAAGTATTAGGGAGGTAAGTATACTCTTGATGTGAAATAAACGAAATCTAGGATTTCTTTTTTCACGAGAGAGTTGATACTTACCTCCCTAGATACGGACCCGGCCTCTCCGCCCCACAGAGGCTCGGTCTTCAGGCTCTTGGTAGTTGCATGTGTTAGCCAATAAATGAGCCAGAGGAAGTAGTAGTCGGCGCATGCGCGGTGGTGGGGCGAGCATCCGCCGGACTACCTCTGACTCCCTGCCCAGTAGGGGCACCTAACTGTTTTTAATCTGAGTGTTTTATTGAGTGAAAGCCGATATTTAGCAATATCAAAAGTATTAGGGAGGTAAGTATCAACTCTCTCGTGAAAAAAGAAATCCTAGATTTCGTTTATTTCCTCCCAAACAGTTGGGGCGATTTCAACCAAATTTGGTATGGTGGTTACCCATATGATTGCGCTTTGCAAGACAACATTTAGATTTGGCCCCGCCCACTGAAGGTCAGGGGGTGGGGTCCAAAGTTCAAATATCCAAAAAAAATGCTCCATCCACTTATCTGTATGTCCATCATGCTATTTCCTCCCAAACAGTTGGGGCGATTTCAACCAAATTTGGTATGGTGGTTACCCATATGATTGCGCTTTGCAAGACAACATTTAGATTTGGCCCCGCCCACTGAAGGTCAGGGGGTGGGGTCCAAAGTTCAAATATCCAAAAAAAATGTCTCATATTTTACTCCCAAACTGTGGTGTGGAATTCAAAGAAATTTGGTGTGTGGGTTGCCCATATAATTGTGGATTGCCTGACATTTATTTCTTTGGGTTGGAGAAGGGGTTAAAAGGTCAAGAAATTTATTGTAAGCAGAGATTGGAGTCTTCCAGATTTATCTAGATTTCTGGATTTTTCATAGACCACTCTCGCACACCAGTTGACACCCTCTCCATGAATTGAAATTAAGCCAAATGAGCCACTTCGTTCAGATAGGACTAGTGATTACTAGATTCTACTTTAGCCCTTCAAATTTTCTATACAGACCAAGGGAAGACTATTTTTGAAATTTTACAACTGGAATGACTGGCTCAATTACCGAGCATTCTAGTGGTAAATTTTCAAAAAGTCTTGCTCTGCTAATCAACATTTCTTAAGATCACAGCAGAGGCATTCATTGGCCACCATGACCATTAAAGGGTTGACAAATTAAATTGTTACGATTGGGCTGGTCATTGTATTAACCCTGGTCAATTTCTACTAGCCTCTGGCTCATGTTAATTTTAACTCCTGCTCTCACAGATCACTTCCTCTGATGACATCCAGATTTTTCAAATCAATCCACTCCAGTCTCTGTGCAATGAAACTAATTCAAACAAATTTGGTATGTGATTATGGAGTGCAGAGGATATGCCCCCAGGGATGGGATGGGTAAAGTGGTCAAAGTGGTGAGCATGGGGATTTGCTATAGTGCGTCATCGACCAAGCAATCTAGTTATCACTCACTTACCATCATTGTCGAAGACTTGATGCTTGATAAATAACATTATGAACAGGAGTAATCAGAGATTGTAAACCACCGCCGAGACCACCCTACCGTTTTTGTCATATCCAAATTTGTTAAATCTTTGTATGATCACACAGATCACAGCCAAAGTCTGGAAACCCTTGTTTAGGTTATGTTGGTTTGTTGTGTTAAAATTTTAAACGAATCGGATCAGTAGTTTTTTAGATGCAATACTGGACGCATGCACACACATAATACCATCTTTCCCCTTAGGGCAAGGGTAATAATCCAGGAATGAATAGCAGTAAAGATCAAAAGTACCTGCAATCTAAAGAAACAATCTGTTGAGTATATTTTGACAAATTTAATTGGAATCTATAGTTGTCCAAAACAACACCAGTTTCCAATCAAATTGGACTCGATATATTCAACAAATCTACTATACATAGTCCAGTCTGATTACCTAAGATGAGATTCTCTCTCTCCCTCTCACTTCGAGTAAACTTTATTTGATATTTACACTGATAGCTTACAAATAATACAGTATTCAACACTTTAATACGCAAGCTTTACCACTGGAACATGTTGTCACCTAATGCTGCAACATCTTCCAGTCCAATCGATCTCAAAATGTTCAACAATTTAATCACCAGTCCTACTAAGTAATATGACACTCTTACATAGAAGAAACTGTATTTGACATACATGTAGTTTACAATGGCAGCTTATACAATAAGTGATTCGAAATAAAATGGTCCAGTAGATTTACATCAAGCGCATCAGATTTAACCCTTACCACTCTTATGTCAATAGTCTATCTTTTAATGTGCCAATAGCCTGGAAAACTGGTACTGTTCTACTTCTACTAATAGAAACTGGTGTACATTTTTTAACAACTGGTTTGGTAGATTTTCTTCTTCTTTTCGTTCACTGATCATACCGCCAGTCCTGTAAGTGACTATCGACATGATCATAAGCGTTAAGTGCGTGGATCCATGGTTTATTAGAGTGCGCCGTGCGGCCTGGAACCTCCGTCTTCAGCACTCGAGGTTTCTGTCAGGGTTACCTCACCCGTACCTCCTTTAGTCGCCTCTTACGACATGCAGAGGATACGGAAGGTGTATTCTAAGCCCCACCTACAGGGCACGGTTTGGTAGATGATGTTGCTATCTACGACAGCAACATCTTCCACCAAATCTGTTGGGACAAGAACACCAGTTCTTTTAATTTAACTTGAAAATTTAAAATTTTGACAGTGGTAGGGGTTAATAAAATAGTGCAGAAGATAGAATTACAGAATCATCATTTTCATGAAATCTCAACCAGATAACTGTCCTATTCGCCATATGATTCTGAAGAAAAAAAGAGGAGAAACATTTACAAGATGAAAGAACAATAGAAAACGGAAATAAAACTGGAACAGTCAACAAAGGTGATTTCAAAGGGCAATAGCAAGCTAATATGTCTCATGACTGGCATTACTTTAATAATGCATGTTACTGGCCCGTATTGACCCAGTAGCGGCCCCATAACATGCGGTATCATGATAGATGATTGAGGAACAGAAATTAGACCGTAGACACACGCCAATATCTCCCTAGAAGCTAAATGACGGGTGTGATATAATGGTATTAATGGGCAAGCTATGTAAGGATGCACTTTAAATCTTGTAGGCGTCAGTGTAGCTATTCAGCTGTATGTAATATTTTACCGACGCAATTATAAATTAGGTTAGACATTCTCACTAAGCGATTCCGGCCATCAGGGAATCGAGTACTCGGTTAAATAAAGGAATCGACAAGCTATCGTTGACGATTTTACGCTAGGAATTTCATTCACAGAAAACTATTTATATTTTCCCCGTAGAAATTTATAAACAAACTGAATTGACCAATCAACAGTGGATTTATAAAATTCAATCATCTGACGTAATGTAACGCTAAGTTTGATTGGATAAAACGCCCGTAATGCTTGCGTATTTAGCGATCGAAAACTGGTGCTCTTAAAGCCGTCCAGACGGCGCGTAGGCCAGTAATCCAATTATTGAAAACCGTTCAGACGACTCGTAGGTTTATTTGTACACTTTTTGCGCGCTGTCTAGACGGCTCGTAGGTTCCTTAGGGTTAAGACTTGTAACTTTTATGTGTTACCGGTTTTCATTCGCGGCCAATTCGGCATGATTTCAGGTGCTGGGAATCCTTGTTAAATTCTCCCAGCGCCTAGGGCTATTAATCCCTTGTGCTTTGTGTCCACAGGTTCTACTTATAGATGGAATAGGGGTTCCTGTTCTTCTCGGAGGTTGTTCACGTCTCTTTTTCTAACTTATCATTATGATATGTGGAAAACATTTCCAGTCTCTTTTTTGAGAATTTTCATTAGTTTAATCCATCTTTTCGCACTATGATGGATAATAAAGCATCAGAGGAGTCCTCATCATCCGCTAAGGTGATATTGTTCCATATATTAATTAAGACTTGTAACTTTTATGTGTTACCGGTTTTCGTTCGCGGCCAATTTGGCGTGATTTCAGGTGCTGGGAATCCTTGTTAAATTCTCCCAGCGCCTAGGGCTATTAATCCCTTGTGTTTTGTGTCCACAGGTTCTACTTATGGATGGAATAGGGGTTCCTGTTCTTCTCGGAGGTTGTCCACATCTCTTTTTCTAACTTATCATTATGATATGTCTACGGGTCGGAGATATAGCATGAATAAATATCTCCCTCCTGTTGTCACATCCCCTTCATCAGTCTGCAGAAAGATGAGTCTCAGCGGATGGATGGACGTGTTCTGCACAAGAGGATGGCTTGCCTGAGCTCAGGATAAGGAGAGAGTTTATTAATTATGGCATCTAATGTTTTGAAAGTATTTACAATTTCTGCTGCCAGCTTTATTGCACTGTATTCTCTCTTGTATGTGCATGGGCTCTCGGATATATATAATTTAATATTATATTATTCTGGAGTAATGAATGTTTTAGTCACTAGCTATTTCTTGCATTCATTTTCTGATGTCCCCTCTCCTTGAAAGAGCTGTTGTTTTGAGGTTTGATGCCATAATCAACCAGAGATATTTCTCTTTCCTTGATGTCATAATCCTAGTTCAGAGAAATCTTATTGATGTTATTATCATCCTTTATTATGAATGTGGAGAGATATCTAGATAATCATAATCTTTGCTCGTCCTCTTCCATTCTTAATTCTGGTTCCTGGTTGTTCTTTTTTGTTATTGTTAACAAGAGAAGTTCATCTGCCCCTTCGGGGTTGTCAGTAATAAAAGTGGGTATCTTCTCTATCGAGTTTGTTCTTTTATTTACTAAAAAGAAATAACAAAGTTTAGAAACTATAATACTCGTCTTCATATGCCTTCCTTTCAGAAGTCATGTCCATCTTGTTGCAAGTCCATGAGGGCTAGATTCTTCCCCCACCCTTACCCATCTTGTACTATTTGTAGGCTGTCCAACAAATGTGCCATTTGTAAAGGGGGGGGGGATCTAATCCTCTGAATTCTTTGCATTACAGGCAAAACTGATGGTCGAGGAGGGCAAGAAGGCGAAGAAGGGTTACAAGAAGGCCTCTGAGCAAGGTGAGCTCGAGGCCTTCAAGGTAGAGTTGGTGAGTGAGATGCGCAGGACTTTGAAAGATCTGAGGCCTGACATGCTTCGCGGCATGTTGCCAGGCACAGATGCTTCAACTTCCTGCGCATCGACCTAAGTGCAGGTAGCCCCCATCCCTGGATCATGCCTTACTAGGTTGGACAAAGCTTTCAGTGATCCAGGGGCAGCCGTCTTGGACCCAGGCTTGATGTTCGCATCACCTGGTGATCCAGCGGCGCAAGCAGCATCAGGCGGGACCCGACCAGCGGGCCTGACCTCGATCACTCGCAGAGTACCCGCATCATCTGCCCTCGGGCATTCTCCTGGTCAGTCTGGGTTAGTGTTTCTTGCTAACCAAGAGTCTAACTTTCCTGACCTGGAAGATGATGAAGACTACCTGCTCGACCCACAGGTTGGTCATGAAGACATGGATGCGAGTGTACACTCCTCTCATAGGGAGTGCGGCTGCTCGCACCTATGGTTCTGTTCCCTCGGGAGCAGGTTTCATGATTCAGCCTGTGGGCCGATTTGTAGCGGATGGCTGCCCGTATAAGATACCACGCTTAGACGTGGAATCTCATACGGACGATCCGGGCCGTGCTAGTGTGCTTAATGACCCACACACGAGCACGATCTCGGTGCTCGGTTAGCCCATGGAGAATGTCATGCCAGCCCTCGCGGGCTCATATGCATTCCCTGGGCAGCCGGGTTCGTCTATAGCCTCCTCCATGGCCCTACCTGTGAATGCCATTGAAGATGATGAGGGCCCACTGCTCGGCGGCAATTCACAGGTAGCTACGGACGAAGACTGGTCTGACGCGTGTGCATGGCTCCTCGCAGTCAGACCAGAGCTCTCCGTCGACGAAACAGCCGCCAGTAACCCTCGGGCATGGTTACAGGCAAAGCCGTTGGCCAACACGACTCAGTCTCTGCCATATGCTGAACATATCTTAGATATGTTCTCGGCGGCAGAGGAGTCGATTAAGGCCCCCCGTGAGGTTGCTAGGCGATGTCGAGTTACTGCTAGTCAGTGTGCTCAATATGGCCTAGCAGCCAAACCGAGCGCGGACGACCGCGCCGCTCTGGGAGAAGTTACGCGGCCGGGGTCGCTGTGCTCGGGCGCTATGTGCTCGGCTAATACCGCCATGTGTGACGCCGAGGAGAGCTCGTGAGCAGCAATCAGTGCGCTGTCTCATGTGTCTCAGCTACTATCTGGGGTAGTAGCAGCCTGGGTGCAACAACAGCCTAGTCCGGTGACAGTGCAGCGAGCCATCCAGGATGGGATCAACCTGGCGTTGGACTGTCTGACTAGGTCAGTCACCAAATTGCTGAGGACGAGGCACACTTTTGCGTTGGACAATTTGTACCCATCACAAGAGCTTAAGTCGCACTTGTTGCAAGCGCCGATGGCGGGCCCTGGTCTTTTTGGAGGTGAGCGTTGTCGGCACCTCCAAAAGACAGTTAATTTGGTGAACAACCAGAGGACGCTGCATGCACAGTTTGAAGTGCTGCGCAGAGAACATGTGCGTGTCCAGCCCTCGGCTGCTCGACAGCAGTACGCTCGTGGCGGTGCTGGCATTGTCAGAGGCCAGCAGGGCGGCCAGGTTCAGAGACCGCGAGGGCAGCGCCAGCAGCAGCATGCTGCTGTTCGTCAGCCAGCGCCTCAAGCGCAGCCAGCCAGACAGACAGCAGCCCGTGCACCATGGCGCTGTGCTCGGCACGCGAGGAGCGGCACGTGCTAACCGGGCCTGATGGGCTAAAAGAATTTCCGGTTACCACAGGTACCACTCTGGTGTTGTCACACGTACCAGACACACCCACTTAAAAAAATCATGGCCACCCTGTTAACCCTAGGTGCACCAGTGGGAGGTCATTTGACTTTCCACATTCAGAAGTGGGAGCGGTTAATTCAGGACAGCTTACTCTTGCAATGGCTTTCTCGCGGATACAGTCCAGAGTGGATAAAAGGTCCGCCATTGCATCTGTCTCTGGTACTGGTCTGGACTCAAATTCCAAGAGATCCAGACAAACGGTTGTGCATAGAAGAGGCGATAGAATCTCTAATTCTAAAAGAAGCAATTCTAAAAGAAGCAATTCAACCGGCGCACGATTGCCCGGGCTTCTATTCAACCGTGTTTCTTGTGACAAAGAACACCAGGGGGGTGGGGGAGGGGTGGAGACCAATTCTCAACCTCAAACCACTAAACAAGTTTATAGATACACCGAGTTTCAGAATGGAAACAATAAGATCGGTGTTGTTGGGGTTAGAGAAGGGGATGTGGACAGCATCAATAGATCTCAAGGATGCTTATTTCCACATTCCAATTGCAAGGAGTTTTCGTCGGTTCCTGAGATTTGCTTTTTGGGAATTCAAAGTCCTTCCATTCGGCATCTCGATGGCTCCAAGGGTCTATCACAGCATACCTCCACAGGAGAAATATAGCAGTCCACAATTACATAGATGACTGGTTGCTAAAAGCACACAATCCAGAAAGTTTGACAGCAAATCTGGAGATAGTTTTGAAAACTCACAGATTTAGGCTGGATAATCAACTTTCAGAAATCAGAGCTGACTCCATCCCAGAAGTTTGTTTACCGGGGTATGTTCTTAGATCTGGAGATAGGATATGTTTATCCGTCCCAGGAGAGTGGAGAAACTCCTCTCGTGCATTCAATTGGTTTGCAGCAGTCATTATATTCTAGCACGACTCTATCTGAGAATGCTGGGTCTGATGGTTTCAATGGAACCGGTCATTCCTCAGGCGGCCTTGTGCAGGCAGCCGATTCAGTTGTTTCTCATGACTCAATGGACGCAGAGTTCAGATTCACTTGACTCGCGCATTCAGGTGTTGGACCCTCTCATTCTTCACCTTCATTGGTGGATGGAGAGGGAATCTCCTGGCGGGGGTCATGCTGACCCCTCCCCACCCTCAAGTAACGATGTTTATGGATGCATCAATGGAGGGATGGGGAGCTTGCCTGGAAGAAGCCACAATATCAGGGCTTTGGAATCTGGATCAGTCAAAGGAACATATCAACATGCTAGAATTACGGGCTGTAATTCTAGGCCTGGAACATTTCTTGAAGGAAGTGGAGGGAAAATTTGTGATGATACATTCAGACAACTCAACAGTAGTGAGTTACATAAACCGCCATGGCGGAACGAAGTCGCCCAGTCTCTGTATGATGACATGGAAGCTGCTTTGCTGGTGCATGGATCATATGATCACCTTGAAAGCAGTTCATATTCCGGGAAGGCTGAATCTGTTAGCAGACTCATTGAGCCGAAGGATGAGCATTTTGCCTATGGAATGGCAACTAAATCAATATGTGGCGGATCATCTGTTCAATCATTGGGGAAAACCCAACATAGATTTATTCGCAATGAAGAATGCGAAGATGACGACGTACGTTTCTACGATTCCAGATCCAAGCGCTATCGCAATAGATGCACTAGCTATCAGTTGGAAGGGAATGTATGCATACGCATACCCTCCAACAATCCTGATTCCAAGGATTCTTCAGAAGATCAAGCAGGAGGAATTCCAAGTACTTATGATCGCCCCAAATTGGCCAAGCCGATCATGGTTTACGGATCTGCTGGACCTTCTGGTCTGCAATCCGGTTCCTCTACCTTTGATGGACAATATTATCTTCCAGGGCAAGACCCAATGTTTCAATTGAGTGCAGGGATGTTGTCAAAAAATCAGCAATTAAGGAGGGCTTTTCTGAGCAAGCAAACAATTTTATGGCCAGAGCCAGGAGGGGGTCAACCTCCCAGAGCATATAATTATAAAATCAACAGATTTGCAGAATAATGCTCCAAGAGATGTATCAATCCAATGGATGCATCTATTCAGTAGTAGCTGATTTTCTCTGTCCCCTGTATGATGCCTATAGTCTTAAGCCTAATTCTATTGCTGGATATAAATCAGCATTAATGACTGTTATCCCTTGCTTAGCAAAGAGGGGAAGTGATGAAGTATGTGTTTTAAATACTCTTATTAAAGGTATGGGCAATCTCAGACCGAGAAATCCTCCACTGACACCGTCATGGGGTCTTTCTCTGGTTCTTCAAGTTTTGAGTGATAAACCTTTTAACCACTTACTGCTATTTCTTTTAAATTATTGACACTTAAGGCTGTATTTTTAGTTGCGGCAGCCTCAGCCAGATGCAGAAGTGAAATATATGCCTGACCATTTTATAGTTACAGGTGAAGGCCTTAAGCTTCTACCAAGATTGAATTTCTTGGCTAAGAATCAATATTTAAAATATCCGAGTCAACCTATTGTTTTACCTGCTTTAACCAGATATGATCCTGGTGCTAAAGTATGGTGTCCTGTCTGTGCTTTAAATAAGTACAAGAAAAGAACTCGGGTTTGGCGGACGGACCCATGCTCCCTATGGTTGTCATATATTGAACCCCCATGGTAGGGCATCAAAAGACACTATTTCCAGATAGATAGTAGAATGTATTCATAATTCAAGTAGATAGAGCCAAGACTCAGTGTCCATGGTGTGGTAACTTCCACGGCAGTATTTAATGGTGTTTCTATTGAAGACATTATGTCAGTAGCCCAGTGGCACTGTGAGTCAAGTTTTACCGACCATTACCTCCGTGACACATCTAACCCGCTCGCCGTCTCAGTCCTCAGAAAATAATTAAATGTAGAGGTATATATTTGTAATTAGTTTTCCTCCTCAGCTATTTACAAATATCACATTTGTTGGTAGGGTATCCCTACTATTAGCTGGTACAATTCTCTTCCTTTTGATCAATCTCTCTTCATCGGTCGATTATCCGATGCAAAATTCTATTCCTGGTTGTGTTTCAGACACAATTTCAGATGTTTTTTAAATCTCTTGAAAATTCAAAGAGCTAGTCTCTTCGAGGGTGTGCTGGTTTTCAGGAGTTTGCCTCCCTCCCACCAAATTTACTTGCAAATTCTGTCTTTTATCAAGAGTTTTAGGGAGGTAAGTATGTTCTCATGATGTGAAATAAGAAAATTTGCCAAATTTCTTTTTCACGAGTGAGATGACATACTTACCTCCCTAAAAGGATCCCGGCCTCTCCACCGCACGGAGGCCTGGTCCTTTGGTTAATTGAATAGTTGCTTCTATGTCAGCCAATATTTAGTAACGGAAGTACCAGTATGCGCATGCGCAGTAGGTGGGGTCTGTCATGTGTCTGTGTACATCCCCCTGCCCATTAGGGGCATCTAACTTTTTATAATTCTGAATATTATTGAATTTAGAGCTGATATACTAGTATATCAAGAGTGTTAGGGAAGTAAGTATGTCATCTCACTCGTGAAAAAGAAATTTGGTAAATTTTCTTAAATTATAGCATGTTTGGCAGCCATATTGGATTTTTTTATTTGATGGATTTTGAGGCCGAAATTGGTTTTGTATGTGTTTTGGGGTATTCTGAGCTCAGATTTGAAATTTCGAAACTGTTGGATAAACGGTTTGGTGGCCATCTTGGATCATTTTCCTGCCAAAAGCTCCCATACTAAAGCAATGGGAAATTTAAAATGTTTGCTTGAGAACTTCCCGGCCGATTTCAATTATATTTGGCAGGAAGCATCCTTAGGGTGTAGAGATTCAAGTTTGTTCAAACGAAGCCGATCGGCCATTTGGGCCGGTGGCCATCTTGGATTTTGCCCAATGTTTAGAAACGTCTTTAAAAATCTCCGAAACCGCTTATGGGATTGATTCAAAGTTTGTTCAAGGGAGTTTGATTTGTCAAATGGTTTGGCGGCCATCTTGGTTGACCCAGTTGTAGCGAAAACGACCTCCAGAACCGCTGAAGGGATTGGGCCGAAATTTGGCATATATGATTAGGGACCAAGGGCAATTAAAATTTGTTCAAGGGAAGTTGATCCATCAAAAAACCTGGACACCATGGGCCAATCAAAATATAGCATGTTTGGCGTCCATATTGGATGTTTTTATTTGATGGATTTTGAGGCCGAAATTGGTTTTATGTGTTTTTGGGTATTCTGATCTCAAATTTGCAATTTATCGAAACGATCGAATAAACAGTTTGGTGGCCATCTTGTTGATAAAGAGCATTCTAGTTGAAATGCCTATGGTCCAGGTGAGCGATACAGGCCCCTTGGGCCTCTTGTTGATAAAGGTATTGATAAGCCTTCTATATTTATTTTATGTTTGAAGTCAAGCTTCATTGTAAAGTTATGCTTCATAGTTCATTGTAAAGTCATGCTTCATAGTTCATTGTAAAGTCGAGCTTCATAGTTCATTGTAAAGTCAAGCTTCATAGTTTGTTGTAAAGTCGAGTTTCATAGTTCATTGTAAAGTCAAGCTTCATAGTTCATTGTAAACCCAAGCTTCATGGTTGCATTGCAACCACATTTCTGGTTTTACCTACGTTTACAATCTTTTCCAGCTGATCTTTGTTTCAGCAAAATCTGCTCATATTCGTCAGAGTTTTCTCCTTGTCAAAGAGTTATTGTCTGATCCATATATCGGAGTCATTTGGACTTAGACTGTCAATTTTTTTCAGCAGAACTATGAGGTATAGGCGAAGTGTCACAATTTCGTTTCACCAAGTTCTGTCCATTCACCAGAATGAGTCACTAAGTCAAAATATGATCAGCGAAGCCCCTTCTTTTTACTCTGCACTGCATGATGATATATCATTCTTATGGCTCCTAAATCAAATATCTGTAATAAAATTATTGTTCTATCTTACTGTTGACTACAGTATTTTGTAGCTCGACTTTACGAATCTCGACTTTATGAAGTAAACCAAACTATTGTGATACCCTGCACCTCATCCCACGTCTACAGCGGTGGTGTCATCGTTGTCCAATCTGTACTTAGCTCAACTTAACAGTTCATATCTCATCTTTAGTAATTGGTACTAAATCTAAACATAGGCAGATGCTTCCTTATAATGACAGGGTATTACAAAATATGACCTTGGGGTCAAAAGGCAACATCACTGTGACCTTGGTAAAAACTGTTGGGTTTTTCAATATCTTTGGCTAATCATATTGGACCCAAACTGGGATACATACTTCCATATAATGACAGGGGATCACACAATAACTTGGGGTCCAAATGCCAAAGGACAAGGTTACCGTGATGATAACTTTAAGGTTTTTTCAATATTAACATTTTCCATTTATGGCTCAACTTAGCAGTTCATATCTCATCTTTGGTTAAGCATACTGGACCTAGTCCTAGACACAATCTCATGTGTTACGGTTTTCCTGTTTAAGATTTTCTACGTACGGGCCAGGTTCATTCTGAGGGTTCTGGGTCTTAGGGACATTTATGAATTTGCTATCCTTTGATCTGCTATGATGAGACGTCCCTTCCAGTGCTATTTTCCCATGGAGAGCAATCGATAGATTCCCTAGTCAGTCATTCCTATCAGGAATCCCCTGCTTCCTCTTCTAGTTTTCTGACTGGACCAGTCTCCCCGTTTGTATGGATTCTGATTGAAGAAGTCAGCCCCCTATCAATCTTTTTTCTTAAGATACCTCCCAGGAGGGGTGTGAGCCAGTTTGGAGTTTCCTTTTAGTATCTGGTCTTTGATCTCTGAAGGA
The DNA here is from genome assembly GCA_034401795.1 of Chaetoderma sp. LZ-2023a. Lineage (NCBI taxonomy): Eukaryota > Metazoa > Mollusca > Caudofoveata > Chaetodermatida > Chaetodermatidae > Chaetoderma > Chaetoderma sp. LZ-2023a. The sequence goes on from JAVVLW010000908.1 coordinate 280,263, forward strand.
TGTCAGCCCACATCAATGCACTAGAAATGTTGGCTGTCTGGAAGGTTCTATTTCATCGGTTAGATTCTCTGAAAGAGCAATTTTTTCAATTAGGTCTAACTTCTCTCGGTAGTGGCATTCTTAAGCAATCAGGAATGATCGAGATCTTCAATGTTATGTATAGATTCATGGAATCTTCTCCTCTGAGTTGCTTGTATCAGAATTTTCTAGTGGCAAGCCGTCTCCCAGGTTAGTTGAATTTCTTGCAGACTAGCTGTCCAGGCCGGGCAAGTTTGCTATCTCAGAATGGCATCCAAAGTCTTTGATAGTCAGGTAAATTTTTCTTCTCTTTGGTCGTCCTCATGTGGATCTGTTCACGACATGCCTAGATGCCTGGATGTACTCATTCTGTTTCCTTTCCAGAGTCTCAGGCTCTGACAGTGGACGCCCTGTCTCAGTTCTGGACAAGGTCAGGAAGCAGGTTTGCAAGGTTCTCTTGTTTACCATATTCTGGTCAAGAGGATTTGGTTTGTGGATCTGATCGATCTTCCGATGAATTTACTAAGTATTCTCACAGTCTGTTCTACCACGTTGTCACAAGTCAAAGAGGTAATATCTTCATCTGAATCCAGAGATTTTCCTCTGCGTCTGGAAAATATTGAGTCTCGGGTAGGCTTGCACGATTACGTGATTAAATCGAAAATCGCGATTATGTTTTAAATCGTGAATTTATATGATTAAAAATTAAATAATCGGTTAATATTTTTTATTGCATAGATTATTTCAAAACCTAACATTCAATTACTTTTTAATGTGATCTGTCATGAAAAATGGCACTGCTTAGTCAATGTATGTCCATTTGCATTCCAGTGATACATTTTCTCTTGTCCTGCAAATGGACTTTTCTAAACACCATTGCAATTTTCGTCATTGATATTCTTTTGTTGTTATGTCTTGGTAATTTGTATCCAGGCTGCTTAATCAAGTAATCACGATTATTTTTTAATAATTGATCGTGATCACTCAATGCAATAATCGCACAAGCCTAGTATCGGGTCCCTCAAGCCATTTTTCTTCAAGTAGTCAAGAATCTCTTTAGTGTTCCAGAAGAGAGCCTTTCAGCAGTGTTTACAAGGGTCGATTTAATATTTTCTCAAGACGGTATTTAGACTTGATATTTGGTCTTTCGGCATCTTTATTCCAATTGCTAGATTTATTGTCCTATCCTTTTGATTTCCTCAAATCATCTGCTTAATCTCCTCAAATCATCTGCTTATTCTGCTAGGGTTTCCTCAAATCATCTGCTTATTCTGCTAGGGTTTCCTTAGCTTCTTCCTTGCCTTGTCTTTAGCATGTTAACCCTTAAATTTTTTCAAGGAAATTTCAATTTTTCTCATAGAAAATGTCCATTTGCAGACCAAGAGATTATTTTTGAAAATTTATCACTGGAATGACTGGCTCGGTTATCGATTGATGTGACAGAAATCATGTGATGTTATGTCATGTGACAGAGATCATGTGATGTTATGTCATGTGACAGAAATTATGTGATGTGATGTCATGTGACAGAAATCATGTAATATTGAGTCATTCCTGAGGTAAAGTTAGGAGAAATACTCATCTCTTCGCCTTCAAATGAAAATTTAAATTTTATTTTATTTTGCTTGATGATTAATGAAAGATGTGTGTGAATGCTATTGTTGTTTCAGTTACACAATGCTGTTCATAGTCTCAATTATGGTGTGCTTCAACAGTTACATGACACATTAGATCGTCTGAGGAGCTGCAGAGGCGCACGAGAATGTACAGTCCTCAATAACAAAGGTAAGTAGAAGCGCACGAGAATGTACAGTCCTCAATCACAAAGGTAAGTAGTGGCTCACGAGAATGTACAGTCCTCAATGACAAAGGTAAGTCAAGGCGCACAAGAATGTACAGTACTCAATGACAAACTAAGTAGCGGCTCACGAGAATGTACAGTCCTCAATGACAAAGGTAAGTCGAGCCGAGCCGCACAAGAATATACAGTCCTCAACGACAAACATAAGTAGAGGCTCACAAGAATGTACAGTCCTCAATGACAAAGGTAAGGCGAGGCTCACGAGAATGTAAAGTCCTCAATGACAAAGGTAAGTTGAGGCTCACGAGAGTGTACAGTCCTCAATGACAAAGGTAAGTAGAGGCTCATGAGAATGTACAGTCCTCAATGACAAAGGTATGTAGAGGCACACGACAATGTACAGTCCTCAATGACAGGTAAGTAAGCATGAGAATGTACGGTGCTATTCTTGTAAAATAAGTTGATTTAAAAACCGTGACCAAAAGTACAAGTACGGCTGCAGCCGCTGCTGGAATTACTGATCCTATTTCTCGCTCTTCACTTTGCAAGCAAGACAAAGATGGTGGATGCTTACCTAATGCTACCTTGGCCTAATCTAACTGCTGCTAGATCCTATTACTTATTTTTTATTTTTTAAAGGCATTGGGTTTTTTCTTATAATTTGCAGACCAAGAGAAGACTATTTTTGAAACTGTATCACTGGAATGCCTGGCTCGATTCTCGAATGTGTGCGTTGTTTTCTAGTTACCGAGGATTAAATGTGTGGGTTGTTTTCTAGATACTGAGGATTAAATGTATGGGGTGTTTTCTAGATACCGAGGATTAAATGTGTGGGTTTTCTAGATACCGAGGATTAAATGTGTGGGTTGTTTTCTAGATACCGAGGATTAAATGTGTGGGTTGTTTTCTAGATACCGAGGATTAAATGTGTGCGTTGTTTTCTAGATACTGAGCATTAAATGTGTGGGTTGTTTTCTAGATACTGAGGATTAAATCTGTGGGTTGTTTTCTAGATACTGAGCATTAAATGTGTGGGTTGTTTTCTAGTGGCTGGTTCTGCGCGAGCACACGGGCAGAATAAGCGAGAAAGAAGAGTACACTCAACAGGACTTGCAAGGTAAGCTCAGGACTGTAATGTAGGCTTGGGTAATTATTGCTTTGAGTGAGTACGATCGATTATTTAAAAATAATCGTGATTTCTCTATTAATCGGCTTCAGTACAAATTACCCAGACATAGCAACATTACCATATCAATGATAAAAATGGTGATTAGAAGTCTCCATTTCCAGGCCAGAGAAAATTATTTTTTTTAAATGTATCCCTCGAATGCCTGGCTCGATGTTCGAGCCAAACATCCAGCCAGTTATTCTAGTGCTGCATTAAAAATAACTTGTCCTCTTTTGGTCTGGAAATGGGCATTCCCTGATCAAAATGCCGACTTTCTTGACTGGTCTCGTCAAAAAATAATTATATTTTATGTAGTAAAAATTATTCATGATTATTCGATTATTTGCTCACTGGTCAGAATGGCGAAGTGAGCTTATGCCTTGGCAACCGTCCGTCATCCATCCATCAACTTTTTCTTTAAACGGCTTCTCAAGAACCACGGGGCCGATTTCAATTTGCCAGGATGCATCCTTAGGGCATGGAGATGCAAGTTTCTTCAAAGGAAAGCAATCGGCCAATTTGCCTGGTGGTCATCTTGGATTTTGGCCTATTTTTAGAAACATCTTTAAAAAATCTGTTATGAAACCACATGGGGATTGATTCAAAACTCATGAAATATCACCTAGGGCTAGAGCTGAACCAAGTATGTTCAAGGGAACTTGATTGGCCAGATTCTTCATTGTCTGTCTTGTATGACCTAGTTTTCACGAAAACAACTCCATAACCACTGATTGAATCAGGGTGAAATTTGGGAAATATGATTAGTCATTAAGGGCCAAGCTTTATTCAAAGAAAGTCAATACATAAAAAACATGGCCGCCGTGGACCTATCAAACTGTAGCATGTTTTTCTGCCATGTTGAATTTGTTATTTGATGGACATGGACGACGAAATTGGTTTTATATAGGTTTTGGGATGTGCTGATTTCAAATTTGCCACTTTCAAAACGGTCAGAAATAATGGATTGGTGGCTATCTTGGATTTTTTACCAGCAAAATCTCCCATAGTAAAACAATGCAAAATTGAAAATATCGCCTAGACCACCGCTCGACTTATTTTAACCAAATTTGGGAGGACACTTCTTTGCTCTTGTTGTGGTTCTGGCCAACCTTAATGTTCTACATAAAGCCGATTACCTTTCTAGTTGAAATGCCTATGTTCCACACATTACAAATTCACGATTTAAAAAAATAATCACGATTTTCGATTTAATCACATAATCACGCAAGCCTACTGTGATGATCCCGACGACAATAATGGTGATCAAGATGATGACAATCAGTCGCCATTCAGTATGGAAATGGTGAGATTTTCTTGATGAACCATTAAAGGGTTAATGACTGGTGGAGGCGAGGGCACAAACCGTGGTGATGGCGACGGTGTGGTGGATGGAGAGGCGGGTGCACCAACATTGGTGGCGGCGGCGCTGGTGATGGATGGAGAGGCGGGGCCGCCAACAGTGCTTGGGTGGTGGTAGTGATATGACTAATCTATGATGATGATGTTAACGATGGCGATGATGATGTTAGCTAATATTATGATATTAACGATGATGATGATGTTAACGATGATGATGTTAGCGATGATGATGATGTTGCTGATGATGATGGTACTAATGATAGTGATGATGATGGTACTAATGATAGCGATGATGATGTTGGTGTTAACGATGATGATGAGGATGCTAACGATGATTATTAGCTCACCTGGTCTGAAAGGCCAAGTAAGCTTATGCCATGGTGACCGTCCGTTGTGTATCCATCCATCAACTTTTCCTTTAAACGATATCTTCTCAAGAACCACTTGGCCAATTTCAATTATATTTGGCAGGAAGCATCCTTAGGGCATAGGGATCCAAGCTTGTTCAAATGAAGTCGTTCGCCCCATTTAGCTTGGGTTTTTGCTGATTTAGGAAACATCTAAAAAATTTCCGAAACCGCTTGGGGAATCGATTCAAAACTCATGAAACATCATCTAGGGAAAGAGGTAAGCCAGGTTTGTTCAAGAGGACTTGATTGACCAATGGTTCGGTTTTTGAAACTGTCGGATAAAAGCCTTGGTGGTCATCTTGGATTATTTTTTCCGCCAAAGGAGCCCATACTAAAGTAATGGGAAATTTAAAATGTCTTCTTGGGAACTACTAGGCTGATTTCAATTATTTTTAGCAGGAAGCATTCTTAGGGCATAGGAATCCAAGTGTGTTCAAACGAAGTCGATCAACCATTTCACTTCAAGAGTATACTTACCTCCCTAATACTCTTTGATATTGCTAAATATCGGCTTTCACTCAATAAAACACTCAGATTAAAAAAGTTAGGTGCCCCTACTGGGCAGGGAGTCAGATGACAGTCAGGCGGATGCCAGCCCCATCACCGCGCATGCGCCGACTAGTTTTTCCTCTTTGCTAATTTATTGGCAAAGGGTCTACACATGTTTTGTTGCTTTAAGCTTTTCTTAGATGTTTAAGACTTAAATTCATTCTCTAGAAGTGTTATATATCCTGTGTGAGATGGCAGATCGTCTATATTCGCCGGAGGAGGGCCCAGGACCTAGCCATCAGGTGACTTCTAGTATATTTTAGCGAGTTTATCCCGTTGTAATGTGTTTCCGGGACTCGCGTTTATCGTGATAAGCGCCTAAAATAACTGGTTTATTTAAAAATGGCGCTATGAAATACTAATCTCTCTTTATGTTTAAGTCCACAGGTATCTACCTAGGAATGTTTAGGACATCACATCTTCAGAGAGTTGGTTTTTCTCTCCACCAAGGTTCCATTTCCTACTAACATTGTTAGGTTATCTAACCAAAAATTATGCCCAGTGAGTTGGAGGCCTCGGATGAAGGTCTTCTCACATTGCCCTCTTGATCCACTTCCTTCCCCCTAAGGTGGAGAGAGTTAAGAGGTCATAAGGTTGGTGGAGCGTCCGGTTCATCAGATCAGATGGTTTGTCTATGCTAAAGACTCAGGTACTCTAGTTATGATATGAGGCATTTCAATTGTATTTGACAATATTTATAAAATTTTACTGCCATATATCATTGTTTATCTGATGTTTGTATAGGCTGTATAAACTATCCTGTCTAGTTAGGATGTTCTGGATATGATTACAATTCGTCCTTGCACCTGGAGGTTTTGTTTCGGATCGATTTAACTTCTTATTTTTGAAGTTATGACGTCATAATCAGCCTTGCGCCTTATTCAGTTAAAAGTTTTGTCCAACACTGATTTATTATCATTATTAGCTTGGGTCTTATGGCCCCTTCCTCCTTGTTTATTTCGGGTTGAGTTCTAATTCAATATCTGTAATACTCATTGTCTTCGTCCTCTGCTGTGTTTCAGAGGCCTGGTTGTCCTTCATGTGGAAGATTAATCCTTGACAAGTTCTTCCCCCATTTATGCTCCCAGTGCAGCCCATTGCATAAATGTGAGATCTGTAAAAGGTGGGGGGGGGGGGGGAGCTAATGTCTGAATTTCTCTCATTGCAGACCAGGGAGAAGGCTCCAGAGGAGGAGAGGAAGAGTAAGAAAGAGGCTTCTGGTAAGAAGGGTAAGAGGAAGGCCTCGTCCGCTATGGATATGGAGGCCTTCCGTATTGAGATGATGGGAGAGCTGAAGAGGACAATTAAAGATTTGGTCCCAGAGTTGCTTCGTGGCATGCTTCCTGGTCCAAATCTTTCGTTGTCCTCTTCATCTGACCCGGAGCAGATAATCCCCACCTCTGAATCGGTGCTATTTAGGGACCTATCAGTTTTCGACCATGATTCAGAGGTGGCTCTAATAGAGGGTGAAATCCACGGTAAAAACACTGGCAGCAGGCTTGCCGCGCCGGTTGTTCGTGGTCATGTGTCGCTGGAACCTGCCTGCCTATCAGGCCAGGATTATCCGCACCCTGCAGGTACCAGTTCCTCCTATGGTACCTCTCCTGGCCAGTCCGGGTTAGCATTCTTTGCTAACCTGGAGTCTAATCTTTCTGGCCAGGAAGAAGAGGATTATCTGCTGGGTTCTCCTTCTGGTGCCATGGCCATGGACATTGACGTACGTGCACCCCTCGTGGGGAACACGGGCGACATTGTCCACGGTACTACTCACGCAGGAGTAGCGTTCACGGCGCAGAAGGTAGCCCGGGCTGGATCTGATTGCCAGTTTTACCGCATACCTCGGCTTGCTGATGGTGTAGCAGGTGCTGGCCAGGGCCGTGGTGTGACAAAATTTTCCCCACGCAATACCACGGCGCCTGCTCCTGGTCAAGCCAGTCACATGCTTTCTCTGGCTTGCCAGGCGTATCAGTTCCTCCAGCCACATACACACCTGTGATTGCTCAGGAGCGCCCGTGGCTGGCAGGTAAACCGACTGTTACCGCTATGCCATCTTTGCCGTTAGCTGATCATATTGTTGATATGTTCACTGCGGCGGAGACGTCCATTAGTGCACATGGACGTTTAGCGAAGGCCCCCAGCGAAGTGGCAAAGCGGTGCCGTATTACAGCTGATCAATATCAGCTATACGGTGTAGTACCGAAGCCAAGCACGGATGACCGTACTGCGCTGGGTTAAGATACGCGGCCAGGTTCCCGGTCTGACACGGGAGCACTGTGTTCGAACGTTTTGCGTTCGGCTAACACTGCGTTACGTGATGCGGAAGAGAGTTCGAGGACGTCTATTGCAGCGCTTTCGCATGTCTCACAGTTGTTACAAGGGGTAGTAACGGCATCCGCATTACGTCAGCCTAGTCCGGTGACTGTCCAGAGAGCCATCCAAGATGGAATTAATTTGGCTTTGGACTGTTTAACCTGGTCTGTAACCAGGAGTGTCCGGGCGAGGCGCACGTTTGCTCTTGATAACTTGTGCCCGTCCCAGGATTTGTATAATAGGCTGCTGCGTACGCCTATGACAGGTCCTGGTCTCTTTGGAGGTGAGGGATGTAAGCATCTCCAGGAGACGGTTACCTGGTCAATAACCAGAGGGCATTATGTGAGCAATTTGAAGTGCTCCATAGAGAGCGCGTTCGCGCAGCTCCCCCTGCGTATCATCCCCTGCAAGCTCGAGGTGGCGGTGGCTAGGTCAGAGGCCAGCAGCGAGGGGGAGGGCCACAGGCTCCTCCGGCGGAGCCAGCCAGGCAGCCGCCCGCGCACCGTGGTGTGCGGGACGTGGTGCGCTAGGATCTGGTCATGGTAATCGTACCTGACAGGGTGATTAGCACAGTAAGAGCTACCCCAGTGCATCTGCACCAGGAGACAGTGCCACTCTTGCGCTTCTTATGTCCACCTCTCTCCCTAGGTGGACCAGCGGGAGGCCGATTGGCCAACCACATGCAAGAGTGGGAATGGTTGACTCAGGACCGTTTAGTCTTGCGATGGCTTTCAGTCGGGTATCATCCCGACTGGATAACAGGCCCACCATCACGACTGTCTCTGGTGCCGGTCTGGACTCAAATTCCAAGAGATCCAGATCAGCAGTTGTGTATAGAGGAGGAAATAAATTCCCTCATACACAAGGAAGCAATTCAACCGGCGCAAAATTGCCCGGGCTTCTATTCAATAATATTCTTGGTAACGAAAAGCACTGGAGGGTGGAGACCAATTCTCAACCTCAAGCCATTGAACAAGTTCATAGACACACCCAGTTTCAAGATGGAAACTGTGAGATCGGTGTTGGCAGGGTTGGAGAAGGGAATGTGGACAGCTTCAATAGATTTGAAGGATGCTTATTTCCACATTCCAATAGCGAGGAGTTTCCGTCGCTTCCTGAGATTTGCATTCCAGGGCAGACAGTGGGAATTCAGGGTGTTACCCTTCGGAATTTCTACGGCTCTTCGGGTCTTCACCAGGGTGGTTCTTGCGATAACAGCATACCTCCGCAGGAGAAGCATAGCAGTCCACACGTACATAGACGACTGGCTGTTAAAAGCACACAACCAGGAAAGTTTATCAGCAAATCTGGAGATAGTTTTGAAAACTCTCACGGATTTAGGCTGGATAATAAATTTTCAAAAATCAGAGCTGACTCCATCCCAGAAGTTTGTTTACCTGGGAATGTTCTTCGATCTGGAGATAGGATATGTTTATCCTACTCAGGAGAGGGTAAAGATACTCATCTCAGTAATACAGTCAGTGTGCAACAGTCATCATGTCCTGGCACAGGTTTATCTGAGAATGCTGGGATTGATGGTTTCTCTGGAACCAGTCATTCCTCAGGCGGCCGATACAGTTATTTCTCATGACACAATGGACCCAGAGTACAGGTTCACTGGACTCAAGCGTGTCAGTGTTGGAGCCTCTAATTCATCACCTTCAATGGTGGTTGAAGACAGAGAATCTCCTGGCGGGGGGTTAATGTTAACCCCTCCTCACCCTCAGTTAACGATGCATACAGATGCATCAATGATATTGTGGGGAGCTTGCATCAATGGTGGAGGGGTGGGGAGCTTGCCTGGAAGAATCCACGATATCAGGGCTTTGGAATCTGGAACAGTCAAAGGAAAATCAATCTACTGGAATTACGAGCAGTAGTCCTGGGTCTGGAACATTTCTTACAGAAAGTTCAGGGCAAGAGTGTTCTAATTCGATCAGACAACTCAACAGTAGTGACTTACATAAACCGCCAGGGCGGAACGAAGTCGCCCAGTCTCTGTATGATGACTTGGAAACTGCTTTGTTGGTGCCTGGATCACAGGATTACCTTGAAGGCAGTTCATATTCCGGGAAGGTTAAATCTGTTAGCAGACTCATTGAGCCGAAGGATGAGTGTTTTACCTACGGAATGGCAACTAAATCAATGTGTGGCGGATCGTCTGTTCGACCACTTGGGGGAAACCCAACATAGATTTATTCGCAACGAAGAAGAATGCGAAGATGACGACGTACGTCTCTCCGATTCCAGATCCAAGCACTTTCGCAACAGATGCGTTAGCTATCAGCTGGGTGGGAATGTATGCATACGCATTCCCTCCAGCAATCCTGATTCCAAAAATTCTTCAGAAAATCAGACAGGAGGAGTGCCAAGTGCTTCTGATCGCCCCAAATTGGCCAAGCCGATCATGGTATATGGATCTGCTGGACCTTCTGGTCTGCAATCCGGTTCCTCTGCCTCTGATGGACAATATTATCTTCCAGGGCAAGAACCTTCACAACAATCCGTCAATGTTCCAATTGACTGCGTGGATGTTGTCAAGGAATCTAGAATTAAGGAGGGCTTTTCTGAGCAAGCAGCCATGTTCATGGCAAAAGCCAGGAGGGGGTCAACCTCCAGAGCATATAATTATAAACTCAACAGATTTGCAGAATGGTGCTCAAAAAGATGTATTAATCCAATGGTTTCATCTACTCAGGTAGTAACCGATTTCCTCTGTCACCTGTATGATGCCTATAGCCTCAAGCCTAACTCTATTGCTGGCTATAAGTCAGCTTTAATGTCAGTTATCCCTTGCTTGACTAATAGGGGAAGTGATGAAGTAAATACATTAAATACTTTAATCAAAGGCATGGGCAATCTAAGACCAAGGAATCCCCCAGTGATTCCGTCTTGGAGTTTATCTCTAGTGCTTCAGGTACTAGCTGATAGGCCATTTGAACCACTAAGTTCCATTTCTATGAAAATGTTGACGCTTAAAACTATTTTTAATTGCTGCGGCCTCGGCTAGACGTAGGAGTGAGATTCATGCCTTGTCAGCCGAGGCAGACCATTTTGTGGTTACAGGGGAAGGCCTTAGGCTTCTACCCAGGATAAATTTCATGGCGAAGAACCAGTCTTTGAAATATCCGGGTCAACCGATAATTTTACCAGCTTTGACTAGGTTTGATCCTAATTCAAAACTATGGTGTCCAGTCTGAGCATTAATCTGGTACAAACAACGTACTCAAGATTGGCGGACGGACCCAACAGCGTTATGGTTGTCATATATTGAGCCCCATGGCAGGGCGTCAAAGGACACCATTTCCAGGTGGATTGTAGAGTGTATTCAGTTTTGCCATAAATCTGCCACAGGTAAACAAGTTGACATGGGCAAGGCTCACAGTGTCCGAGGTGTAGTGGCTTCCACTGCCCTATTTAATGGCGTACCTGTGGATGACATTATGTCAGTAGCTCAGTGGCACTGTGAGCCAAGTTTTACCGACCATTATCTCCGTGACACCTCGAATCCTCTCGCCTTATCAATTTTGAAAAGCTAATCTAGGTGTACATATTTTGATGAGGTATCCCCATTTTTTATATATTTCACATTTAATCAATGGAAACATCTACTTTATGGGCTGCATCAGTCTTCACCAATGGGGAGATGATGACAGCACCAATCTTCCACACGGTGAGTCTTGTGTGTGGTGTCCATGTTTTTTTTTGTAATGTCACGTGACCCTTCATTATTAATTTGGTAATGGTACGTGTTTTATGTGGTTCATTATTGAGAGTATACGAAAATGAAGCCTTTTCGTTTAATGTCCTATAGTACATGGCACTTGTATGTTGAGAGCGTATGGGACATTGAGGTCATTCAGTCTTCCTCCCAAGAGGATGGGGGGAGCGCATATGACTTTTGGTCATCTCTCAGCCATCGGTTTGTGTTAGCCAATGTTTTCTTTCTATTCCTGATTGTGTTTCCACACAATTTCAGAAGTTTAAGTGCCTTAATCGCAGAAAAGCGCATAGGGAAGAGCTGGTCTTTTGACCTCGCCTCCCTCCCGCCGAATTCACTGACGAATTCTGGCAATATCAAAGAGTATTAGGGAGGTTTTTCACGAGAGAGTTGATACTTACCTCCCTAATACGGACCCAGCCTCTCCGCCCCACTTAGGCTCGGTCTTCAGGCTCTTATTATGTTGCATGTGTGTCAGCCAATAAATTAGTCAGGAAGTACTAGTCGGCGCATGCCCGTTGGTGAGGCTGGCATCCGCCTGACAGTCATCTGACTCCCTGCCCAGTAGGGGCACCTTACTTTTTTAATCTGAGTGTTTTATTGAGTGAAAGCCGATATTTAGCAATATCAAAGAGTATTAGGGAGGTAAGTATCAACTCTCTCGTGAACAAAGAAATCCGAGATTTCGTTTAATTCGCCCGTGACCATCTTGGATCTTGGCCGATTTTTAGAAACATATTTTTAAATCTCCAAAACTGCTGGAGGAATCAATTCGAAACTCATGAAACATCATCTAGGACAGGAGGTAAGCCAAGTTTGCTCAAGTGAACTTGATTGACCAAATGGTTCAGCGTCCATCTTAGACGACCTAGTTTTTGCGAAAACGACTTCTCTAGAACCGCTGAACGGATCGGGCCAAAATTTGGAAGATATGACTAGTGACTAAGGGCTATTAAAGTTTATTCAAGGGAAGTTGATCCATCCAGAAACATAGCCGCCGTGAAACAATCAAAATGTAACACATTTGGTGGTCATTTTGTCTTTTTTTATTTGATGGACTTTGAAGCCGAAATTGGTTGTATATAGGTTATTGGGTATGTTGATTCCAAATTTGCCACTTTCGAAACAGTCCGATAAATGGATGGATTTTGGCTGACTTTTAGAAACATCTTTAAAAATCTCTGAAACTGCTTGCGGGATCGATGCAAACCTCATGAAATATGATCTAGGCAAGAGCTGAACCAAGTTTGTTCGAGGGAACTTAATTTGCCAAATGGTTCGGCTGCCATCTTTGATGACCTAGTTTTCGTGAAAACAACTACAGAATCGGTGAACGGATTGGGCCAAAATTTGGCAGATATGATTAGGGCAGAAACGTCATTAAAATGTGTCCATGGAATGTTGATATGGCCAAAAAAAGTGTCTGCCATGAATCAATCAAAATATAGTGTTTTTGGCACACATCTTGTATTTTCTGCAAATTTCTAAGAAAAACATCAAAAAACCTGCTAACTAACCACTGGGCCAATTTTAATAAAACTTGGCTAAACTTTATTCGGAGAAATTTGATTGGTAAATTTTTCCAGTTGTCATCTCATTTTGTTCGTTTGTGGAAGTGGCCAATAATTCCAACGAGTCCAGCTTCATGGTTCATTGCAAGGTCATAGTCAGGCTTCAAGGTTCATTGCAAGGTCATAGTCAGGCTTCAAGGTTGCGTTGCAACCACATTTCTGGTTTCTTGTTTCTGACTGATTTAGATATTATTCTTTGCTATCCAATCATTTAGTGTTGTTCTCGCTTGTTATTAATTTTTTTCCGAGAATATTTTGTATTATTTCACTTCAAGAGTATACTTACCTCCCTGATACTCATTGATATTTCCTAAATATCGACCTAGTTCCAATAAGATTCAGGCTTAAAAGAAACTGCCCCCGCCCCCTGGCTATTCATCTGACAGCTTGGCGGATGCGCCATCCAACTCCGCGCATGCGCAGACTGCCACTTCCTCTTTCTTGATTATTGGCCTGTTTTGTTAAAGGATAACTAACCTCATCTCATGATGTCCATACAGATGATCTAATAGGCAAGTCATAAACTATGTATGAAATTTTAAGCTTTTTATCATCCCGTCGAAGAAAATATTCAGGCTTTTGTAGCTAAATGTTGATACATTTCTACAGCATATGATGGCTGTCATGATTTACTTTTCAACCAATCAGAAAAAACCTAGCGTGTCTTCCTCGGTATACGCGCTCAGTCATAGAGGTGCCATCTATAGCTTGGCAATGTGGTATAAAAGCAACTATTTAGGTAAACTAGTTTATCTCTGTTATAAAGATGTCTGAGCATAATAAATCGTGGGAGGCCTTCCTGGGCCAAACCATCGGGTGTTTTTAATTAAAAATAAAATAGTTTAACATAATCAAAAAATTATGTTTATTAAACTATGCACAATATTTAGGCAGTCCCAATTAATAATTTCACTCCCGCGTATACATTAATCATAGATGTAGGATGGTAAGAATTTGTCGCATGAAATTGTTTTCTATTTTCGTGCTATTTTTGTATCACTTTTTCTAGAAATTCCAAGTCCCAGTTTTCGTGACTTGTCACGTTACCCCGGTTTATACTTTTGGGAATTTGGACCTACGATTTAATCAAAAATTGTGATTTTTAAAATAAAATCGATCGTAATGTTTCAAAGCAAAAGTCGCACAAGCCTAACACAGTTTCAAAATGGAAATTGTAAAAATGGTGGCATGGTTGAGAAAGAGAATGTGGACAGCATCCATAGATTTAAACGATGCTTTTTTCCACATCCCAATTGCGGAGAGCTTTTGTCGGTTCCTGAAATTTTGCCTTTCAGGGACGCCAATGGCAATTCAGGGTTCTTCCATTTTGGATCTCGACGGCTCCTCTGGCCTTCACAAGAGTGGTCCTAGCTATGACAGCATACCTCCGCAGGAAAGACAGCAGTCCAAACATACATAGACGACTGGCTGTTAAAAGCACACAATCAAGAAAGTCTATCAGTAAATCTGGAGATAGTTTTGAAACTTCTGACAGATCTAGGCTGGATAATCAACTTTCAAAAATCTGAGCTGACACCATCCCAAAAGGTTGTTTACCTGGGTATGTGCTTCGATCTAGAGATAGGATATGTGTATTCATCTCGGGAGAGAGTGGAAACACTCATCTCAATAATACAGTCAGTATGTAACAGTCGTCATGTCCTGGCATGGGTATTCTTGAGAATGCTGGTGTTGATGTTTTCTCTGGAACCAGTCATTCCACAGGCAGCCTTTTGCAGGATCTCTGGACTCAAATGTGTCACTGTTTGAACCTCTTATTCAGCACCTCCAATGGTGGACAAAAAGAGAAAATCTAGAGGGGGTGATGCTGTCTCCTCACCACCCTCAATTATTGATGTACACAGATGTGTCGATGGAGGGTTGGGGAGCTTGCCTGGAAGAAGCCACAGTATCAGGACTATGGAATCTGGATCAGTCAGAGGAACACATTGAGCTGCTAGAAATGTGAGCAATAATCTTAGCCCTGCAACATTTCTTGGAGAAGGTTCAGAGCAAGATAGTTCTGGTTTGTTCAGACAACTCAACAGTAGTGACAGAACGAAGTGGCCCAGTCGCTGTATGATGACATGGAAACTGCTTTGTTGGTGCCTAGATCATGGGATTACCCTGAAAGCAGCTCATTTTCCGGGAAGGCTAAATCTAGCCGACTCATTTAGCCGAAGAATGAGTATACTTCCCACAGAATGGCAACTAAATCAATGTATGGCAGACCGTCTGTTCAACCACTGGGGAAAGCCCAACACAGATTTATTCTCAACGCAAAAGAATGCTAAGATGACTACGTATGTCTCTCCGATTCCAGATCATAGCGCTATCGCAACAGATGTGGTACCTATCAACTGGGAGGGAATTTATGCATACACGTTTCCTCCAGCAATCCTGATTCCAAAAATTCTCCAGAAAATCAGGCAGCAGGAGTGCCAAGTGCTTCTAATCGCCCAGAATTGGCCAAGCCGATCATGGTATATGGATCTGCTGGACCTTCTGGTCTGCAATCCGTTTCCGCTGCTTCTGATGGACAATATAATCTTCCAGGGCAAGTCCTTGCACAACAACCTGTCAATGTTCCAATTGACTGCATGGATATTGTCAAAGAATCCGCAGTTAAGGAGGGCTTTTCTGAGCAGGCAGCCATGTTCATGGCCAAAGCCAGAAGTGGGTCAACCTCGAGAGCATATAATTATAAAATCAACAGATTTGCAGAATGGTGCTCAAAAAGATGTATTAATCCAATGGATGCATCTATTTATGTAGTAGCCGATTTCCTGTGTCAACTGTATGATGCCTACAGCCTTGAGCCTAACTCTATTGCTGGCTATAAGTCAGCGTTAATGTCAGTTATCCCTTGCTTGGCTAAAAGGGAAAGGGATGAAGTATGTAATCTTAATACTTTGATCAAAGGGATGGGTAATCTAAGACCAAGGAATTCCCCAGCAATTCCGTCTTGGAGTTTATCACTGGTACTTTAAGTGCTAGCTGATAAACCCTTTGAACCTCTAAACTCCATTTCAATTAAATTGTTGACGCTTACATCAGTATTTCATATTGCTGCAGCCTTGGCTAGATGCCGTAGTGAAATTTATGCCCTGTGAGCCGAGCAAGACACTTTTGTGGTTACAGGGCAAGGCCTAAGGCTTCTACCTAAGATTAATTTCATGGCTAAAAATCAGTCCTTAAAGTATCCTGGTCAGCCTATAATTTTGCCTGCTTTGACTAGGTTTGATCCTAATTTAAAGGCTTGATGTCCGGTCTGCTCATTAACCCATTATAAGCAACGCACGGAAGAATAGCGGACGGGCTCCAGTTCATTATGGATATCATATATTGAGCCAGGCAAGGGCATAAAAAATTACCAAATCCATGTGGATTGTGGAGTGTATCCAATACTGCCACAAAGCCGCCGCAGGCAAACAAGTTGACATGCCTTATCAATTTAGAAAAAAATCTCAACTGTAAATAGTGTTCATATTGTATATAAGGCCACTACTCGCATTCAGTGCATTTTCTGATTAGGAGACAACCACTTTACAGTACTATATCGCTCTTCACCAGTGGGGAAGAGGATAACACATCAAAACTAGGTTAGTGCTTTTTCACTTTTTTGTCACGTTTTCCGTACTAATATGGTGATGGTTCATGTTTTATATGTGGCTCATTCTTGAGTGTATACGAAAATGAAACTTCGTCCGATGCCCTATAGTACATTGGCACTAATACTTAGAGAGCGTGTAGGACATTGAGGTCATCACACCTCCTTTTCTCAAAGGAGGGAGGGGGAGCGCATGTTGCGTAATGGTCATTACTCTCAACATCGGTTTTGTTATCCGATGTCCAAATCATTTTTTGGTTGTGTTTCATACGCAACTTCAGATGTTTGTGCTCCAAATGCAAAAGAGCTTGCTCTTTTAGGGACGAGTCAGTCTTCTAACCTCGCCTCCCTCCCACCAAATTCACTTAAAGGCCATATATATATATATCTGGCTATATCAATGAGTATCAGGGACGTAAGTATACTCTTGAATTGAAATAAATGAAATCACAGATTTCTTTTTTCACGAGACTTGATACCTGCCTTCCTGATATGAACCCGACCTCTCCGCCCCACTGAGGCTCGATCTTTCAGCATTAAATGTTGCAATTGTCAGCCAATTTATCAAGTACGAGGAAATGACAGCCTGCGCATGCGCTGCGTTGGGCGATGTAATCGCTGAGCTGTCAGATGAATAACCAGCCCAGTGGGGAAGGTTTCTATTAAAGTCTGAGTCTTATTGGAATTAGGCCAATATTTATGAAATGACAATGAGTATCAGGGAGGTAAGTATCAACTCTCTCATGAAAGAAGAAATCTGTGATTTCATTTAGTTTTTTACCTACTTAGAGAAAATATATCAAAATCACTCTGGGAGTTAAGCACATTTAGGCTCAAGAGGTTTGGGTGTTAGGCAGCTGAGCATCAAGAGGTTTGGATGTTAGGCAGCTGAGGCTCAAGAGGTTTGGGTGTTAGGCAGCTGAGGCTCAAGAGGTTTGGGTGTTAGGCAGCTGAGGCTCAAGAGGTTTGGGAATTAGGAAGCTGAGGCTCAAGAGGCTTGCGTGTTAGGCAGCTGAGGCTCAAGAGGTTTGGATTTTTGGCAGCTGGGCGCCAAGGCCTGAGCTTTAGGCGTTTGGCAGCTGAGCGTCAAGGCTAAAGCCCTTAGGCCTCATGTTTGGAAATAGTCTTCTCTAAAGGACATTTACTAAACAAAAATAATTTGATTTGCTTGAGCAATCTTGAGCTTAATTTATTAATGTATGTCATTTTACCTTCCAGATTAATCTCGAAGCGCCATCGTCGATGGAGACACAGGAAAGCATGGAGAAAAGGATGACCATATTGTACTTAAGAAGCATTGTATTCCTGAGCAAATCTCAAATGAACTGCTGCTGCTGCTGCTGAGCACCTCTCTCTCCCTCCCTGTCTCCCCCCTCCCTCCCTTCTCCCCTCCCTCCCTCTATTCAGGAACAAATCTCACATGGACTGCTGCTGCTGCAGCTCTGATTGTTAACTGTCTGCCTGCTGAGTTTCTACAAAGGACATTTTCCTTTTGGTGTAACTCTGGATTTGCTGAATATTTTGAAAACGATTTGACTGAATGTTGATGTTGGCTTACAGTCTAATTGTTTTCAAAATAGGCAGCATGTCCAGAGTTATTGCCCATTGAAATTAAAGTCGTTGACAGATTTGATCAAACTCAATCATTGTAAAATCCAGGATTTTGACACAATAAAATTCACGTTATAACCACATGGATTCAGATTTATACCACACATGTTTTCAGATTATAAGAAACAAGCATATAATAATACAGTTACAAAGTTGGACATGAGCACTGACGCAAAATCCAGTTTAGCAAGCACTCGTGTTTCTCTTGCATCTTATTAATATGATGGTGTCGGAATAGCACGGTTTGGGATAACAATCATCAAAAGCAAAATATTCATGCAATGACATCATACTACAAAAATCATTCACACGATGACATTACTCCATGATTCTCATGAGAAATTGAAAAAAAGGCTCCGTGGCAAAATTTACTATGAAGGAATTCGAAAATATGCTAATAATATATTTTTGTCTCGCCTGCAAAGTGAGAGTGAGACATAGGGATCACTAATTCCATCATCGTCATTTGAATCGTAATTGGCGGCAGCGGCATGGTCCGTATTTGTACTTTTGGTTCTTAAATCAACTTACATTTCAACAATGGCTCATCTGATTTCAATGAAACTTTACAGAAGGGATCTGATCTATACTATACAATATATAATATTCCGACACGTATGAATTTTATGTCTTTGTAATTCTTTGCTATTTAATAAACATGCTGTTGAAACTAATTTGACTGGGCAGCAACAGCGCCCAGTCAAATTGGTTTCAAAATTTTCAACAGCTTAAATGTGTAGTTTTGGGGAAACTGATAGGGTGTTCAGAGATCGATCGATCCCAACACGAGCGAGGTGTGGATGGAGCTTAGCTAGAGATGGGCGGGGCATAGCTAAAACCGGAACGGTCCATTCCCACATATGATGTCATTGGAAAAAGCTCATGAATATTAATAAACTCATGTGATAATTCACCTTTCCAGAGTATCCATCCATCATCTGACCTCGTATGATGTCATAATCATCTAGGCGTGTGTATGATGACGTCACAATCAGCCAGGCAGGGTGACAATTTGCTTCATTACTAATTTGATTTTGCGGAATATTTTTATGTTTTTAGGTTAAGTTATGTTATTTATGGACTTCTCTTAACTAAAGGCCACCCTCGAATATAGGACACTGTCCCAAATTTTACCAAAATCTGCGCAAAAAACTCTTGTATTCAAGTATAAAACGCTGTTAGATTTAGAAAAACGTAGCTTTAAAAAGTTGAAAATTGCTATCAAAAATTACCATCACTCAGCGCTTTGTTTAATGTATGCCTAAAAAATATCATGGTGGAAATGAAATTATTAAATAGGACCACCTAAATATCTTCAATAAAGATCGTTTATTACATCAAAATCAATCTAATTTTGGCATCAAATGTCGCCTTGAAAATATAGAAATCACGTGACAGAATCAGAATGTAATGGCTCTTTTGCGTTTGGAGGTGCTGTGTGATCTTATGCGCTAACGAGAGTTGGTTATCTGGCTCTTTTGCGATTGGAGGCGCTGTTTAATCATATACGTTAACGGGAGTTGGTTATCAAACGGGTACAAGAACATTCAGTTCCTATCGCGCAATGATGATATATAGCAATTTCTGAGTCCAGAATATTTAGATCCGAGTGCTCGCTCTAATTAGACTAAAGATCTTTTGCGATTGGAGGCGAATCACATGATTTATACATATATCTTTTCTCGACGCCATTTTATGTCAAATTCTGGATTAATTTTGATGTAATAAGTGATATTTATTAAAGAATAAGCATTATTTAGGCGCCCCAATTTAATAATTTCACTTCCACGATGTAGGGATAGTATCCGCATCATTACTAATTTCATTTTGGGAAATATTTTTCACATTCAGACTAGGCTTGCGCGATTACGTGATTAAATAAAAAATCACGATTATGTTTTTAATCATGAATTTAGATGATTAGAAATTAAATAATCGAATAATCGTGAATAATTCTACATCATAAAATATTTCAAAACCTACCTTTTAATTACTCTTTAATGTAGTGAGAATCGAGCCAGGAATTCCAGTGACACATTTTCAAAAATAGTCTTCCCTTGGCCTGCAAATGCACCTTTCTCAACACCATTGCTTCTCTTGTCATTGACATGCTTTTTTGCTGTTATAACTGGGTAATTTGTACTCTAGCTGATTAATCGAGTAATCACGATTATTATTAAATAATCGATCGTGATTACTGAAAGGAATAATCATGCAGGCCTAGATCCATTATCCGAAGTTTAGCAAAATGTTTCCCGTTTGATGTGTTACAGTGGTTTGTTGTTGCCTCAATGAATATATGTATTATGAACTATGCCAAGTTTGCTTTGGCAATCCACACTATCCATGTCTTTACAGACGAGACATTGCACGCTTCAGCGTTCTTATTATCCCATTTTGAAAAAACGTCGGGGATATTGTAATCGCTTCCGTCCGTCTGTCCGTCACGCTAACTCCTCCCAAACCATTGGGTGGAATTGAATCAAATTTGGTATGTGGGTTACCCATAGGAATGCGCTTTGCAAGATGACATTTAGATTAGGCTCCACCCCCAAGGGGTTGTGGTAAGGGTCAAAAGGTCAAATTGATTATAGTGCATCTCCAAAGCCTTGCACAGAATTCAACCAAATTTGGTATGTCGCTTACTAATAGGAATGCGCTTTGCAAGATGAGATATAGATAAGGCTCCACCCTCAAGGGGCCATGACGGGTCAAATTGATTGTCCATCTGTCCGTCACGCTAACTCCTCCCAAACTGTTGGGTGGAATTCAACCAAATTTGGTAAGTAGGTTATCCATAGGAATGTAATTTGCACGACAATATTTAGATTAGGCTCCCCCCCATGGTGGCGTGGCAGGGGTCAAAAGGTCAACTTGTTTGACCATCTCTGTCACGCTAACTCCTCCCAAACTGTTGGGTGGAAACTAACCAAATTCGGTAAGTAGGTTACCCATAGGAATGCAATTTGCATGACAATATTTAGATTAGGCTCCGCCCCCCAGGGGGGGGGGGGGCGTGGCAGGGGTCAAAAGGTCAAATTGTTTGTCCATCTCTGTCACGCTAGCTCCTCCCAAACTGTTAGGTGGAAACCAACCAAATTTGGTAAGTAGGTTACCCATAGGAATGCAATTTGCATGACAATATTTAGATTAGGCTCCGCCCCCAGGGGGGAATGGCAGGGGTCAAAAGGTCAAATTGATTGTCCATCTCCGTCACGCTAACTCCTCCCAAACTGTTGGGTGGAAACCAACCAAATTTGGTAAGTAGGTTACCCATAGGAATGCAATTTGCAAGACGATATTTAGATTAGGCTCTGCCCGCAAGGGGGCATGGCAGGGGTCAAAAGGTAAAAGTCATTATAATGCATCTCGCCCCAAATTGGTATGTGGGTTACTAATAGGAATGCGCTTTGCAAGACGAGATATAGATTAAGCTCCGCCCTCAAGGGGGCGTGGCAGGGGTTAAATTGATTGTCCGTCTGTCCGTCACTCTTAAGTCCTCCCAAACTGTTGAGTGGAATTCAAGCAAATTTGTTATGTGGGTTACCCATAGGAATGCACTTGGATTAGGCGCCTCCCCCCCCCCCTCCCCCAAATGGGGGGGGAGGGGGAGGGTCAAAAGGTCAAATTGATTATAATGCAAAAGTATTAGTTTTTATTTTCCATGGCCACGAAAATTGAGTGTACGTTGACAGAAACTCAACCATTGTTTCAGTGCAGATCTTAGTGGTATAATAATGTCAGTCATATGATATGCGTTAGCATATGTGAATAGACATCAGGAATAAACAGATTTTGTGCAATGGAGAATTGTTGTGTAGTCATATATATTAATTATTATCCCCATGTTTTAAAAAAACGGGATATTGTAATCGCCTCCATCCATCTGTCTGTCCGTCGCGCTATCCTCAAATCATTGGGTGGAATTAAATCAAATTTGGTCTGGGGGTTACCCATATGATTCCGTTTTGTAAGACGATATTTAGATTTGGCTCCGCCCCCAGGGAGGCGTGACACGGGTCAAAAGGTCAAATCAGTTGTAACACAGCTCCTCTGAAATTGTTAGATGGAACTGAACCAAATGTAATATCTGAGTTACCCATATGATTGCGGAGTGCAAGAGGCCATTTAAATTTGGATCCGGCCCCAGGGGCTGGGGGAGGGGTCAAACGGTCAAATTTTAACCTGCGGAAATTGATTGTAATGCATCTCCTCCAAAACCATTGGACAGAATTCAGCCAAATTTGGTCTGTGGTTTACTCATATCAATGTGGAGTACATGAGCACATTTACATTTGACCCCACCCCCAGGTGGGGGTGGGTGTCAAATGGTCCAAAAATTGATTATAATGCAACTCCTCTGATACTGTTGGATGGAATTCAACCAAATTTAGTAGTCCAGTTACCCATATCAATGTGGAGTGGATGAGCACATTTACATTTGACCCCACCCCCAGGGGATAGGGATGGGGTCACAAGGTCATGAAATTGATTGTAATGCAACTCCTCTGGAATCGTTAGACGGAACTCAACCAAATTTGATATCTGAGTTACCGGTACCCATATGATTGCAGAGCGCAAGAGGCCATTTAGATTTGTCTCCGTCCCCGGGGGGGGGAGGTCAAAAGGTCAAATCTTAACCTGCGTAAATTGATTTAACGCATCTCCTCCGAAACCATTGGACGGAATTCAACCAAATTTGGTATGTGAGTTACCCATATCAATGTGGAGTGGATGAGCCCATTTACATTTGGCCCTGCCCCCAGGGGTGGGGGGATAGGGTCAAAAGGTCATGAAATTGATTGTAATGCAACTCCTCTGACACAATTGCAAAATTCAACCAAATTTGGTATGTGAGTTACCCATATGATTGCCGAGTGCAAAAGGCCATTTACATTTGGCTCTGCTCCTGGGGTGGGTTGTGGGGGGTGTCAAAAGTTCAAAGCGGTGAACGTGAGGATTTGCGATGACGCGTCATCGACCGATCAATCTAGTATTGCATTGAAAGTATACAAGAGCATCATTTGGTATTCTATGACCGTTATCTGTTTGTGTTCCTCTTTAAGCAATCTCACATGGAGACCTGCTACTGCTACTGCAGCTCTCTTATCATTAACCATATTATATGAAGTGTAACATGTTACAAATATTATGCTATATGAACTGTAACATGTTACAAAATATTATGTTATATATATGTACTGTAGCATATTGCAAATACAGCTGACTGGTCAATCGCATAGTGCACTCATTAGCTTATCGACTATTAGCAATATTGTTAAACTTATCACTCGAGAAGTTGGGACATATGGTTTTTTCCATTCCTTGGGAAAGTGGGAGATTATAGTTTTCCTCTCCCTTCCTTGAGAAAGTGGGAGATTATAGTTTTCTTATCCCTTCCTTGAGAAAGCGGGAGATTATAGTTTTCTTATCCCTTCCTTGAGAAAGCGGGAGATTATAGTTTTCTTATCCCTTCCTTGAGAAAGTGGGAGATTATAGTTTTCTTCTCCCTTCCTTGAGAAAGTAGGAGATTATAGTTTTCCTCTCCATTCCTTGGGAAAGCGGGAGATTATAGTTTTCCTCTCCCTTCCTTGAGAAAGTGGGAGATTATAGTTTTCTTATCCCTTCCTTGAGAAAGCGGGAGATTATAGTTTTCTTATCCCTTCCTTGAGAAAGCGGGTGATTATAGTTTTCTCCATTCCTTGAGAAAGTGGGAGATTATAGTTTTCTTCTCCATTCCTTGAGAAAGCGGGAGATTATAGTTTTCTTCTCCCTTCCTTGAGAAAGTGGGAGATTATAATTTTCTCCATTCCTTGAGAAAGTGGGAGATTATAGTTTTCTTCTCCATTCTTTGAGAAAGGGGGAGATTATAGTTTTCTTATCCCTTCCTTGAGAAAGCGGGAGATTATAGTTTTCTTCTCCCTTCCTTGAGAAAGTGGGAGATTATAGTTTTCTTCTCCCTTTGAGAAAGTGGGAGATTATAGTTTTCTTCTCCCTTTGAGAAAGTGGGAGATTATAGTTTTCCTCTCCCTTCCTTGAGAAAGCGGGAGATTATAGTTTTCTCCATTCCTTGAGAAAGCGGGAGATTATAGTTTTCTTCTCCATTCCTTGAGAAAGCGGGAGATTATAGTGTTCTTCTCCATTCCTTGAGAAAGTGGGAGATTATAGTTTTCTTATCCCTTCCTTGAGAAAGCGGGAGATTATAATTTTCTCCATTCCTTGGGAAAGCGGGAGATTATAGTTTTCCTCTCCCTTCCTTGAGAAAGTGGGAGATTATAGTTTTCTTATCCCTTCCTTGAGAAAGCGGGAGATTATAGTTTTCTTATCCCTTCTTTGAGAAAGCGGGAGATTATAGTTTTCTCCATTCCTTGAGAAAGTGGGAGATTATAGTTTTCTCCATTCCTTGAGAAAGCGGGAGATTATAGTTTTCTCCCTTCCTTGAGAAAGTGGGAGATTATAATTTTCTCCATTCCTTGAGAAAGCGGGAGATTATAGTTTTCTTCTCCCTTCCTTGAGAAAGTGGGAGATTATATTTTTCTTCTCCCTTCTTTGAGAAAGTGGGAGATTATAGTTTTCCTCTCCCTTCCTTGAGAAAGCGGGAGATTATAGTTTTCTCCATTCCTTGAGAAAGCGGGAGATTATAGTTTTCTTCTCCATTCCTTGAGAAAGCGGGAGATTATAGTGTTCTCCATTCCTTGAGAAAGTGGGAGATTATAGTTTTCTTATCCCTTCCTTGAGAAAGCGGGAGATTATAGTTTTCTTCTCCCTTCCTTGAGAAAGTGGGAGATTATAATTTTCTCCATTCCTTGGGAAAGCGGGAGATTATAGTTTTCCTCTCCCTTCCTTGAGAAAGTGGGAGATTATAGTTTTCTTATCCCTTCCTTGAGAAAGCGGGAGATTATAGTTTTCTTATCCCTTCTTTGAGAAAGCGGGAGATTATAGTTTTCTCCATTCCTTGAGAAAGTGGGAGATTATAGTTTTCTTCTCCATTACTTGAGAAAGCGGGAGATTATAGTTTTCTTCTCCCTTCCTTGAGAAAGTGGGAGATTATAATTTTCTCCATTCCTTGAGAAAGCGGGAGATTATAGTTTTCTTCTCCATTCTTTGAGAAAGTGGGAGATTATAGTTTTCTTATCCCTTCCTTGAGAAAGCGGGAGATTATAGTTTTCTTCTCCCTTCCTTGAGAAAGTGGGAGATTATAGTTTTCTTCTCCCTTCCTTGAGAAAGTGGGAGATTATAGTTTTCTTCTCCCTTCCTTGAGAAAGCGGGAGATTATAGTTTTCTTCTCCCTTCCTTGAGAAAGCGGGAGATTATAGTTTTCTTCTCCATTCCTTGAGAAAGCAGGAGATTATAGTTTTCTTCTCCATTCCTTGAGAAAGCGGGAGATTATAGTTTTCTTCTCCATTCCTTGAGAAAGCAGGAGATTATAGTTTTCTTCTCCATTTCTTGAGAAAGCGGGAGATTATAGTTTTCTTCTCCATTCCTTGAGAAAGCAGGAGATTATAGTTTTCTTCTCCATTCCTTGAGAAAGCGGGAGATTATAGTTTTCTCCCTTCCTTGAGAAAGTGGGAGATTATAATTTTCTCCATTCCTTAAGAAAGCGGGAGATTATAGTTTTCTCCATTCCTTGAGAAAGCGGGAGATTATAGTTTTCTTCTCCATTCCTTGAGAAAGCGGGAGATTATAGTAGTGTTCTCCATTCCTTGAGAAAGTGGGAGATTATAGTTTTCTTATCCCTTCCTTGAGAAAGCGGGAGATTATAGTTTTCTTCTCCCTTCCTTGAGAAAGTGGGAGATTATAATTTTCTCCATTCCTTGGGAAAGCGGGAGATTATAGTTTTCCTCTCCCTTCCTTGAGAAAGTGGGAGATTATAGTTTTCTTATCCCTTCCTTGAGAAAGCGGGAGATTATAGTTTTCTTATCCCTTCTTTGAGAAAGCGGGAGATTATAGTTTTCTCCATTCCTTGAGAAAGTGGGAGATTATAGTTTTCTTCTCCATTACTTGAGAAAGCGGGAGATTATAGTTTTCTTCTCCCTTCCTTGAGAAAGTGGGAGATTATAATTTTCTCCATTCCTTGAGAAAGCGGGAGATTATAGTTTTCTTCTCCATTCTTTGAGAAAGTGGGAGATTATAGTTTTCTTATCCCTTCCTTGAGAAAGCGGGAGATTATAGTTTTCTTCTCCCTTCCTTGAGAAAGTGGGAGATTATAATTTTCTCCATTCCTTGGGAAAGCGGGAGATTATAGTTTTCCTCTCCCTTCCTTGAGAAAGTGGGAGATTATAGTTTTCTTATCCCTTCCTTGAGAAAGCGGGAGATTATAGTTTTCTTATCCCTTCTTTGAGAAAGCGGGAGATTATAGTTTTCTCCATTCCTTGAGAAAGTGGGAGATTATAGTTTTCTTCTCCATTACTTGAGAAAGCGGGAGATTATAGTTTTCTTCTCCCTTCCTTGAGAAAGTGGGAGATTATAATTTTCTCCATTCCTTGAGAAAGCGGGAGATTATAGTTTTCTTCTCCATTCTTTGAGAAAGTGGGAGATTATAGTTTTCTTATCCCTTCCTTGAGAAAGCGGGAGATTATAGTTTTCTTCTCCCTTCCTTGAGAAAGCGGGAGATTATAGTTTTCTTCTCCATTCCTTGAGAAAGCAGGAGATTATAGTTTTCTTCTCCATTCCTTGAGAAAGCGGGAGATTATAGTTTTCTTCTCCATTCCTTGAAAAAGCAGGAGATTATAGTTTTCTTCTCCATTTCTTGAGAAAGCGGGAGATTATAGTTTTCTGCTCCATTCCTTGAGAAAGCAGGAGATTATAGTTTTCTTCTCCATTCCTTGAGAAAGCGGGAGATTATAGTTTTCTTCTCCATTCCTTGAGAAAGCAGGAGATTATAGTTTTCTTCTCCATTCCTTGAGAAAGCTGGAGCTTATAATTTTCTCCCTTCCTTGAGAAAGTGGGAGATTATAGTTTTCTTATCCCTTTTCCTCTCCCTTCCTTGAGAAAGCGGGAGATTATAGTTTTCCTCTCCCTTCCTTGAGAAAGCGGGAGATTATAGTTTTCTTATCCCTTCCTTGAGAAAACGGGTGATTATGGTTTACATTGTCCTTTCTTGAAAAAGCAGTGTAATTCTTGTTTTCTTCCATCTGTCATGTGTACATTCACAACCTAGATGGTGTCGCGTAAAACATGCATATCATGGGGTGAAAGGACAAGGTCACAGCTGTGGGTCAGAGTTTATATCTATATAGCTATTTAGCTTTAACATTAAATTATTGTAGATAATTGATTGAAAGTTGGCAATATTTATATGAGTAGCGGTCAAAGGTCATGTTGCAAGTAAACACAAAGTACATAATTCTTGTCTCACCTCCATTCCATAGCTTAGGAAACATTGTAAATATAGTGATGAACCCATAGTTTAGGAATCATTGTAAATATAATGATCAACATGTACAATGAATGTTTATATCAGTATTGGACAGTGAAGTATTCTTGTTTCTATAGCAATGGTCAACGTCACATGAATTGTATATATGAGCTTTTATTCTGCTGACAGTTTGTGATAGAACTCTTAGTGTGCTAATAATAATAATAATAATAATAAAAATAATAATAACAGAATTCTAGTTTTACTTTCTTGATTTTCAAGCAGCTATGAGATGACTTGATGAAGCGTGATTGTGAACTCAATATAAGGTTAATCTAGAATGTGCCAGTCCATCCAGACGTCATTTTTCAAAAATAGTAATTGAAAGGATTAAAGCTATTTGTGAAGTTTTATATGGAGCCATGAAGTGCAATCAAATCTGTATGTTTTATAAATGTTACATATGACTATTACATGTGCAAAGATTAATGCAGTTTCTGATTTGTCAGTGCTAACATTGGTCCTATGTAGCTATACCTGTGCTTGTGTCTGACCTCACAGTGCCTTACCCAGGCATTACTTGTCAGTGCTAACATTGATCCTATGTAGCTATACCTGTGCTTTGTGTCTGACCTCACAGTGCCTTACCCAGGCCTTACTTGTCAGTGCTAACATTGATCCTATGTAGCTATACCTGTGCTTGTGTCTGACCTCACAGTGCCGTACCCAGGCCTTACTTGTCAATGTTTACATTTCTCCTATATAGCTATACCTGTGCTTGTGTCTGACCTCACAAAGCCTTATCCAGGCCTTACTTGTCAATGTTTACATTTCTCCTATATAGCTATACCTGTGCTTGTGTCTGACCTCACAGTGCCTTATCCAGGCCTTACTTGTCAGTGCTTACATTTCTCCTATATAGATATACTTATGCTTGTGTCTGACCTCACAAAGCCTTATCCAGGCCTTACTTGTTAGTGCTTACATTTCTCCTATATAGCTATATCTGTGCTTGTGTCCCGACCTCACAAAGCCTTATCCAGGCCTTGCTTCTCAGTGCTAACATTGATCCTATGTAGCTATACCTGCGCTTGTGTCTGACCTCACAGTGCCTTACCCAGGCCTTACTTGTCAATGTTTACATTTCTCCTATATATATATATATATATATACTTATGCTTGTGTCTGACCTCACAAAGCCTTATCCAGGCCTTACTTGTTAGTGCTTACATTTCTCCTATATAGCTACACCTGTGCTTGTGTCCCGACCTCACAAAGCCTTATCCAGGCCTTGCTTGTCAGTGCTTACATTTCTCCTATATAGATATACTTATGCTTGTGTCTGACCTCACAGTGCCTTACCCAGGCCTTACTTGTCAGTTCTTACATTGATCCTATGTAGCTATACCTATGCTTGTAGCTGACCTCACAGTGCCTTATCCAGGCCTTACTTGTTAGTGCTAACATTGATCCTATGTAGCTATACCTGCGCTTGTGTCTGACATCACAGTGCCTTACCCAGGCCTTACTTGTCAGTGCTTACATTTCCCATATATAGATATACTTATGCTTGTCTGTGACCTCACAAAGCCTTATCCAGGCCTTACTTGTTAGTGCTTACATTTCTCCTATATAGCTATATCTGTGCTTGTGTCCCGACCTCACAAAGCCTTATCCAGGCCTTGCTTCTCAGTGCTAACATTGATCCTATGTAGCTATACCTGCACTTGTGTCTGACCTCACAGTGCCTTACCTAGGCCTTACTTGTCAGTGCTTACATTTCTCCTATATATATATATATATACTTATGCTTGTGTCTGACCTCACAAAGCCTTATCCAGGCCTTACTTGTTAGTGCTTACATTTCTCCTATATAGCTATACCTGTGCTTGTTTCCCGACCTCACAAAGCCTTATCCAGGCCTTACTTGTTAGTGCTTACATTTCTCCTATATAGCTATACCTGTGCTTGTTTCCCGACCTCACAAAGCCTTATCCAGGCCTTTCTTGTCAGTGCTTACATTTCTCCTATATAGATATACTTATGCTTGTGTCTGACCTCACAGTGCCTTACCCAGGCCTTACTTGTCAGTTCTTACATTGATCCTATGTAGCTATACCTATGCTTGTAGCTGACCTCACAGTGCCTTATCCAGGCCTTACTTGTTAGTCCTAACATTGATCCTATGTAGCTATACCTGCGCTTGTGTCTGACATCACAGTGCCTTACCCAGACCTTACTTGTCAGTGCTTACATTTCTCATATATAGATATACTTATGCTTGTGTGTGACCTCACAAAGCCTTATCCAGGCCTTACTTGTTAGTGCTTACATTTCTCCTATATAGCTATACCTGTGCTTGTGTCTGACCTCACAAAGCCTTATCCAGGCCTTACTTGTCAATGTTTACATTTCTCCTATATAGCTATACCTGTGCTTGTGTCTGACCTCACAAAGCCTTATCCAGGCCTTACTTGTCAATGTTTACATTTCTCCTATATAGCTATACCTGTGCTTGTGTCTGACCTCACAGTGCCTTATCCAAGCCTGGCTTTACATACGTTTGGTCATTCAGGCTACAGTAATGTCACGAGTCCATCATTTTCCAGCTACTCAACTCGGCAGAGTGAACACAACTTTTTCTGACTAAATAGCACATTTTTTATTCCCACATTTTTTGTTGAATAGGTTGAAATTAATTTGACTGGAAACCATTGCTGGGGAGCAACGACTTCCAGTCAAATTAATCTTAAATTATTGAAAGGTTTTCCTGTATGTATCTTGAGATATGGGGAATTTATCGGTGAAAGGATTAAGAAAAGTGGCGATTATGATTCCTCGCCCATTGTGCATGCGTGCGTGCGTGTGTGTGTTTGTGTTTGTGTGTATGTGCGTGCGTGCACAAATTTTTCAGGAAGCATCCTTGGGTGATATAGATCCAAGATTGTTCAGATGAAGATGATTGGTCGCTTTTTGTGCAGCGGCTGTCTTGGATTTTGCACTATTTTTAGAAACATTTAAACATCTCTGAAAGCACATGGTCGATTCACGATCAAGAACCTTCATCTACGTCAGCACTGACTGAAGTCAGTAGAATCTTCCGGCATAAAAAACCATGTAACGAATATGTAAACGCGCACATGCAACATGTAGGGCAAGCAATAGAACAAGGAAGTAGTAGACTAAGATGTTAGTAATGAAAGGAGCAGCGAGTGTAACACTATCTATTCCGAGCTGGTAGAGCGCCGTAGTGGCAATGTTCGCACGCTTTTGTATGAATACGAGCGGGGAGCGGTTATTTCTACCTATCTAACCTTTTGGCCAAAGGAAAGGGTGTGAGAAACTTGTTTGCAGGCGGTGAGTGTGTGTTGTTTACAGGCGGTGCGTGTGTGGTGTTTACAGGTGGTGAGTGTGGTGTTTACAGGCGGTGAGTGTGTGGTGTTTACAGGCGGTGTGTGTGGTGTTTACAGGCGGTGAGTGTGTGGTGTTTACAGGCAGTGAGTGTGTGGTGTTTACAGGTGGTGAGTGTGGTGTTTACAGGCGGTGAGTGTGTGGTGTTTACAGGTGGTGAGTGTGTGGTGTTTACAGGCACTGAGTGTGTGGTGTTGACAGGCGGTGTACGTGTGGTGTTTACAGGCGGTGAGTGTGTGGTGTTTACTGGCAGTGAGTGTGTGATGTTTACAGGTGGTGTGTGTGTGGTGTTTACAGGTGGTGAGTGTGGTGTTTACAGGTGATGAGTGTGTGGTCTTTACAGGCGCTGAGTGTGGGTGTTTACAGGTGGTGTGTGTGTGGTGTTTACAGGCGCTGAGTGTGGGTGTTTACATGCGCTGAGTGTGTGGTGTTTACAGGCGCTGAGTGTGTGGTGTTTACAGGTGCTGAGTGTGTGGTGTTTACAGGCAGTGAGTGTGTGGTGTTTACAGGCGGTGAGTGTGTGGTGTTTACAGGTGGTGAGTGTGTGGTGTTTACAGGCGGTGAGTATGTGGTGTTTACAGGTGCTGAGTGTGTGGTGTTTACAGGCAGTGAGTGTGTGGTGTTTACAGGCGGTGAGTGTGTGGTGTTTACAGGCGGTGAGTGTGTGGTGTTTACAGGCGGTGAGTATGTGGTGTTTACAGGCGGTGAGTGTGTGGTTTTTACAGGCGGTGAGTGTGTGGTGTTTACAGGCGCTGAGTGTCTGGTGTTTACTGGCAGTGAGTGTGTGATGTTTACAGGTGGTGTGTGTGTGGTGTTTACAGGTGGTGAGTGTGGTGTTTACAGGTGATGAGTGTGTGGTCTTTACAGGCGCTGAGTGTGGGTGTTTACAGGTGGTGTGTGTGTGGTGTTTACAGGCGCTGAGTGTGGGTGTTTACAGGCGCTGAGTGTGTGGTGTTTACAGGCGCTGAGTGTGTGGTGTTTACAGGTGCTGAGTGTGTGGTGTTTACAGGCAGTGAGTGTGTGGTGTTTACAGGCGGTGAGTGTGTGGTGTTTACAGGTGGTGAGTGTGTGGTGTTTACAGGCGGTGAGTATGTGGTGTTTACAGGCGGTGAGTGTGTGGTGTTTACAGGCGGTGAGTGTGTGGTGTTTACAGGCGGTGAGTGTGTGGTGTTTACAGGCGGTGAGTTTGTGGTGTTTACAGGCGGTGAGTGTGTGGTGTTTACAGGTGTTGTTTACAGGTGGTGAGTGTGTGGTGTTTACAGGCGCTGAGTGTGTGGGGTTTACATGCGGTGAGTGTGGTGTTTACAGGTGGTGAGAGTGTGGTGTTTACAGGTGGTGTTTACAGGCGCTGAGTGTGTAGTGTTTACAGGCGCTGAGTGTGTGGTGTTTACAGGCGGCGAGTGTGTGGTGTTTACAGGTAGTGAGTGTGTGGTGTTTACAGGCGGTGAGTGTGTGGTGTTTACAGGTGGTGAGTGTGTGGTGTTTACAGGCGGTGAGTGTGTGGTGTTTACAGGCGGTGAGTATGTGGTGTTTACAGGCGGTGAGTGTGTGGTGTTTACAGGCGGCGAGTGTGTGGTGTTTACAGACGCTGAGTGTGTGGTGTTTACAGGCAGTGAGTGTGTGGTGTTTACAGGTGTTGCTTACAGGCGGCGAGTGTGTGGTGTTTACAGGCTGTGAGTGTGTGGTGTTTACAGGCGCTGAGTGTGTGGTGTTTACAGGCGGTGAGTGTGTGGTGTTTACAGGCGGTGAGTTTGTGGTGTTTACAGGCGGTGAGTGTGTGGTGTTTACAGGCGGTGAGTGTGTGGTGTTTACAGGTGTTGTTTACAGGTGGTGAGTGTGTGGTGTTTACAGGCGCTGAGTGTGTGGTGTTTACAGGCGCTGAGTGTGTGGTGTTTACAGGCGGTGAGTGTGTGGTGTTTACAGGTGTGTGGTGTTTACAAGCAGTGAGTGTGTGGTGTTTACAGGCGATGAGTGTGTGGTGTTTACATGCGGTGAGTGTGGTGTTTACAGGTGGTGAGTGTGTGGTGTTTACAGGTGGTGAGTGTGTGGTTTTTACAGGCGGTGAGTGTGTGGTGTTTACATGCGCTGAGTGTGTGGTGTTTACTGGCAGTGGGTGTGTGATGTTTACAGGTGGTGTGTGTGTGGTGTTTACAGGTGGTGAGTGTGGTGTTTACAGGTGATGAGTGTGTGGTGTTTACAGGCGCTGAGTGTGTGGTGTTTACAGGTGCTGAGTGTGTGGTGTTTACAGGCAGTGAGTGTGTGGTGTTTACAGGCGGTGAGTGTGTGGTGTTTACAGGTGGTGAGTGTGTGGTGTTTACAGGCGGTGAGTATGTGGTGTTTACAGGCGGTGAGTGTGTGGTGTTTACAGGCGGTGAGTGTGTGGTGTTTACAGGCGGTGAGTGTGTGGTGTTTACAGGCGGTGAGTTTGTGGTGTTTACAGGCGGTGAGTGTGTGGTGTTTACAGGTGTTGTTTACAGGTGGTGAGTGTGTGGTGTTTACAGGCGCTGAGTGTGTGGGGTTTACATGCGGTGAGTGTGGTGTTTACAGGTGGTGAGTGTGTGGTGTTTACAGGTGGTGTTTACAGGCGCTGAGTGTGTAGTGTTTACAGGCGCTGAGTGTGTGGTGTTTACAGGCGGCGAGTGTGTGGTGTTTACAGGTAGTGAGTGTGTGGTGTTTACAGGCGGTGAGTGTGTGGTGTTTACAGGTGGTGAGTGTGTGGTGTTTACAGGCGGTGAGTGTGTGGTGTTTACAGGCGGTGAGTATGTGGTGTTTACAGGCGGTGAGTGTGTGGTGTTTACAGGCGGCGAGTGTGTGGTGTTTACAGACGCTGAGTGTGTGGTGGTGTTTACAGGCAGTGAGTGTGTGGTGTTTACAGGTGTTGCTTACAGGCGGCGAGTGTGTGGTGTTTACAGGCTGTGAGTGTGTGGTGTTTACAGGCGCTGAGTGTGTGGTGTTTACAGGCGGTGAGTGTGTGGTGTTTACAGGCGGTGAGTGTGTGGTGTTTACAGGCGGTGAGTGTGTGGTGTTTACAGGTGTTGTTTACAGGTGGTGAGTGTGTGGTGTTTACAGGCGCTGAGTGTGTGGTGTTTACAGGCGCTGAGTGTGTGGTGTTTACAGGCGGTGAGTGTGTGCTGTTTACAGGTGTGTGGTGTTTACAAGCAGTGAGTGTGTGATGTTTACAGGCGATGAGTGTGTGGTGTTTAAATGCGGTGAGTGTGGTGTTTACAGGTGGTGAGTGTGTGGTGTTTACAGGTGGTGAGTGTGTGGTTTTTACAGGCGGTGAGTGTGTGGTGTTTACATGCGCTGAGTGTGTGGTGTTTACTGGCAGTGGGTGTGTGATGTTTACAGGTGGTGTGTGTGTGGTGTTTACAGGTGGTGAGTGTGGTGTTTACAGGTGATGAGTGTGTGGTCTTTACAGGCGCTGAGTGTGGGTGTTTACAGGCGCTGAGTGTGTGGTGTTTACAGCCGCTGAGTGTGTGGTGTTTACAGGTGCTGAGTGTGTGGTGTTTACAGGCAGTGAGTGTGTGGTGTTTACAGGCGGTGAGTGTGTGGTGTTTACAGGTGGTGAGTGTGTGGTGTTTACAGGCGGTGAGTATGTGGTGTTTACAGGCGGTGAGTGTGTGGTGTTTACAGGCGGTGAGTGTGTGGTGTTTACAGGCGGTGAGTGTGTGGTGTTTACAGGCGGTGAGTTTGTGGTGTTTACAGGCGGTGAGTGTGTGGTGTTTACAGGTGTTGTTTACAGGTGGTGAGTGTGTGGTGTTTACAGGCGCTGAGTGTGTGGGGTTTACATGCGGTGAGTGTGGTGTTTACAGGTGGTGAGTGTGTGGTGTTTACAGGTGGTGTTTACAGGCGCTGAGTGTGTAGTGTTTACAGGCGCTGAGTGTGTGGTGTTTACAGGCGGCGAGTGTGTGGTGTTTACAGGTAGTGAGTGTGTGGTGTTTACAGGCGGTGAGTGTGTGGTGTTTACAGGTGGTGAGTGTGTGGTGTTTACAGGCGGTGAGTGTGTGGTGTTTACAGGCGGTGAGTATGTGGTGTTTACAGGCGGTGAGTGTGTGGTGTTTACAGGCGGCGAGTGTGTGGTGTTTACAGACGCTGAGTGTGTGGTGGTGTTTACAGGCAGTGAGTGTGTGGTGTTTACAGGTGTTGCTTACAGGCGGCGAGTGTGTGGTGTTTACAGGCTGTGAGTGTGTGGTGTTTACAGGCGCTGAGTGTGTGGTGTTTACAGGCGGTGAGTGTGTGGTGTTTACAGGCGGTGAGTGTGTGGTGTTTACAGGCGGTGAGTGTGTGGTGTTTACAGGTGTTGTTTACAGGTGGTGAGTGTGTGGTGTTTACAGGCGCTGAGTGTGTGGTGTTTACAGGCGCTGAGTGTGTGGTGTTTACAGGCGGTGAGTGTGTGCTGTTTACAGGTGTGTGGTGTTTACAAGCAGTGAGTGTGTGATGTTTACAGGCGATGAGTGTGTGGTGTTTAAATGCGGTGAGTGTGGTGTTTACAGGTGGTGAGTGTGTGGTGTTTACAGGTGGTGAGTGTGTGGTTTTTACAGGCGGTGAGTGTGTGGTGTTTACATGCGCTGAGTGTGTGGTGTTTACTGGCAGTGGGTGTGTGATGTTTACAGGTGGTGTGTGTGTGGTGTTTACAGGTGGTGAGTGTGGTGTTTACAGGTGATGAGTGTGTGGTCTTTACAGGCGCTGAGTGTGGGTGTTTACAGGCGCTGAGTGTGTGGTGTTTACAGCCGCTGAGTGTGTGGTGTTTACATGCGCTGAGTGTGTGGTGTTTACTGGCAGTGGGTGTGTGATGTTTACAGGTGGTGTGTGTGTGGTGTTTACAGGTGGTGAGTGTGGTGTTTACAGGTGATGAGTGTGTGGTGTTTACAGGCGCTGAGTGTGTGGTGTTTACAGGTGCTGAGTGTGTGGTGTTTACAGGCAGTGAGTGTGTGGTGTTTACAGGCGGTGAGTGTGTGGTGTTTACAGGTGGTGAGTGTGTGGTGTTTACAGGCGGTGAGTATGTGGTGTTTACAGGCGGTGAGTGTGTGGTGTTTACAGGCGGTGAGTGTGTGGTGTTTACAGGCGGTGAGTGTGTGGTGTTTACAGGCGGTGAGTTTGTGGTGTTTACAGGCGGTGAGTGTGTGGTGTTTACAGGTGTTGTTTACAGGTGGTGAGTGTGTGGTGTTTACAGGCGCTGAGTGTGTGGGGTTTACATGCGGTGAGTGTGGTGTTTACAGGTGGTGAGTGTGTGGTGTTTACAGGTGGTGTTTACAGGCGCTGAGTGTGTAGTGTTTACAGGCGCTGAGTGTGTGGTGTTTACAGGCGGCGAGTGTGTGGTGTTTACAGGTAGTGAGTGTGTGGTGTTTACAGGCGGTGAGTGTGTGGTGTTTACAGGTGGTGAGTGTGTGGTGTTTACAGGCGGTGAGTGTGTGGTGTTTACAGGCGGTGAGTATGTGGTGTTTACAGGCGGTGAGTGTGTGGTGTTTACAGGCGGCGAGTGTGTGGTGTTTACAGACGCTGAGTGTGTGGTGGTGTTTACAGGCAGTGAGTGTGTGGTGTTTACAGGTGTTGCTTACAGGCGGCGAGTGTGTGGTGTTTACAGGCTGTGAGTGTGTGGTGTTTACAGGCGCTGAGTGTGTGGTGTTTACAGGCGGTGAGTGTGTGGTGTTTACAGGCGGTGAGTGTGTGGTGTTTACAGGCGGTGAGTGTGTGGTGTTTACAGGTGTTGTTTACAGGTGGTGAGTGTGTGGTGTTTACAGGCGCTGAGTGTGTGGTGTTTACAGGCGCTGAGTGTGTGGTGTTTACAGGCGGTGAGTGTGTGCTGTTTACAGGTGTGTGGTGTTTACAAGCAGTGAGTGTGTGATGTTTACAGGCGATGAGTGTGTGGTGTTTAAATGCGGTGAGTGTGGTGTTTACAGGTGGTGAGTGTGTGGTGTTTACAGGTGGTGAGTGTGTGGTTTTTACAGGCGGTGAGTGTGTGGTGTTTACATGCGCTGAGTGTGTGGTGTTTACTGGCAGTGGGTGTGTGATGTTTACAGGTGGTGTGTGTGTGGTGTTTACAGGTGGTGAGTGTGGTGTTTACAGGTGATGAGTGTGTGGTCTTTACAGGCGCTGAGTGTGGGTGTTTACAGGCGCTGAGTGTGTGGTGTTTACAGCCGCTGAGTGTGTGGTGTTTACAGGTGCTGAGTGTGTGGTGTTTACAGGCAGTGAGTGTGTGGTGTTTACAGGCGGTGAGTGTGTGGTGTTTACAGGTGCTGAGTGTGTGGTGTTTACAGGCGGTGAGTATGTGGTGTTTACAGGCGGTGAGTGTGTGGTGTTTACAGGCGGTGAGTGTGTGGTGTTTACAGACGCTGAGTGTGTGGTGTTTACAGGCAGTGAGTGTGTGGTGTTTACAGGTGTTGCTTACAGGTGGTGAGTGTGTGGTGTTTACAGGCGGCGAGTGTGTGGTGTTTACAGGCTGTGAGTGTGTGGTGTTTACGGGCGCTGAGTGTGTGGTGTTTACAGGCGCTGAGTGTGTGGTGTTTATAGGCGCTGAGTGTGTGGTGTTTACAGGCGGTGAGTGTGTGGTGTTTACAGGCGGTGAGTTTGTGGTGTTTACAGGCGGTGAGTGTGTGGTGCTTACAGGCGGTGAGTGTGTGGTGTTTACAGGTGTTGTTTACAGGTGGTGAGTGTGTGGTGTTTACAGGCAGTGAGTGTGTGGTGTTTACAGGCGTGAGTGTGTGGTGTTTACAGGCGGTGAGTGTGTGGTGTTTACAGGTGGTGAGTGTGTGGTGTTTACAGGCAGTGAGTGTGTGGTGTTTACAGGCAGTGAGTGTGTGGTGTTTACAGGCGGTGTGTGTGGTGTTTACAGGCGGTGAGTGTGTGGTGTTTACAGGCAGTGAGTGTGTGGTGTTTACAGGTGGTGAGTGTGGTGTTTACAGGCGGTGAGTGTGTGGTGTTTACAGGTGGTGAGTGTGTGGTGTTTACAGGCACTGAGTGTGTGGTGTTGACAGGCGGTGTACGTGTGGTGTTTACAGGCGGTGAGTGTGTGGTGTTTACAGGCAGTGAGTGTGTGGTGTTTACAAGCAGTGAGTGTGTGGTGTTTACAGGCGATGAGTGTGTGGTGTTTACATGCGGTGAGTGTGGGGTTTACAGGTGGTGAGTGTGTGGTGTTTACAGGTGGTGAGTGTGTGGTTTTTACAGGCGGTGAGTGTGTGGTGTTTACATGCGCCGAGTGTGTGGTGTTTACTGGCAGTGGGTGTGTGATGTTTACAGGTGGTGTGTGTGTGGTGTTTACAGGTGGTGAGTGTGGTGTTTACAGGTGATGAGTGTGTGGTATTTACAGGCGCTGAGTGTGGGTGTTTACAGGCGCTGAGTGTGTGGTGTTTACAGGCGCTGAGTGTGTGGTGTTTACAGGCGGCGAGTGTGTGGTGTTTACAGGTAGTGAGTGTGTGGTGTTTACAGGCGGTGAGTGTGTGGGGTTTACATGCGGTGAGTGTGGTGTTTACAGGTGGTGAGTGTGTGGTGTTTACAGGTGGTGTTTACAGGCGCTGAGTGTGTAGTGTTTACAGGCGCTGAGTGTGTGGTGTTTACAGGTGTGTGGTGTGTGGTGTTTACAAGCAGTGAGTGTGTGGTGTTTACAGGCGATGAGTGTGTGGTGTTTACATGCGGTGAGTGTGGTGTTTACAGGTGGTGAGTGTGTGGTGTTTACAGGTGGTGAGTGTGTGGTTTTTACAGGCGGTGAGTGTGTGGTGTTTACATGCGCTGAGTGTGTGGTGTTTACTGGCAGTGGGTGTGTGATGTTTACAGGTGGTGTGTGTGTGGTGTTTACAGGTGGTGAGTGTGGTGTTTACAGGTGATGAGTGTGTGGTGTTTACAGGCGCTGAGTGTGTGGTGTTTACAGGTGCTGAGTGTGTGGTGTTTACAGGCAGTGAGTGTGTGGTGTTTACAGGCGGTGAGTGTGTGGTGTTTACAGGTGGTGAGTGTGTGGTGTTTACAGGCGGTGAGTATGTGGTGTTTACAGGCGGTGAGTGTGTGGTGTTTACAGGCGGTGAGTGTGTGGTGTTTACAGGCGGTGAGTGTGTGGTGTTTACAGGCGGTGAGTTTGTGGTGTTTACAGGCGGTGAGTGTGTGGTGTTTACAGGTGTTGTTTACAGGTGGTGAGTGTGTGGTGTTTACAGGCGCTGAGTGTGTGGGGTTTACATGCGGTGAGTGTGGTGTTTACAGGTGGTGAGTGTGTGGTGTTTACAGGTGGTGTTTACAGGCGCTGAGTGTGTAGTGTTTACAGGCGCTGAGTGTGTGGTGTTTACAGGCGGCGAGTGTGTGGTGTTTACAGGTAGTGAGTGTGTGGTGTTTACAGGCGGTGAGTGTGTGGTGTTTACAGGTGGTGAGTGTGTGGTGTTTACAGGCGGTGAGTGTGTGGTGTTTACAGGCGGTGAGTATGTGGTGTTTACAGGCGGTGAGTGTGTGGTGTTTACAGGCGGCGAGTGTGTGGTGTTTACAGACGCTGAGTGTGTGGTGTTTACAGGCAGTGAGTGTGTGGTGTTTACAGGTGTTGCTTACAGGCGGCGAGTGTGTGGTGTTTACAGGCTGTGAGTGTGTGGTGTTTACAGGCGCTGAGTGTGTGGTGTTTACAGGCGGTGAGTGTGTGGTGTTTACAGGCGGTGAGTTTGTGGTGTTTACAGGCGGTGAGTGTGTGGTGTTTACAGGCGGTGAGTGTGTGGTGTTTACAGGTGTTGTTTACAGGTGGTGAGTGTGTGGTGTTTACAGGCGCTGAGTGTGTGGTGTTTACAGGCGCTGAGTGTGTGGTGTTTACAGGCGGTGAGTGTGTGCTGTTTACAGGTGTGTGGTGTGTGGTGTTTACAAGCAGTGAGTGTGTGATGTTTACAGGCGATGAGTGTGTGGTGTTTAAATGCGGTGAGTGTGGTGTTTACAGGTGGTGAGTGTGTGGTGTTTACAGGTGGTGAGTGTGTGGTTTTTACAGGCGGTGAGTGTGTGGTGTTTACATGCGCTGAGTGTGTGGTGTTTACTGGCAGTGGGTGTGTGATGTTTACAGGTGGTGTGTGTGTGGTGTTTACAGGTGGTGAGTGTGGTGTTTACAGGTGATGAGTGTGTGGTCTTTACAGGCGCTGAGTGTGGGTGTTTACAGGCGCTGAGTGTGTGGTGTTTACAGCCGCTGAGTGTGTGGTGTTTACAGGTGCTGAGTGTGTGGTGTTTACAGGCAGTGAGTGTGTGGTGTTTACAGGCGGTGAGTGTGTGGTGTTTACAGGTGCTGAGTGTGTGGTGTTTACAGGCGGTGAGTATGTGGTGTTTACAGGCGGTGTACGTGTGGTGTTTACAGGCGGTGAGTGTGTGGTGTTTACAGGCAGTGAGTGTGTGGTGTTTACAAGCAGTGAGTGTGTGGTGTTTACAGGCGATGAGTGTGTGGTGTTTACATGCGGTGAGTGTGGGGTTTACAGGTGGTGAGTGTGTGGTGTTTACAGGTGGTGAGTGTGTGGTTTTTACAGGCGGTGAGTGTGTGGTGTTTACATGCGCCGAGTGTGTGGTGTTTACTGGCAGTGGGTGTGTGATGTTTACAGGTGGTGTGTGTGTGGTGTTTACAGGTGGTGAGTGTGGTGTTTACAGGTGATGAGTGTGTGGTATTTACAGGCGCTGAGTGTGGGTGTTTACAGGCGCTGAGTGTGTGGTGTTTACAGGCGCTGAGTGTGTGGTGTTTACAGGCGGCGAGTGTGTGGTGTTTACAGGTAGTGAGTGTGTGGTGT
The DNA here is from genome assembly GCA_034401795.1 of Chaetoderma sp. LZ-2023a. Taxonomy (NCBI): domain Eukaryota; kingdom Metazoa; phylum Mollusca; class Caudofoveata; order Chaetodermatida; family Chaetodermatidae; genus Chaetoderma; species Chaetoderma sp. LZ-2023a. The sequence goes on from JAVVLW010000908.1 coordinate 320,882, forward strand.
TTACAGGCGGTGAGTGTGTGGGGTTTACATGCGGTGAGTGTGGTGTTTACAGGTGGTGAGTGTGTGGTGTTTACAGGTGGTGTTTACAGGCGCTGAGTGTGTAGTGTTTACAGGCGCTGAGTGTGTGGTGTTTACAGGTGTGTGGTGTGTGGTGTTTACAAGCAGTGAGTGTGTGGTGTTTACAGGCGATGAGTGTGTGGTGTTTACATGCGGTGAGTGTGGTGTTTACAGGTGGTGAGTGTGTGGTGTTTACAGGTGGTGAGTGTGTGGTTTTTACAGGCGGTGAGTGTGTGGTGTTTACATGCGCTGAGTGTGTGGTGTTTACTGGCAGTGGGTGTGTGATGTTTACAGGTGGTGTGTGTGTGGTGTTTACAGGTGGTGAGTGTGGTGTTTACAGGTGATGAGTGTGTGGTGTTTACAGGCGCTGAGTGTGTGGTGTTTACAGGTGCTGAGTGTGTGGTGTTTACAGGCAGTGAGTGTGTGGTGTTTACAGGCGGTGAGTGTGTGGTGTTTACAGGTGGTGAGTGTGTGGTGTTTACAGGCGGTGAGTATGTGGTGTTTACAGGCGGTATGTGTGTGGTGTTTACAGGCGGTGAGTGTGTGGTGTTTACAGGCGGTGAGTGTGTGGTGTTTACAGGCGGTGAGTTTGTGGTGTTTACAGGCGGTGAGTGTGTGGTGTTTACAGGTGTTGTTTACAGGTGGTGAGTGTGTGGTGTTTACAGGCGCTGAGTGTGTGGGGTTTACATGCGGTGAGTGTGGTGTTTACAGGTGGTGAGTGTGTGGTGTTTACAGGTGGTGTTTACAGGCGCTGAGTGTGTAGTGTTTACAGGCGCTGAGTGTGTGGTGTTTACAGGCGGCGAGTGTGTGGTGTTTACAGGTAGTGAGTGTGTGGTGTTTACAGGCGGTGAGTGTGTGGTGTTTACAGGTGGTGAGTGTGTGGTGTTTACAGGCGGTGAGTGTGTGGTGTTTACAGGCGGTGAGTATGTGGTGTTTACAGGCGGTGAGTGTGTGGTGTTTACAGGCGGCGAGTGTGTGGTGTTTACAGACGCTGAGTGTGTGGTGTTTACAGGCAGTGAGTGTGTGGTGTTTACAGGTGTTGCTTACAGGCGGCGAGTGTGTGGTGTTTACAGGCTGTGAGTGTGTGGTGTTTACAGGCGGTGAGTGTGTGGTGTTTACAGGCGGTGAGTGTGTGGTGTTTACAGGCGGTGAGTTTGTGGTGCTTACAGGCGGTGAGTGTGTGGTGTTTACAGGCGGTGAGTGTGTGGTGTTTACAGGTGTTGTTTACAGGTGGTGAGTGTGTGGTGTTTACAGGCGCTGAGTGTGTGGTGTTTACAGGCGCTGAGTGTGTGGTGTTTACAGGCGGTGAGTGTGTGCTGTTTACAGGTGTGTGGTGTGTGGTGTTTACAAGCAGTGAGTGTGTGATGTTTACAGGCGATGAGTGTGTGGTGTTTAAATGCGGTGAGTGTGGTGTTTACAGGTGGTGAGTGTGTGGTGTTTACAGGTGGTGAGTGTGTGGTTTTTACAGGCGGTGAGTGTGTGGTGTTTACATGCGCTGAGTGTGTGGTGTTTACTGGCAGTGGGTGTGTGATGTTTACAGGTGGTGTGTGTGTGGTGTTTACAGGTGGTGAGTGTGGTGTTTACAGGTGATGAGTGTGTGGTCTTTACAGGCGCTGAGTGTGGGTGTTTACAGGCGCTGAGTGTGTGGTGTTTACAGCCGCTGAGTGTGTGGTGTTTACAGGTGCTGAGTGTGTGGTGTTTACAGGCAGTGAGTGTGTGGTGTTTACAGGCGGTGAGTGTGTGGTGTTTACAGGTGCTGAGTGTGTGGTGTTTACAGGCGGTGAGTATGTGGTGTTTACAGGCGGTGAGTGTGTGGTGTTTACAGGCGGTGAGTGTGTGGTGTTTACAGACGCTGAGTGTGTGGTGTTTACAGGCAGTGAGTGTGTGGTGTTTACAGGTGTTGCTTACAGGTGGTGAGTGTGTGGTGTTTACAGGCGGCGAGTGTGTGGTGTTTACAGGCTGTGAGTGTGTGGTGTTTACGGGCGCTGAGTGTGTGGTGTTTACAGGCGCTGAGTGTGTGGTGTTTATAGGCGCTGAGTGTGTGGTGTTTACAGGCGGTGAGTGTGTGGTGTTTACAGGCGGTGAGTTTGTGGTGTTTACAGGCGGTGAGTGTGTGGTGCTTACAGGCGGTGAGTGTGTGGTGTTTACAGGTGGTGAGTGTGTGGTGTTTACAGGCGCTGAGTGTGCGGTGTTTACAGGCGCTGAGTGTGTGGTGTTTACAGGCGACGAGTGTGTGGTGTTTACAGGCGCTGAGTGTGTGGTGTTTACAGGCAGTGAGTGTGTGGTGTTTACAGGCGTGAGTGTGTGGTGTTTACAGGCGGTGAGTGTGTGGTGTTTACAGGTGGTGAGTGTGTGGTGTTTACAGGCAGTGGGTGTGTGATGTTTACAGGTGGTGTGTGTGTGGTGTTTACAGGTGGTGAGTGTGGTGTTTACAGGTGATGAGTGTGTGGTGTTTACAGGCGCTGAGTGTGTGGTGTTTACAGGTGCTGAGTGTGTGGTGTTTACAGGCAGTGAGTGTGTGGTGTTTACAGGCGGTGAGTGTGTGGTGTTTACAGGTGGTGAGTGTGTGGTGTTTACAGGCGGTGAGTATGTGGTGTTTACAGGCGGTGAGTGTGTGGTGTTTACAGGCGGTGAGTGTGTGGTGTTTACAGGCGGTGAGTGTGTGGTGTTTACAGGCGGTGAGTTTGTGGTGTTTACAGGCGGTGAGTGTGTGGTGTTTACAGGTGTTGTTTACAGGTGGTGAGTGTGTGGTGTTTACAGGCGCTGAGTGTGTGGGGTTTACATGCGGTGAGTGTGGTGTTTACAGGTGGTGAGTGTGTGGTGTTTACAGGCGCTGAGTGTGTAGTGTTTACAGGCGCTGAGTGTGTGGTGTTTACAGGCGGCGAGTGTGTGGTGTTTACAGGTAGTGAGTGTGTGGTGTTTACAGGCGGTGAGTGTGTGGTGTTTACAGGTGGTGAGTGTGTGGTGTTTACAGGCGGTGAGTGTGTGGTGTTTACAGGCGGTGAGTATGTGGTGTTTACAGGCGGTGAGTGTGTGGTGTTTACAGGCGGCGAGTGTGTGGTGTTTACAGACGCTGAGTGTGTGGTGTTTACAGGCAGTGAGTGTGTGGTGTTTACAGGTGTTGCTTACAGGCGGCGAGTGTGTGGTGTTTACAGGCTGTGAGTGTGTGGTGTTTACAGGCGCTGAGTGTGTGGTGTTTACAGGCGGTGAGTGTGTGGTGTTTACAGGCGGTGAGTTTGTGGTGTTTACAGGCGGTGAGTGTGTGGTGTTTACAGGCGGTGAGTGTGTGGTGTTTACAGGTGTTGTTTACAGGTGGTGAGTGTGTGGTGTTTACAGGCGCTGAGTGTGTGGTGTTTACAGGCGCTGAGTGTGTGGTGTTTACAGGCGGTGAGTGTGTGCTGTTTACAGGTGTGTGGTGTTTACAAGCAGTGAGTGTGTGATGTTTACAGGCGATGAGTGTGTGGTGTTTAAATGCGGTGAGTGTGGTGTTTACAGGTGGTGAGTGTGTGGTGTTTACAGGTGGTGAGTGTGTGGTTTTTACAGGCGGTGAGTGTGTGGTGTTTACATGCGCTGAGTGTGTGGTGTTTACTGGCAGTGGGTGTGTGATGTTTACAGGTGGTGTGTGTGTGGTGTTTACAGGTGGTGAGTGTGGTGTTTACAGGTGATGAGTGTGTGGTCTTTACAGGCGCTGAGTGTGGGTGTTTACAGGCGCTGAGTGTGTGGTGTTTACAGCCGCTGAGTGTGTGGTGTTTACAGGTGCTGAGTGTGTGGTGTTTACAGGCAGTGAGTGTGTGGTGTTTACAGGCGGTGAGTGTGTGGTGTTTACAGGTGCTGAGTGTGTGGTGTTTACAGGCGGTGAGTATGTGGTGTTTACAGGCGGTGTACGTGTGGTGTTTACAGGCGGTGAGTGTGTGGTGTTTACAGGCAGTGAGTGTGTGGTGTTTACAAGCAGTGAGTGTGTGGTGTTTACAGGCGATGAGTGTGTGGTGTTTACATGCGGTGAGTGTGGGGTTTACAGGTGGTGAGTGTGTGGTGTTTACAGGTGGTGAGTGTGTGGTTTTTACAGGCGGTGAGTGTGTGGTGTTTACATGCGCCGAGTGTGTGGTGTTTACTGGCAGTGGGTGTGTGATGTTTACAGGTGGTGTGTGTGTGGTGTTTACAGGTGGTGAGTGTGGTGTTTACAGGTGATGAGTGTGTGGTATTTACAGGCGCTGAGTGTGGGTGTTTACAGGCGCTGAGTGTGTGGTGTTTACAGGCGCTGAGTGTGTGGTGTTTACAGGCGGCGAGTGTGTGGTGTTTACAGGTAGTGAGTGTGTGGTGTTTACAGGCGGTGAGTGTGTGGGGTTTACATGCGGTGAGTGTGGTGTTTACAGGTGGTGAGTGTGTGGTGTTTACAGGTGGTGTTTACAGGCGCTGAGTGTGTAGTGTTTACAGGCGCTGAGTGTGTGGTGTTTACAGGTGTGTGGTGTGTGGTGTTTACAAGCAGTGAGTGTGTGGTGTTTACAGGCGATGAGTGTGTGGTGTTTACATGCGGTGAGTGTGGTGTTTACAGGTGGTGAGTGTGTGGTGTTTACAGGTGGTGAGTGTGTGGTTTTTACAGGCGGTGAGTGTGTGGTGTTTACATGCGCTGAGTGTGTGGTGTTTACTGGCAGTGGGTGTGTGATGTTTACAGGTGGTGTGTGTGTGGTGTTTACAGGTGGTGAGTGTGGTGTTTACAGGTGATGAGTGTGTGGTGTTTACAGGCGCTGAGTGTGTGGTGTTTACAGGTGCTGAGTGTGTGGTGTTTACAGGCAGTGAGTGTGTGGTGTTTACAGGCGGTGAGTGTGTGGTGTTTACAGGTGGTGAGTGTGTGGTGTTTACAGGCGGTGAGTATGTGGTGTTTACAGGCGGTATGTGTGTGGTGTTTACAGGCGGTGAGTGTGTGGTGTTTACAGGCGGTGAGTGTGTGGTGTTTACAGGCGGTGAGTTTGTGGTGTTTACAGGCGGTGAGTGTGTGGTGTTTACAGGTGTTGTTTACAGGTGGTGAGTGTGTGGTGTTTACAGGCGCTGAGTGTGTGGGGTTTACATGCGGTGAGTGTGGTGTTTACAGGTGGTGAGTGTGTGGTGTTTACAGGTGGTGTTTACAGGCGCTGAGTGTGTAGTGTTTACAGGCGCTGAGTGTGTGGTGTTTACAGGCGGCGAGTGTGTGGTGTTTACAGGTAGTGAGTGTGTGGTGTTTACAGGCGGTGAGTGTGTGGTGTTTACAGGTGGTGAGTGTGTGGTGTTTACAGGCGGTGAGTGTGTGGTGTTTACAGGCGGTGAGTATGTGGTGTTTACAGGCGGTGAGTGTGTGGTGTTTACAGGCGGCGAGTGTGTGGTGTTTACAGACGCTGAGTGTGTGGTGTTTACAGGCAGTGAGTGTGTGGTGTTTACAGGTGTTGCTTACAGGCGGCGAGTGTGTGGTGTTTACAGGCTGTGAGTGTGTGGTGTTTACAGGCGGTGAGTGTGTGGTGTTTACAGGCGGTGAGTGTGTGGTGTTTACAGGCGGTGAGTTTGTGGTGTTTACAGGCGGTGAGTGTGTGGTGTTTACAGGCGGTGAGTGTGTGGTGTTTACAGGTGTTGTTTACAGGTGGTGAGTGTGTGGTGTTTACAGGCGCTGAGTGTGTGGTGTTTACAGGCGCTGAGTGTGTGGTGTTTACAGGCGGTGAGTGTGTGCTGTTTACAGGTGTGTGGTGTGTGGTGTTTACAAGCAGTGAGTGTGTGATGTTTACAGGCGATGAGTGTGTGGTGTTTAAATGCGGTGAGTGTGGTGTTTACAGGTGGTGAGTGTGTGGTGTTTACAGGTGGTGAGTGTGTGGTTTTTACAGGCGGTGAGTGTGTGGTGTTTACATGCGCTGAGTGTGTGGTGTTTACTGGCAGTGGGTGTGTGATGTTTACAGGTGGTGTGTGTGTGGTGTTTACAGGTGGTGAGTGTGGTGTTTACAGGTGATGAGTGTGTGGTCTTTACAGGCGCTGAGTGTGGGTGTTTACAGGCGCTGAGTGTGTGGTGTTTACAGCCGCTGAGTGTGTGGTGTTTACAGGTGCTGAGTGTGTGGTGTTTACAGGCAGTGAGTGTGTGGTGTTTACAGGCGGTGAGTGTGTGGTGTTTACAGGTGCTGAGTGTGTGGTGTTTACAGGCGGTGAGTATGTGGTGTTTACAGGCGGTGAGTGTGTGGTGTTTACAGGCGGTGAGTGTGTGGTGTTTACAGACGCTGAGTGTGTGGTGTTTACAGGCAGTGAGTGTGTGGTGTTTACAGGTGTTGCTTACAGGTGGTGAGTGTGTGGTGTTTACAGGCGGCGAGTGTGTGGTGTTTACAGGCTGTGAGTGTGTGGTGTTTACGGGCGCTGAGTGTGTGGTGTTTACAGGCGCTGAGTGTGTGGTGTTTATAGGCGCTGAGTGTGTGGTGTTTACAGGCGGTGAGTGTGTGGTGTTTACAGGCGGTGAGTTTGTGGTGTTTACAGGCGGTGAGTGTGTGGTGCTTACAGGCGGTGAGTGTGTGGTGTTTACAGGTGTTGTTTACAGGTGGTGAGTGTGTGGTGTTTACAGGCGCTGAGTGTGCGGTGTTTACAGGCGCTGAGTGTGTGGTGTTTACAGGCGACGAGTGTGTGGTGTTTACAGGCGCTGAGTGTGTGGTGTTTACAGGCAGTGAGTGTGTGGTGTTTACAGGCGTGAGTGTGTGGTGTTTACAGGCGGTGAGTGTGTGGTGTTTACAGGTGGTGAGTGTGTGGTGTTTACAGGCAGTGAGTGTGTGGTGTTTACAGGCAGTGAGTGTGTGGTGTTTACAGGCGGTGTGTGTGGTGATTACAGGCGGTGAGTGTGTGGTGTTTACAGGCAGTGAGTGTGTGGTGTTTACAGGTGGTGAGTGTGGTGTTTACAGGCGGTGAGTGTGTGGTGTTTACAGGTGGTGAGTGTGTGGTGTTTACAGGCGGTGTACGTGTGGTGTTTACAGGCGGTGAGTGTGTGGTGTTTACAGGCAGTGAGTGTGTGGTGTTTACAAGCAGTGAGTGTGTGGTGTTTACAGGCGATGAGTGTGTGGTGTTTACATGCGGTGAGTGTGGGGTTTACAGGTGGTGAGTGTGTGGTGTTTACAGGTGGTGAGTGTGTGGTTTTTACAGGCGGTGAGTGTGTGGTGTTTACATGCGCCGAGTGTGTGGTGTTTACTGGCAGTGGGTGTGTGATGTTTACAGGTGGTGTGTGTGTGGTGTTTACAGGTGGTGAGTGTGGTGTTTACAGGTGATGAGTGTGTGGTATTTACAGGCGCTGAGTGTGGGTGTTTACAGGCGCTGAGTGTGTGGTGTTTACAGGCGCTGAGTGTGTGGTGTTTACAGGCGGCGAGTGTGTGGTGTTTACAGGTAGTGAGTGTGTGGTGTTTACAGGCGGTGAGTGTGTGGGGTTTACATGCGGTGAGTGTGGTGTTTACAGGTGGTGAGTGTGTGGTGTTTACAGGTGGTGTTTACAGGCGCTGAGTGTGTAGTGTTTACAGGCGCTGAGTGTGTGGTGTTTACAGGCGGCGAGTGTGTGGTGTTTACAGGTAGTGAGTGTGTGGTGTTTACAGGCGGTGAGTGTGTGGTGTTTACAGGTGGTGAGTGTGTGGTGTTTACAGGCGGTGAGTGTGTGGTGTTTACAGGCGGTGAGTATGTGGTGTTTACAGGCGGTGAGTGTGTGGTGTTTACAGGCGGCGAGTGTGTGGTGTTTACAGACGCTGAGTGTGTGGTGTTTACAGGCAGTGAGTGTGTGGTGTTTACAGGTGTTGCTTACAGGCGGCGAGTGTGTGGTGTTTACAGGCTGTGAGTGTGTGGTGTTTACAGGCGCTGAGTGTGTGGTGTTTACAGGCGGTGAGTGTGTGGTGTTTACAGGCGGTGAGTTTGTGGTGTTTACAGGCGGTGAGTGTGTGGTGTTTACAGGCGGTGAGTGTGTGGTGTTTACAGGTGTTGTTTACAGGTGGTGAGTGTGTGGTGTTTACAGGCGCTGAGTGTGTGGTGTTTACAGGCGCTGAGTGTGTGGTGTTTACAGGCGGTGAGTGTGTGGTGTTTACATGCGGTGAGTGTGGTGTTTACAGGTGGTGAGTGTGTGGTGTTTACAGGTGGTGAGTGTGTGGTTTTTACAGGCGGTGAGTGTGTGGTGTTTACATGCGCTGAGTGTGTGGTGTTTACTGGCAGTGGGTGTGTGATGTTTACAGGTGGTGTGTGTGTGGTGTTTACAGGTGGTGAGTGTGGTGTTTACAGGTGATGAGTGTGTGGTCTTTACAGGCGCTGAGTGTGGGTGTTTACAGGCGCTGAGTGTGTGGTGTTTACAGCCGCTGAGTGTGTGGTGTTTACAGGTGCTGAGTGTGTGGTGTTTACAGGCAGTGAGTGTGTGGTGTTTACAGGCGGTGAGTGTGTGGTGTTTACAGGTGCTGAGTGTGTGGTGTTTACAGGCGGTGAGTATGTGGTGTTTACAGGCGGTGAGTGTGTGGTGTTTACAGGCGGTGAGTGTGTGGTGTTTACAGACGTTGAGTGTGTGGTGTTTACAGGCAGTGAGTGTGTGGTGTTTACAGGTGTTGCTTACAGGTGGTGAGTGTGTGGTGTTTACAGGCGGCGAGTGTGTGGTGTTTACAGGCTGTGAGTGTGTGGTGTTTACGGGCGCTGAGTGTGTGGTGTTTACAGGCGCTGAGTGTGTGGTGTTTATAGGCGGTGAGTGTGTGGTGTTTACAGGCGGTGAGTGTGTGGTGTTTACAGGCGGTGAGTTTGTGGTGTTTACAGGCGGTGAGTGTGTGGTGCTTACAGGCGGTGAGTGTGTGGTGTTTACAGGTGTTGTTTACAGGTGGTGAGTGTGTGGTGTTTACAGGCGCTGAGTGTGCGGTGTTTACAGGCGCTGAGTGTGTGGTGTTTACAGGCGACGAGTGTGTGGTGTTTACAGGCGCTGAGTGTGTGGTGTTTACAGGCAGTGAGTGTGTGGTGTTTACAGGCGTGAGTGTGTGGTGTTTACAGGCGGTGAGTGTGTGGTGTTTACAGGTGGTGAGTGTGTGGTGTTTACAGGCAGTGAGTGTGTGGTGTTTACAGGCAGTGAGTGTGTGGTGTTTACAGGCGGTGTGTGTGGTGTTTACAGGCGGTGAGTGTGTGGTGTTTACAGGCAGTGAGTGTGTGGTGTTTACAGGTGGTGAGTGTGGTGTTTACAGGCGGTGAGTGTGTGGTGTTTACAGGTGGTGAGTGTGTGGTGTTTACAGGCACTGAGTGTGTGGTGTTGACAGGCGGTGTACGTGTGGTGTTTACAGGCGGTGAGTGTGTGGTGTTTACAGGCAGTAAGTGTGTGGTGTTTACAAGCAGTGAGTGTGTGGTGTTTACAGGCGATGAGTGTGTGGTGTTTACATGCGGTGAGTGTGGGGTTTACAGGTGGTGAGTGTGTGGTGTTTACAGGTGGTGAGTGTGTGGTTTTTACAGGCGGTGAGTGTGTGGTGTTTACATGCGCCGAGTGTGTGGTGTTTACTGGCAGTGGGTGTGTGATGTTTACAGGTGGTGTGTGTGTGGTGTTTACAGGTGGTGAGTGTGGTGTTTACAGGTGATGAGTGTGTGGTATTTACAGGCGCTGAGTGTGGGTGTTTACAGGCGCTGAGTGTGTGGTGTTTACAGGCGCTGAGTGTGTGGTGTTTACAGGTGCTGAGTGTGTGGTGTTTACAGGCGGTGAGTGTGTGGTGTTTACAGGCGGTGAGTATGTGGTGTTTACAGGCGGTGAGTGTGTGGTGTTTACAGGCGGCGAGTGTGTGGTGTTTACAGACGCTGAGTGTGTGGTGTTTACAGGCAGTGAGTGTGTGGTGTTTACAGGTGTTGCTTACAGGCGGCGAGTGTGTGGTGTTTACAGGCTGTGAGTGTGTGGTGTTTACAGGCGCTGAGTGTGTGGTGTTTACAGGCGGTGAGTGTGTGGTGTTTACAGGCGGTGAGTTTGTGGTGTTTACAGGCGGTGAGTGTGTGGTGTTTACAGGCGGTGAGTGTGTGGTGTTTACAGGTGTTGTTTACAGGTGGTGAGTGTGTGGTGTTTACAGGCGCTGAGTGTGTGGTGTTTACAGGCGCTGAGTGTGTGGTGTTTACAGGCGGTGAGTGTGTGGTGTTTACAGGTGTGTGGTGTGTGGTGTTTACAAGCAGTGAGTGTGTGGTGTTTACAAGCAGTGAGTGTGTGGTGTTTACAGGCGATGAGTGTGTGGTGTTTACATGCGGTGAGTGTGGGGTTTACAGGTGGTGAGTGTGTGGTGTTTACAGGTGGTGAGTGTGTGGTTTTTACAGGCGGTGAGTGTGTGGTGTTTACATGCGCTGAGTGTGTGGTGTTTACTGGCAGTGGGTGTGTGATGTTTACAGGTGGTGTGTGTGTGGTGTTTACAGGTGGTGAGTGTGGTGTTTACAGGTGATGAGTGTGTGGTCTTTACAGGCGCTGAGTGTGGGTGTTTACAGGCGCTGAGTGTGTGGTGTTTACAGCCGCTGAGTGTGTGGTGTTTACAGGTGCTGAGTGTGTGGTGTTTACAGGCAGTGAGTGTGTGGTGTTTACAGGCGGTGAGTGTGTGGTGTTTACAGGTGCTGAGTGTGTGGTGTTTACAGGCGGTGAGTATGTGGTGTTTACAGGCGGTGAGTGTGTGGTGTTTACAGGCGGTGAGTGTGTGGTGTTTACAGGCGCTGAGTGTGTGGTGTTTACAGGTGCTGAGTGTGTGGTGTTTACAGGCGGTGAGTGTGTGGTGTTTACAGGCGGTGAGTGTGTGGTGTTTACAGGCGCTGAGTGTGTGGTGTTTACAGGCGGTGAGTGTGTGGTGTTTACAGGTGTGTGGTGTGTGGTGTTTACAAGCAGTGAGTGTGTGGTGTTTACAAGCAGTGAGTGTGTGGTGTTTACAGGCGATGAGTGTGTGGTGTTTACATGCGGTGAGTGTGGGGTTTACAGGTGGTGAGTGTGTGGTGTTTACAGGTGGTGAGTGTGTGGTTTTTACAGGCGGTGAGTGTGTGGTGTTTACATGCGCTGAGTGTGTGGTGTTTACTGGCAGTGGGTGTGTGATGTTTACAGGTGGTGTGTGTGTGGTGTTTACAGGTGGTGAGTGTGGTGTTTACAGGTGATGAGTGTGTGGTCTTTACAGGCGCTGAGTGTGGGTGTTTACAGGCGCTGAGTGTGTGGTGTTTACAGCCGCTGAGTGTGTGGTGTTTACAGGTGCTGAGTGTGTGGTGTTTACAGGCAGTGAGTGTGTGGTGTTTACAGGCGGTGAGTGTGTGGTGTTTACAGGTGCTGAGTGTGTGGTGTTTACAGGCGGTGAGTATGTGGTGTTTACAGGCGGTGAGTGTGTGGTGTTTACAGGCGGTGAGTGTGTGGTGTTTACAGACGCTGAGTGTGTGGTGTTTACAGGCAGTGAGTGTGTGGTGTTTACAGGTGTTGCTTACAGGTGGTGAGTGTGTGGTGTTTACAGGCGGCGAGTGTGTGGTGTTTACAGGCTGTGAGTGTGTGGTGTTTACGGGCGCTGAGTGTGTGGTGTTTACATGCGCTGAGTGTGTGGTGTTTATAGGCGCTGAGTGTGTGGTGTTTACAGGCGGTGAGTGTGTGGTGTTTACAGGCGGTGAGTTTGTGGTGTTTACAGGCGGTGAGTGTGTGGTGCTTACAGGCGGTGAGTGTGTGGTGTTTACAGGTGTTGTTTACAGGTGGTGAGTGTGTGGTGTTTACAGGCGCTGAGTGTGCGGTGTTTACAGGCGCTGAGTGTGTGGTGTTTACAGGCGACGAGTGTGTGGTGTTTACAGGCGCTGAGTGTGTGGTGTTTACAGGCAGTGAGTGTGCGGTGTTTACAGGCGCTGAGTGTGTGGTGTTTACAGGCAGTGAGTGTGTGGTGTTTACAGGTGTTGCTTACAGGTGGTGAGTGTGTGGTGTTTACAGGCGGCGAGTGTGTGGTGTTTACAGGCTGTGAGTGTGTGGTGTTTACGGGCGCTGAGTGTGTGGTGTTTACAGGCGCTGAGTGTGTGGTGTTTACAGGCGACGAGTGTGTGGTGTTTATAGGCGGTGAGTGTGTGGTGTTTACAGGCAGTGAGTGTGTGGTGTTTACAGGTGTTGCTTACAGGTGGTGAGTGTGTGGTGTTTACAGGCGGCGAGTGTGTGGTGTTTACAGGCTGTGAGTGTGTGGTGTTTACGGGCGCTGAGTGTGTGGTGTTTACAGGCGCTGAGTGTGTGGTGTTTATAGGCGCTGAGTGTGTGGTGTTTACAGGCGGTGAGTGTGTGGTGTTTACAGGCGGTGAGTTTGTGGTGTTTACAGGCGGTGAGTGTGTGGTGTTTATAGGCGGTGAGTGTGTGGTGTTTACAGGTGTTGTTTACAGGTGGTGAGTGTGTGGTGTTTACAGGCGCTGAGTGTGTGGTGTTTACAGGCGCTGAGTGTGTGGTGTTTACAGGCGACGAGTGTGTGGTGTTTACAGGCGCTGAGTGTGTGGTGTTTACAGGCAGTGAGTGTCTGGTGTTTACAGGCGGTGAGTGTGTGGTGTTTACAGGCGCTGAGTGTGTGGTGTTTACAGGCGCTGAGTGTGTGGTGTTTACAGGCAGTGAGTGTGTGGTGTTTACAGGTGGTGAGTGTGTGGTGTTTACAGGTGGTGAGTGTGGTGTTTACAGGCGGTGAGTGTGTGGTGTTTACAGGCGGTGAGTGTGTGGTGTTTACAGGCGGTGAGTGTGGTGTTTACTGGCAGTGAGTGTGTGATGTTTATAGGTGGTGAGTGTGTGGTGTTTACAGGTGGTGAGTGTGGTGTTTACAGGTGATGAGTGTGTGGTCTTTACAGGCGCTGAGTGTGTGGTGTTTACAGGCGCTGAGTGTGTGGTGTTTACAGGCAGTGAGTGTGTGGTGTTTACAGGTGGTGAGTGTGTGGTGTTTACAGGTGGTGAGTGTGGTGTTTACAGGCGGTGAGTGTGTGGTGTTTACAGGCGGTGAGTGTGTGGTGTTTACAGGCGGTGAGTGTGTGGTGTTTACAGGCGGTGAGTGTGTGGTGTTTACAAGCGGCGAGTGTGTGGTGTTTACAGGCGGTGAGTGTGTGGTGTTTACAGGCGGTGAGTGTGAGGTGTTTACAGGTGGTGAGTGTGGTGTTTACAAGCGGTGAGTGTGTGGTGTTTACAGGCGGTGAGTGTGTGGTGTTTACAGGCGGTGAGTGTGTGGTGTTTACAGGCGGTGAGTGTGTGGGGTTTACAAACGGTGAGTGTGTGGTGTTCACAGGTAAGTGTGTGGTGTTTATAGGCGGTGAGTGTGTGGTGTTTACAGGAGGTGAGTGTATGGTGCTTACAGGCGGTGTGTGGTGTTTACAGGTGGTGAGTGTGTGGTGTTTACAGGCGGTGAGTGTGTGGTGTTTACAGGCGCTGAGTGTGTGGTGTTTACTGGCAGTGAGTGTGTGATCTTTACAGGTGGTGAGTGTGTGGTATTTACAGGTGGTGAGTGTGGTGTTTACAGGTGATGAGTGTGTGATATTTACAGGCGCTGAGTGTGTGGTGTTTACAGGCAGTGAGTGTGTGGTGTTTACAGGCGTGAGTGTGTGGTGTTTACAGGCGGTGAGTGTGTGGTGTTTACAGGTGGTGAGTGTGTGGTGTTTACAGGCAGTGAGTGTGTGGTGTTTACAGGCAGTGAGTGTGTGGTGTTTACAGGCGGTGTGTGTGGTGTTTACAGGCGGTGAGTGTGTGGTGTTTACAGGCAGTGAGTGTGTGGTGTTTACAGGTGGTGAGTGTGGTGTTTACAGGCGGTGAGTGTGTGGTGTTTACAGGTGGTGAGTGTGTGGTGTTTACAGGCACTGAGTGTGTGGTGTTGACAGGCGGTGTACGTGTGGTGTTTACAGGCGGTGAGTGTGTGGTGTTTACAGGCAGTAAGTGTGTGGTGTTTACAAGCAGTGAGTGTGTGGTGTTTACAGGCGATGAGTGTGTGGTGTTTACATGCGGTGAGTGTGGGGTTTACAGGTGGTGAGTGTGTGGTGTTTACAGGTGGTGAGTGTGTGGTTTTTACAGGCGGTGAGTGTGTGGTGTTTACATGCGCCGAGTGTGTGGTGTTTACTGGCAGTGGGTGTGTGATGTTTACAGGTGGTGTGTGTGTGGTGTTTACAGGTGGTGAGTGTGGTGTTTACAGGTGATGAGTGTGTGGTATTTACAGGCGCTGAGTGTGGGTGTTTACAGGCGCTGAGTGTGTGGTGTTTACAGGCGCTGAGTGTGTGGTGTTTACAGGTGCTGAGTGTGTGGTGTTTACAGGCGGTGAGTGTGTGGTGTTTACAGGCGGTGAGTATGTGGTGTTTACAGGCGGTGAGTGTGTGGTGTTTACAGGCGGCGAGTGTGTGGTGTTTACAGACGCTGAGTGTGTGGTGTTTACAGGCAGTGAGTGTGTGGTGTTTACAGGTGTTGCTTACAGGCGGCGAGTGTGTGGTGTTTACAGGCTGTGAGTGTGTGGTGTTTACAGGCGCTGAGTGTGTGGTGTTTACAGGCGGTGAGTGTGTGGTGTTTACAGGCGGTGAGTTTGTGGTGTTTACAGGCGGTGAGTGTGTGGTGTTTACAGGCGGTGAGTGTGTGGTGTTTACAGGTGTTGTTTACAGGTGGTGAGTGTGTGGTGTTTACAGGCGCTGAGTGTGTGGTGTTTACAGGCGCTGAGTGTGTGGTGTTTACAGGCGGTGAGTGTGTGGTGTTTACAGGTGTGTGGTGTGTGGTGTTTACAAGCAGTGAGTGTGTGGTGTTTACAAGCAGTGAGTGTGTGGTGTTTACAGGCGATGAGTGTGTGGTGTTTACATGCGGTGAGTGTGGGGTTTACAGGTGGTGAGTGTGTGGTGTTTACAGGTGGTGAGTGTGTGGTTTTTACAGGCGGTGAGTGTGTGGTGTTTACATGCGCTGAGTGTGTGGTGTTTACTGGCAGTGGGTGTGTGATGTTTACAGGTGGTGTGTGTGTGGTGTTTACAGGTGGTGAGTGTGGTGTTTACAGGTGATGAGTGTGTGGTCTTTACAGGCGCTGAGTGTGGGTGTTTACAGGCGCTGAGTGTGTGGTGTTTACAGCCGCTGAGTGTGTGGTGTTTACAGGTGCTGAGTGTGTGGTGTTTACAGGCAGTGAGTGTGTGGTGTTTACAGGCGGTGAGTGTGTGGTGTTTACAGGTGCTGAGTGTGTGGTGTTTACAGGCGGTGAGTATGTGGTGTTTACAGGCGGTGAGTGTGTGGTGTTTACAGGCGGTGAGTGTGTGGTGTTTACAGGCGCTGAGTGTGTGGTGTTTACAGGTGCTGAGTGTGTGGTGTTTACAGGCGGTGAGTGTGTGGTGTTTACAGGCGGTGAGTGTGTGGTGTTTACAGGCGCTGAGTGTGTGGTGTTTACAGGCGGTGAGTGTGTGGTGTTTACAGGTGTGTGGTGTGTGGTGTTTACAAGCAGTGAGTGTGTGGTGTTTACAAGCAGTGAGTGTGTGGTGTTTACAGGCGATGAGTGTGTGGTGTTTACATGCGGTGAGTGTGGGGTTTACAGGTGGTGAGTGTGTGGTGTTTACAGGTGGTGAGTGTGTGGTTTTTACAGGCGGTGAGTGTGTGGTGTTTACATGCGCTGAGTGTGTGGTGTTTACTGGCAGTGGGTGTGTGATGTTTACAGGTGGTGTGTGTGTGGTGTTTACAGGTGGTGAGTGTGGTGTTTACAGGTGATGAGTGTGTGGTCTTTACAGGCGCTGAGTGTGGGTGTTTACAGGCGCTGAGTGTGTGGTGTTTACAGCCGCTGAGTGTGTGGTGTTTACAGGTGCTGAGTGTGTGGTGTTTACAGGCAGTGAGTGTGTGGTGTTTACAGGCGGTGAGTGTGTGGTGTTTACAGGTGCTGAGTGTGTGGTGTTTACAGGCGGTGAGTATGTGGTGTTTACAGGCGGTGAGTGTGTGGTGTTTACAGGCGGTGAGTGTGTGGTGTTTACAGACGCTGAGTGTGTGGTGTTTACAGGCAGTGAGTGTGTGGTGTTTACAGGTGTTGCTTACAGGTGGTGAGTGTGTGGTGTTTACAGGCGGCGAGTGTGTGGTGTTTACAGGCTGTGAGTGTGTGGTGTTTACGGGCGCTGAGTGTGTGGTGTTTACATGCGCTGAGTGTGTGGTGTTTATAGGCGCTGAGTGTGTGGTGTTTACAGGCGGTGAGTGTGTGGTGTTTACAGGCGGTGAGTTTGTGGTGTTTACAGGCGGTGAGTGTGTGGTGCTTACAGGCGGTGAGTGTGTGGTGTTTACAGGTGTTGTTTACAGGTGGTGAGTGTGTGGTGTTTACAGGCGCTGAGTGTGCGGTGTTTACAGGCGCTGAGTGTGTGGTGTTTACAGGCGACGAGTGTGTGGTGTTTACAGGCGCTGAGTGTGTGGTGTTTACAGGCAGTGAGTGTGCGGTGTTTACAGGCGCTGAGTGTGTGGTGTTTACAGGCAGTGAGTGTGTGGTGTTTACAGGTGTTGCTTACAGGTGGTGAGTGTGTGGTGTTTACAGGCGGCGAGTGTGTGGTGTTTACAGGCTGTGAGTGTGTGGTGTTTACGGGCGCTGAGTGTGTGGTGTTTACAGGCGCTGAGTGTGTGGTGTTTACAGGCGACGAGTGTGTGGTGTTTATAGGCGGTGAGTGTGTGGTGTTTACAGGCAGTGAGTGTGTGGTGTTTACAGGTGTTGCTTACAGGTGGTGAGTGTGTGGTGTTTACAGGCGGCGAGTGTGTGGTGTTTACAGGCTGTGAGTGTGTGGTGTTTACGGGCGCTGAGTGTGTGGTGTTTACAGGCGCTGAGTGTGTGGTGTTTATAGGCGCTGAGTGTGTGGTGTTTACAGGCGGTGAGTGTGTGGTGTTTACAGGCGGTGAGTTTGTGGTGTTTACAGGCGGTGAGTGTGTGGTGTTTATAGGCGGTGAGTGTGTGGTGTTTACAGGTGTTGTTTACAGGTGGTGAGTGTGTGGTGTTTACAGGCGCTGAGTGTGTGGTGTTTACAGGCGCTGAGTGTGTGGTGTTTACAGGCGACGAGTGTGTGGTGTTTACAGGCGCTGAGTGTGTGGTGTTTACAGGCAGTGAGTGTCTGGTGTTTACAGGCGGTGAGTGTGTGGTGTTTACAGGCGGTGAGTGTGTGGTGTTTACAGGCGCTGAGTGTGTGGTGTTTACAGGCAGTGAGTGTGTGGTGTTTACAGGCGGTGAGTGTGTGGTGTTTACAGGTGGTGAGTGTGGTGTTTACAGGCGGTGAGTGTGTGGTGTTTACAGGCGGTGAGTGTGTGGTGTTTACAGGCGGTGAGTGTGGTGTTTACTGGCAGTGAGTGTGTGATGTTTATAGGTGGTGAGTGTGTGGTGTTTACAGGTGGTGAGTGTGGTGTTTACAGGTGATGAGTGTGTGGTCTTTACAGGCGCTGAGTGTGTGGTGTTTACAGGCGCTGAGTGTGTGGTGTTTACAGGCAGTGAGTGTGTGGTGTTTACAGGTGGTGAGTGTGTGGTGTTTACAGGTGGTGAGTGTGGTGTTTACAGGCGGTGAGTGTGTGGTGTTTACAGGCGGTGAGTGTGTGGTGTTTACAGGCGGTGAGTGTGTGGTGTTTACAGGCGGTGAGTGTGTGGTGTTTACAAGCGGCGAGTGTGTGGTGTTTACAGGCGGTGAGTGTGTGGTGTTTACAGGCGGTGAGTGTGAGGTGTTTACAGGTGGTGAGTGTGGTGTTTACAAGCGGTGAGTGTGTGGTGTTTACAGGCGGTGAGTGTGTGGTGTTTACAGGCGGTGAGTGTGTGGTGTTTACAGGCGGTGAGTGTGTGGGGTTTACAAACGGTGAGTGTGTGGTGTTCACAGGTAAGTGTGTGGTGTTTATAGGCGGTGAGTGTGTGGTGTTTACAGGAGGTGAGTGTATGGTGCTTACAGGCGGTGTGTGGTGTTTACAGGTGGTGAGTGTGTGGTGTTTACAGGCGGTGAGTGTGTGGTGTTTACAGGCGCTGAGTGTGTGGTGTTTACTGGCAGTGAGTGTGTGATGTTTACAGGTGGTGAGTGTGTGGTATTTACAGGTGGTGAGTGTGGTGTTTACAGGTGATGAGTGTGTGATATTTACAGGCGCTGAGTGTGTGGTGTTTACAGGCGCTGAGTGTGTGGTATTTACAGGCAGTGAGTGTGTGGTGTTTACAGGTGGTGAGTGTGTGGTGTTTACAGGTGGTGAGTGTGGTGTTTACAGGTGGTGAGTGTGTGGTGTTTACAGGCGGTGAGTGTGTGGTGTTTACAGGCGCTGAGTGTGTGGTGTTTACTGGCAGTGAGTGTGTGATGTTTACAGGTGGTG
Source organism: Chaetoderma sp. LZ-2023a (assembly GCA_034401795.1). Lineage (NCBI taxonomy): Eukaryota > Metazoa > Mollusca > Caudofoveata > Chaetodermatida > Chaetodermatidae > Chaetoderma > Chaetoderma sp. LZ-2023a. The sequence continues at coordinate 339,156 of JAVVLW010000908.1, forward strand.
AGTGTGTGGTGTTTACAGGTGGTGAGTGTGGTGTTTACAGGTGATGAGTGTGTGGTCTTTACTGGCGCTGAGTGTGTGGTGTTTACTGGCAGTGAGTGTGATGTTTACAGGTGGTGAGAGTGTGGTGTTTACAGGTGTTGCTTACAGGTGGTGAGTGTGTGGTGTTTACAGGCGGCGAGTGTGTGGTGTTTACAGGCTGTGAGTGTGTGGTGTTTACAGGCGCTGAGTGTGTGGTGTTTACAGGCGCTGAGTGTGTGGTGTTTATAGGCGCTGAGTGTGTGGTGTTTACAGGCGGTGAGTGTGTGGTGTTTACAGGCGGTGAGTTTGTGGTGTTTACAGGCGGTGAGTGTGTGGTGTTTACAGGCGGTGAGTGTGTGGTGTTTACAGGTGTTGTTTACAGGTGGTGAGTGTGTGGTGTTTACAGGCGCTGAGTGTGTGGTGTTTACAGGCGCTGAGTGTGTGGTGTTTACAGGCGACGAGTGTGTGGTGTTTACAGGCGCTGAGTGTGTGGTGTTTACAGGCAGTGAGTGTGTGGTGTTTACAGGCGGTGAGTGTGTGGTGTTTACAGGCGGTGAGTGTGTGGTGTTTACAGGTGGTGAGTGTGTGGTGTTTACAGGCAGTGAGTGTGTGGTGTTTACAGGTGGTGAGTGTGGTGTTTACAGGTGGTGAGTGTGTGGTGTTTACAGGCGGTGAGTGTGTGGTGTTTACAGGCGCTGAGTGTGTGGTGTTTACTGGCAGTGAGTGTGTGATGTTTACAGGTGGTGAGTGTGTGGTGTTTACAGGTGGTGAGTGTGGTGTTTACAGGTGATGAGTGTGTGGTCTTTACAGGCGCTGAGTGTGTGGTGTTTACAGGCGCTGAGTGTGTGGTGTTTACAGGCAGTGAGTGTGTGGTGTTTACAGGTGGTGAGTGTGTGGTGTTTACAGGTGGTGAGTGTGGTGTTTACAGGCGGTGAGTGTATGGTGTTTACAGGCGGTGAGTGTGTGGTGTTTACAGGCGGTGAATATGTGGTGTTTACAAACGGTGAGTGTGTGGTGTTCACAGGTAAGTGTGTGGTGTTTATAGGTGGTGAGTGTGTGGTGTTTACAAGCGGCGAGTGTGTGGTGTTTACAGGCGGTGAGTGTGTGGTGTTTACAGGCGGTGAGTGTGAGGTGTTTACAGGTGGTGAGTGTGGTGTTTACAAGCTGTGAGTGTGTGGTGTTTACAGGCGGTGAGTGTGTGGGGTTTACAAACGGTGAGTGTGTGGTGTTCACAGGTAAGTGTGTGGTGTTTATAGGCGGTGAGTGTGTGGTGTTTACAAGCTGTGAGTGTATGGTGCTTACAGGCGGTGTGTGGTGTTTACAGGTGGTGAGTGTGTGGTATTTACAGGCGGTGAGTGTGTGGTGTTTACAGGCGCTGAGTGTGTGGTGTTTACTGGCAGTGAGTGTGTGATGTTTACAGGTGGTGAGTGTGTGGTGTTTACAGGTGGTGAGTGTGGTGTTTACAGGTGATGAGTGTGTGGTCTTTACAGGCGCTGAGTGTGTGGTGTTTACAGGCAGTGAGTGTGTGGTGTTTACAGGCGTGAGTGTGTGGTGTTTACAGGCGGTGAGTGTGTGGTGTTTACAGGTGGTGAGTGTGTGGTGTTTACAGGCAGTGAGTGTGTGGTGTTTACAGGCAGTGAGTGTGTGGTGTTTACAGGCGGTGTGTGTGGTGTTTACAGGCGGTGAGTGTGTGGTGTTTACAGGCAGTGAGTGTGTGGTGTTTACAGGTGGTGAGTGTGGTGTTTACAGGCGGTGAGTGTGTGGTGTTTACAGGTGGTGAGTGTGTGGTGTTTACAGGCACTGAGTGTGTGGTGTTGACAGGCGGTGTACGTGTGGTGTTTACAGGCGGTGAGTGTGTGGTGTTTACAGGCAGTGAGTGTGTGGTGTTTACAAGCAGTGAGTGTGTGGTGTTTACAGGCAGTGAGTGTGTGGTGTTTACAGGCGGTGTGTGTGGTGTTTACTGGCAGTGGGTGTGTGATGTTTACAGGTGGTGTGTGTGTGGTGTTTACAGGTGGTGAGTGTGGTGTTTACAGGTGATGAGTGTGTGGTCTTTACAGGCGCTGAGTGTGGGTGTTTACAGGCGCTGAGTGTGTGGTGTTTACAGCCGCTGAGTGTGTGGTGTTTACAGGTGCTGAGTGTGTGGTGTTTACAGGCAGTGAGTGTGTGGTGTTTACAGGTGCTGAGTGTGTGGTGTTTACAGGCGGTGAGTATGTGGTGTTTACAGGCGGTGAGTGTGTGGTGTTTACAGGCGGTGAGTGTGTGGTGTTTACAGACGCTGAGTGTGTGGTGTTTACAGGCAGTGAGTGTGTGGTGTTTACAGGCGTTGCTTACAGGTGGTGAGTGTGTGGTGTTTACAGGCGGCGAGTGTGTGGTGTTTACAGGCTGTGAGTGTGTGGTGTTTACGGGCGCTGAGTGTGTGGTGTTTACAGGCGCTGAGTGTGTGGTGTTTATAGGCGCTGAGTGTGTGGTGTTTACAGGCGGTGAGTGTGTGGTGTTTACAGGCGGTGAGTTTGTGGTGTTTACAGGCGGTGAGTGTGTGGTGCTTACAGGCGGTGAGTGTGTGGTGTTTACAGGTGTTGTTTACAGGTGGTGAGTGTGTGGTGTTTACAGGCAGTGAGTGTGTGGTGTTTACAGACAGTGAGTGTGTGGTGTTTACAGGCGGTGTGTGTGGTGTTTACAGGCGGTGAGTGTGTGGTGTTTACAGGCAGTGAGTGTGTGGTGTTTACAGGTGGTGAGTGTGGTGTTTACAGGCGGTGAGTGTGTGGTGTTTACAGGTGGTGAGTGTGTGGTGTTTACAGGCACTGAGTGTGTGGTGTTGACAGGCGGTGTACGTGTGGTGTTTACAGGCGGTGAGTGTGTGGTGTTTACAGGCAGTGAGTGTGTGGTGTTTACAAGCAGTGAGTGTGTGGTGTTTACAGGCGATGAGTGTGTGGTGTTTACATGCGGTGAGTGTGGGGTTTACAGGTGGTGAGTGTGTGGTGTTTACAGGCGGTGAGTGTGTGGTGTTTACATGCGCCGAGTGTGTGGTGTTTACTGGCAGTGGGTGTGTGATGTTTACAGCTGGTGTGTGTGTGGTGTTTACAGGTGGTGAGTGTGGTGTTTACAGGTGATGAGTGTGTGGTATTTACAGGCGCTGAGTGTGGGTGTTTACAGGCGCTGAGTGTGTGGTGTTTACAGGCGCTGAGTTTGTGGTGTTTACAGGTGCTGAGTGTGTGGTGTTTACAGGCAGTGAGTGTGTGGTGTTTACAGGCGGTGAGTGTGTGGTGTTTACAGGCGGTGAGTGTGTGGTGTTTACAGGTGCTGAGTGTGTGGTGTTTACAGGCGGTGAGTATGTGGTGTTTACAGGCGGTGAGTGTGTGGTGTTTACAGGCGGTGAGTGTGTGGTGTTTACAGGCAGTGAGTGTGTGGTGTTTACAGGTGGTGAGTGTGGTGTTTACAGGCGGTGAGTGTGTGGTGTTTACAGGTGGTGAGTGTGTGGTGTTTACAGGCACTGAGTGTGTGGTGTTGACAGGCGGTGTACGTGTGGTGTTTACAGGCGGTGAGTGTGTGGTGTTTACAGGCGGTGAGTGTGTGGTGTTTACAAGCGGCGAGTGTGTGGTGTTTACAGGCGGTGAGTGTGTGGTGTTTACAGGCGGTGAGTGTGAGGTCTTTACAGGTGGTGAGTGTGGTGTTTACAAGCGGTGAGTGTGTGGTGTTTACAGGCGGTGAGTGTGTGGTGTTTACAGGCGGTGAGTGTGTGGTGTTTACAGGCGGTGAGTGTGTGGGGTTTACAAACGGTGAGTGTGTGGTGTTCACAGGTAAGTGTGTGGTGTTTATAGGCGGTGAGTGTGTGGTGTTTACAGGAGGTGAGTGTATGGTGCTTACAGGCGGTGTGTGGTGTTTACAGGTGGTGAGTGTGTGGTGTTTACAGGCGGTGAGTGTGTGGTGTTTACAGGCGCTGAGTGTGTGGTGTTTACTGGCAGTGAGTGTGTGATGTTTACAGGTGGTGAGTGTGTGGTATTTACAGGTGGTGAGTGTGGTGTTTACAGGTGATGAGTGTGTGGTATTTACAGGCGCTGAGTGTGTGGTGTTTACAGGCGCTGAGTGTGTGGTATTTACAGGCAGTGAGTGTGTGGTGTTTACAGGTGGTGAGTGTGTGGTGTTTACAGATGGTGAGTGTGGTGTTTACAGGTGGTGAGTGTGTGGTGTTTACAGGCGGTGAGTGTGTGGTGTTTACAGGCGCTGAGTGTGTGGTGTTTACTGGCAGTGAGTGTGTGATGTTTACAGGTGGTGAGTGTGTGGTGTTTACAGGTGGTGAGTGTGGTGTTTACAGGTGATGAGTGTGTGGTCTTTACTGGCGCTGAGTGTGTGGTGTTTACTGGCAGTGAGTGTGATGTTTACAGGTGGTGAGAGTGTGGTGTTTACAGGTGTTGCTTACAGGTGGTGAGTGTGTGGTGTTTACAGGCGGCGAGTGTGTGGTGTTTACAGGCTGTGAGTGTGTGGTGTTTACAGGCGCTGAGTGTGTGGTGTTTACAGGCGCTGAGTGTGTGGTGTTTATAGGCGCTGAGTGTGTGGTGTTTACAGGCGGTGAGTGTGTGGTGTTTACAGGCGGTGAGTTTGTGGTGTTTACAGGCGGTGAGTGTGTGGTGTTTACAGGCGGTGAGTGTGTGGTGTTTACAGGTGTTGTTTACAGGTGGTGAGTGTGTGGTGTTTACAGGCGCTGAGTGTGTGGTGTTTACAGACGCTGAGTGTGTGGTGTTTACAGGCGACGAGTGTGTGGTGTTTACAGGCAGTGAGTGTGTGGTGTTTACAGGTGGTGAGTGTGTGGTGTTTACAGGTGGTGAGTGTGGTGTTTACAGGCGGTGAGTGTATGGTGTTTACAGGCGGTGAGTGTGTGGTGTTTACAGGCGGTGAATATGTGGTGTTTACAAACGGTGAGTGTGTGGTGTTCACAGGTAAGTGTGTGGTGTTTATAGGTGGTGAGTGTGTGGTGTTTACAAGCGGCGAGTGTGTGGTGTTTACAGGCGGTGAGTGTGTGGTGTTTACAGGCGGTGAGTGTGAGGTGTTTACAGGTGGTGAGTGTGGTGTTTACAAGCTGTGAGTGTGTGGTGTTTACAGGCGGTGAGTGTGTGGGGTTTACAAACGGTGAGTGTGTGGTGTTCACAGGTAAGTGTGTGGTGTTTATAGGCGGTGAGTGTGTGGTGTTTACAAGCTGTGAGTGTATGGTGCTTACAGGCGGTGTGTGGTGTTTACAGGTGGTGAGTGTGTGGTATTTACAGGCGGTGAGTGTGTGGTGTTTACAGGCGCTGAGTGTGTGGTGTTTACTGGCAGTGAGTGTGTGATGTTTACAGGTGGTGAGTGTGTGGTGTTTACAGGTGGTGAGTGTGGTGTTTACAGGTGATGAGTGTGTGGTCTTTACAGGCGCTGAGTGTGTGGTGTTTACAGGCAGTGAGTGTGTGGTGTTTACAGGCGTGAGTGTGTGGTGTTTACAGGCGGTGAGTGTGTGGTGTTTACAGGTGGTGAGTGTGTGGTGTTTACAGGCAGTGAGTGTGTGGTGTTTACAGGCAGTGAGTGTGTGGTGTTTACAGGCGGTGTGTGTGGTGTTTACAGGCGGTGAGTGTGTGGTGTTTACAGGCAGTGAGTGTGTGGTGTTTACAGGTGGTGAGTGTGGTGTTTACAGGCGGTGAGTGTGTGGTGTTTACAGGTGGTGAGTGTGTGGTGTTTACAGGCACTGAGTGTGTGGTGTTGACAGGCGGTGTACGTGTGGTGTTTACAGGCGGTGAGTGTGTGGTGTTTACAGGCAGTGAGTGTGTGGTGTTTACAAGCAGTGAGTGTGTGGTGTTTACAGGCAGTGAGTGTGTGGTGTTTACAGGCGGTGTGTGTGGTGTTTACTGGCAGTGGGTGTGTGATGTTTACAGGTGGTGTGTGTGTGGTGTTTACAGGTGGTGAGTGTGGTGTTTACAGGTGATGAGTGTGTGGTCTTTACAGGCGCTGAGTGTGGGTGTTTACAGGCGCTGAGTGTGTGGTGTTTACAGCCGCTGAGTGTGTGGTGTTTACAGGTGCTGAGTGTGTGGTGTTTACAGGCAGTGAGTGTGTGGTGTTTACAGGTGCTGAGTGTGTGGTGTTTACAGGCGGTGAGTATGTGGTGTTTACAGGCGGTGAGTGTGTGGTGTTTACAGGCGGTGAGTGTGTGGTGTTTACAGACGCTGAGTGTGTGGTGTTTACAGGCAGTGAGTGTGTGGTGTTTACAGGCGTTGCTTACAGGTGGTGAGTGTGTGGTGTTTACAGGCGGCGAGTGTGTGGTGTTTACAGGCTGTGAGTGTGTGGTGTTTACGGGCGCTGAGTGTGTGGTGTTTACAGGCGCTGAGTGTGTGGTGTTTATAGGCGCTGAGTGTGTGGTGTTTACAGGCGGTGAGTGTGTGGTGTTTACAGGCGGTGAGTTTGTGGTGTTTACAGGCGGTGAGTGTGTGAACACACGTGTCATGCG